>VZRO01008060.1:677862-688143 GCA_013397915.1 Daphoenositta chrysoptera | reverse complement strand
TTGATGCAAGCTGAGTGCAAGAGGAAATACTGGAAAAGGAGGGGAATGTTTATTTCTTATTCTCTTAATGTTTCTGTTTTTTTCTTTTAATCTTAGTAATAATAAACTATCTTTATATTTTTTAGAAGTGTTTAGGCCTGTTTTGTCATATTTCTCCTAATTTATGTATTTATATCTCACAGAAACAAATTAGTGAACTTAATCACGGCAACGAACTGGTGTTTCAGCTTGTTCATTAAACCTAACCCGTTACAAATACAAAATGAGTAACTTGTGTAGCTCTTAAAATAAAAACTTACATAGCACAGCTATGACATTTTAGCATCTAATCAGATATCACTGATACTTATCTGATACTTAGATTGATTTCACCATCAATATTCTGATATTTGGAAAAAAAAAGATGTTAATAGAAGTAAGTGTTGCAACTGCAAAAGAATAATGCTTGAGGTTTTGGCTATTCAAGGAAGGAACAATTAAAGTATAGTAAAACATTCATATAAAAAAAAAATTCCTATACATTTAATAGTTTCTGAATATGAATTGAATATATTATGTAGCTGGAATTTTGTCTCTTTGCTGCCAAATTCAGGGTCATGGCTGGAGGAACAAAATGTTAGGAATCTGTCTTGAAGGTTCCCTGAAGCCACTAAAGATATGATATTAAAATTGTGGTTAAAATGTTTCTATTTTGTATGGCAATGTAGTTGTATTAATCAGGCTCTTCATAAAGGAAAGCAAGAGAAACCGTTCAATATCTAAGACTGGTGCAAAAAATGTACTTGTGAACATCAAGGAGATGTTCAGCCTGTCTTGCAGGAAGGGCTTAAATGAGGCTACTTTGCTCAATCAGAAAATAAAACTTTAAAGTATATATGTTTCATGTTATCCTTGAACACATTTAAAAAAGAAAAAGATCAGAAGAATTTGTACGAAAAGAAACAGTTAATAATGCATGAACAGATAGATTGAAGATGGAAAAATACATATACATATATCTCTGTGTGTGTGTACACATATACGTGTGTATATATAAATATATGTATGTGTATGTATGGTAACAAATAGCAATGGAGAAGAAGACTTGGAAACAAGTTTCCAGTTTTCATACCAGTAGAAGCAGTTAGGGTAAAAAGCCTAATTCTTTTAAGAAAACATTGTGAATTTCAGAAATCTTTCAGAACCAATGAAAGGCATTTCTTTAAGAGAATACATGAAGTATTTACCTAAGGTAGCAGATGTTTGTATTTGCTGGAATTGCTGCATTACTATTTTAGAAGGTCATTGCCAAGAAAGACCAAAGGCAGAAAATTGTATCTATATTGCAGCGCTGTCCAAAGTGCTCTGTAAGAAAAAGTAAATTCAATTATCTCTCTGGCTTGGATGTACATACCTATAGAAGATGTGACTGTAATTGCAAATTATCTAGGAGAGACATGTTCTGTCCTTTAGGCCAGTCTTGTTTGTTTACCTTTTTGTTGGTACGCTTCATGTTGCACATGCAGTCTGCTGATCCCTAATAGTATTTGAGCTGTGAGGCCGTTGCACCCTTGTGTGTGGAATGTGTGCGTTGCAGAAATATCCATATTGACTGCAAAATGGAAGAAACAAAAGACACTTAAAATGATGACACAAATAAGCTTGTTTTCAGCTCTCTTACCCCTTTGTTACAGACTGAAAAAAGAATTATTTTGGACATCAAGCAAATCTGTGACTGCCTTAACTAGAAGCAACGAATTGTCATTTAAATGTTGTATAAATACATCAGATTATATATTTTGTGTGTTTGGAGGGTATTGTCAGGTTAGAGAGGCTCTCAGCTTCTGTAACTGCTTTGAAACACAAACTGTGCTCCCCACTGCACCTTTTGTCACTGCTTTGGTGAGTGCTACCCTACCTGCTCAGACGACAAGAATCCCAGTATGCCCAGCAGCAGCACTTTTTCCAGGCAGCTCCGTTTGCCTCTTCTTATGTCTTCCATATAGGCTAAGCCATAGCACCACAAAGAAATCCCTTGACAAACGTATCTGCACTTAATCTCTGCTCTGTTGTGTGCCTGTTTCCTTCTCCTTGTGCAATGGCCTAGAGAGTCTCTGCGCATCAGAATATCACTGCCCAGCTTATCAAATGAGAGTATACTTCTTCCTTTTTGAAAGGAAGACATTAGGAATTAGAGAGTATGGAAGAAGCTGATTCAGTGCAGGGCGTTTGTCACAAGGCAGTTCTCTGACAGGTTCTCTCTTTCTTCCTCTCTGTGTTTTCATCTGCTCAACATCTTAAGCATCATCCATCACAGCTGTGCTGAACAGCACCTCTCGCTTCTGACCCTTCTCACTCTGGCACTTTCCCAGTGCCTTTTGCATTTCCTCATTTATTTCTCAGAATGATTTAAGCTCTGTTCCCTGATGAACTAAATCATCCACTGTTATTTCAACTGCATGTTTCTGATCCCTTCCTTGATCCCTATGCTTGTACTTCCTTAGCTACCTGCCTTCGCAGTATCGCTCCCTTGATGACTTTTATTTAAACTCATTGAATCACATGGTGACAAGAATTACATTTTACATAGAAATTTTACATTGCATAGACACAGAATTATGATGTTGAGAGTTTGTGCTCTAATCTGACCATGGGCATCCGAAAGGTTGTTTGTCTTCCCTTGCTTTTAAGGAATTCCAGAGTTAGGAATCTTGTGACATCATGAGATGAAGTTTTCAGTACTTCTTTACCTATTTTGCAAGATTTTTTTTTCCTAAAATCTAAGCTGGTTGATGCTGCAGTTTAACCACAATCCTCTGCTACTGCTCATAGTGCAGACGTGAGGAGTAGTAGCTCATCCTCTTTACCTTCAAAGTAGCCTGTAAATGTTTTTCCTTTCTATGCCTTCTGAACAAACCCTCTAAAAACTGTAGCAGTATAAGCATTACCCCATCACGCAAAGTTCCCAAATCCTTCATAAATGTCAAGAAATAGATGAATTCCATAAAAAAGGATTATTTTTGGTCCATGGTATTTTCATTGTAATGAATGTTATCATGACTGTTTTCTGTCATGGTTTTCCTTTATGTACCTCATGATACATTTTCCTTCAGCTGATGAGTTTTTAAAATATTGGATTTATATTTTGTCTTCAAGGTTGTATTATGGGCATGAAATGTCAATTAAACACACCTGCGTTTTTTTATGGTTTCCTCACTACAGTTGAACAAAGTTATTTGTAAATAGGCTTAAGTAATGCTGTAAACAAATCAGCAGGTTCACTTAGACTTATCCTTTAAATTCTTCTTGTGTAGATTAAGTACCAACATTTTTTATGGTTCATAGAAGCCACTAATTAAGTAATACACTAGTAACTACAGAAATCTATTCTGTTGCTCCAACAGTCATTGGCTGTTGCTAATTACAATCTCATTAGTCCCTGTTTTACTGTCAAAACATGTTCATGAAGTGTTTCTTCTTAATATGGCTAATATTTTTTCTATAGTAGAAATCTCATTGGGGTTGAGTTTCTTTTTCTTTCAGAAACCAAACACATCAGAACTGTTAATAATTTCCCCCTTTTCCCCCACATATGATTCTTTGACATTGCAACTTAATGAAAAAATACAGATTTATAGACAAAACTCCTGTTTAATCCAAAGAAGAAAGTCTTCTTCAGATATAACAGTTTGCTCATTTATTCAGTCTATATATTCATTCTTTTTAGAGACTAATTTAGTAACTGTTTTCCTCTCGCTTTATTTTTCAACTTCTACGTTTCCAAGTTCACTCAGAAGAAAAGAAACATTCAGTGAAAGAAATACCCTTCACAAACACAAAAAGAAAATGGCTGATCTGGGATTTATAAATATATTTATTAATGCTTTTAAATAGGAGCTATATGCAAAAATCACTATAAATTTTATGAGATCATGAAAGATCAAATGCTGTTACAGGCTTCCAGTCAAGTCTAGCAAATAATCATTATTCTGAGAAAGGGAATGCACATTGCTGTAATCACTTAGAATAATCTCCAAAATATGTCTAATCCTGAAAATAACTTTTTTGACTTTGTAGAAGGATAATGAAAAAAGAAGGAAGCATTAGGTGAAGTGCTTATAATACAAAATCAGAGTAGATAAAATACCCTTGATGCCGTTTTGACGTTTGTCTTTTTTATTTTGTGTATTTTCTGTATTCTTTGTACATATATTTGGAGCCCTGTAGCCTATTATTGTATTCTAGCTAGTTTTCCCAGTATTTTTCCATGCCCTTTCCCTAGGCAGAAAGACAAAAAATGTTCCAAGGGCTCTTATCCTATTGTGGTTCTCCCTGGGTACAAAGGTTGAAAATGAGCTCTTCAGACACATTTTCATCAACAAAGTACGGTCCCATCCGATGGGGGAGAAGACTTAGAAGGGGCTTGAGCTGGGAGGGAATTGCATCACCACTTGTGCTCCTGATTGGTATTTTTTGTCAATTATACTGGTTTACCAAGCTTATAAAACTATGTGCACCCCCATAGGGGGTGGGCTTTCGTGGACCTTCTCCATAACACCCCCTGGAGGCCTCCAAATAAAGATCCACTTTTATATTACCTCCTTACTAAAATGACCTCGAGTTTCATTTCCAGGTTGAAAAAATCACTTTCACTCATGAAAGACATAAAATTTTGATTGTTAAAAAAAGTTTGTGTAAAAATTTAAAAAAGTTGAGAAATGAAGTAGCACAATAAAAGCTATACATGGTGTTAAGCCATGAAGATATTTGCACAAATGTAAGCACATAGCCACTTTGAAGTGGGATTTTAAATGCAGACTTTTTTTCTGAAAAAAATAAATAGAGTTCTACTTTTTTAGAGAAAGTAGTGAACCCTGAATTCAGAAGGACAATTTGGAGAACATTATCAGAAATGTCATTATGGCTCAGGAAGTAGAAGCTCTGAGTTGTTATGAACTGAACCAAGATCTAAGGGCTGGTAGTGCCTGACATATCCACTGACCTGAGCATGTGTTCAGCTGCCTCATTTTCCTCTTGTTCCCAAGACTGTGACTGGGAACATTCCTCTCTCTCTCTCAATACAATAAAGTATCTGAAGTTTTAAAAACCTCTCCTTATGGAATGAAAAGGTAGTTTGAAAAATAAAAATCTAAAATATTTCTATGGCTGCATCCATTTCTGATGTCAATGCTCTGATTGGTAAGTGGGGTTTTTCATAAATGCCACCCATGCAGTGGCATTTTGCAAGTATTGGACAAGGTGTTCATTAGAGGTAGCCACATTTTCAATTACAGTGGGTACTAATCAATTCTTAGTAAATGAGTCGATTTCATAAAAGATTTTTATCAATATTAATTTTTTAAACTATTTTAACTATATAATTTTACTTCATATGATTCAGAACAAAAGTTTATTTCTGTGCCAGATTTCAACATTTTGGAATTTCAGAAGCCTGTGGAAGAGGGAACAATGAGTGTGCATTTAGTTTGGCTTCTAACATTGGTTATGTAGATTGGGGTTTTTTTCAGTGTCCTGAAATTGAGATGAAGCAACAGAAATATTTGGGGCTTATAATATGATAGCAGAGCTGACTAAGAGAGAATGTGAGATGCAAATTCACATTTTAGGGGATGGGTTTAGTTTGGTTTCTTTCTATGTGTATAGCTTTTATACTGTTAGGTAGATTGTCTAGGTATTAAAAAATAGCATTTTGCCTCAACTATTTTTGTTTATTTGATGAAATGGGAATGTGTGTGCATATGTAGCAGACTATGTAGCTAAAGAAAGAAGGAATGCTTCAGTATTTGATAAAAGTGATCTCTATTAGATGTTTTTCAGAAAGGCTGTATATAATTAATTCATGTGTTTGTGATTCCTGATATAATATTATGAATCAAGAATCAGACATCTCATTGCACCAGCTGGGTGGTTAAGTGCATGTAGAACTGATGCTGTTCAGCTTATGCTCAGGCTTCACACATGGAGTTGGCTGGCATTCCTTCATATGTTGAGGGAGTAGAGACAGTGGTTTTTCATTCTTTTAGGGGTTTTTGGATATGTGTGTGTATAATTTAGTTCTTTCTCATTAAGCTGTTAGAGTGAAGAATCTCAAGTTTTATTATTATTTACTCTAGTCATTCTACAATAGTTTGTAAATGGACAACAAACTTGTGGTCTTCCTGATTTTCTCCAACCATCTTTTTTCGCATCTTTCAAAATGACAGCATGCGCAGCCTCTGTTAGCACAGGAATGCCTTTCAAATGCACATTTATCTCCATGTTATTCACTGTTCTTAAATATGCAGGCTATGTGAAAATTATGATCTGTTGCAGGGTTTTTTGCTTTCCTAAAGCTGATAAAGAAAATTCTATTACAAACAGATGATGACTTGTTTTGTGCTAAGTGGTAGTCACTTTTTAACATGAATGAAGAGTAACAACAGGCATTCATAAAGTGACAGCAGCATCCAAACTGAAAAGTTTTGCTAAGGTAGGCAACGACACATCACATGCACTCAGTGGCATATGACAGGAACCTTGTGCTGACACTGAATTCAGAGTGAATCTCGGTCATTTTGCACTTACGTTCTACTTTCACACATGGTGGCTCACAGCAGGGACTGACTAATGTGATAACCTCACACTGTTGAGGTGCAGCATCAGCCTTGAAATAAAAGGGGGCAGCCAGTTAGCACATTCTGTAATGGGGTCTTGCTGTCATGGGATGAGAGGTTTATTTCCTTCAAACAGAAAATATTCAGTCTCCTTAAAGATTTTCTTCTTGAGAGCTGCTTTATATTGTCTGAGTAGGGACCAATTAGGCAAAATCTTGTCATGTTATAAAGCCTTAAGATTCTGATTCTAGATAGAGCTATGTGTAGTTTATTTTCATATTTCTAGATGTGATTGGTAATTAATGCTAAACTATTCCAGTATTTATGTCTGAGGGAATTTTTGCATTCTTCCTACATAATTTTCGTTCTTTTGCCTCCCCCTCCCTTAATTGAGTGTATAAAGCCACTTGGTGTTTTGTGTATGCAACACTAAAAGTAAACAAAATTTTATCAAAACTTGATAGCACATATATGTTTTCCCAACTGATCACATAATTACTTGAGAGAGGTGGATATACACACGTGTAAATGTATTTTTAAAAAAAAAGGAAGCAGCAGCCCTGTAAATGTCATCTCTTTCTACATCATAGAAAGGCATTTAATCTAATTCTGCATAATAATGAAGAAAACTGTTCTACAAGTATTTATCTTGCTTATGATTTACTGAAATATCCAGAACCACAGGAGAAGAAATTCCGGAGTAGCTCTAGCTGTTTTCCCTTTGAACAAATAACATCTTTTAGGAAGTTTTCCTGTATCTTTCAGGCTTTCTTTAGCATTTCTATATGCAACTGTTTTTCCTCTAAAGCCATACTTTCTTCATAAGATGTATCTCTGACACCTCACAGTTCAGTAAGAATATGTTTTTTATGGAGTTCCCTGTGTTAAGTGTGGTGACCTTTGGGACACACAGGACAGCATGGACTTTTCTGGATTTGATGAATGCATACATGATAATTTGGGGATAGAAGGAAGAATTCTATCAGCGTGGATCTTTATACATGCTGATTAAAACAGAGAGCATTGATATAAAATCAAAACAAAGGTGAATTTAACAGAATATCTTTTCTGTGACCCTGCCTGTTTCTGGGGTCAGAGTATGAAACGGGGACAGTTATGTACAGATACCACCTTTTAATACTATCCTTGCCTCAAGCAAATTTTGTCTTTCTAAACCAATGGTGATCCCTTTCTCTGTAATAACTAATGTGATTTTTTTCCTCTGTAGCAATGTCCTGCTGCTCTTTGCATACAACCACCTACAACAAGAGGTTTCCAATATGCTTTTAACGTGTTTAGTGAGAAACATCCTGTTTTGTTTTGTTTTGATTTTAATTGCAATTTTGTTCTACTTCTGTTTGAAAACCCTCCTTCATTTATTAGAAGATAGTTCATGAAAAACAAGGCTAGCCCGTATCTTAGCACCATGGATCCCCACCACCTTATTTGTATGCAGAAGTGTAATCCTAGTGTGGCTATCCATCAACTCAGATCTATGCAGTTTTTCACATGAATATTGTGCAATTATGAAACCTGTAAAATAAATAAATGCTTTTAAAGTTCCTTTCTTTAGACATTATTAGCTCTTCTGAAAGAGCAGATAGTTAGAGAATGATAGAGTTGTTGAGGTCAAAAGCTTAGAATACTTCACAGAAATAGGTATTTATATTTATATAAATAGGTGTTAAGGAGATCAATCATGGGTGAAATATGGTCATATGGAATAGAATAGAAGCATTCTGTTGTAAATGAATTGCAAAGATCATCTATTCTAACTGCCTGACCACTTAAGGCCTGACCAAAAGTTAAAGCCTGTATGGTGATAACCCAGCTAGTAATCCCACCTTTCACTGAGAATAGACCTCAGGAACATCGCAGCACCCTGAACAGGGACAGTTTGAGTCTGTACATCATCTCTTGACCCCAGGGGTTTTTGGGGTTTTTTGGGGTTTTTTTCTCTTATTTTCTTTTTTGTTGGGTTTGGTATGGTTTTGGGTTTGAGGTTTTTGGGATTTTTTTTTTCCACAGGTTTAGTGTATTTATTTGGCTCACAGCTTCCAGGACAGTGATACAATTTACAGTTGTGAGGCAGATTGATTTACTAGCTGTGCTCCTACTGTGCTTGCGGGACTGGTGTTGGAGGATTTCTCTAGGTCATAATTCTGACCTTGGCATGATCATCAGAGCATTTCTAAAATAACAAGGGTAGAGGAGCGTGCAGTCCTTCTTGTGTCTCTGAGGGAGGACATCAGCAGAACGTACAGGGAAGCCTCTACCAGGAGTTGCTGCTTAGCCGTGGTTTGTTACTGTCCAGCTACTGTCTTTCGGGGCTCAGCTTTTCTGGATTGCAAATTTGGACTTCATCTGGGACATTTTCTGCAAGCAGTTCAAAAGCTGGTATCACCACTAATGTGATACAGCAAGTTTGGGTGATGAGCTGTCCAAGTGCTTACTTCCTTAGTCAATGGGTGTTGGAGATCTGCCTGTTTTGAGCCGAATGTTTAAATGGTGATGTAACAGTGAACTCTAAGGGATCAGAAGAGTGACGGGAGAGCCTGGGATGCACACATTCAGCTCAGCCACTTCCTTTGCTCTTTACTGGGGGTTGAAGGAAGCTTTTTCATTCAATCCAAGATCTTCAATGAAATGTTGAGTACTGAAAAGGGGTTTTTTGGGGATGTTAAAGATTGAAAGAAATTAAATTCATCATGGTTCCATATGCATGACAACAGCATGGCCTGTTTTCTCTGAGATGTGTGTTTAGAAGCATGTTTTCTGTGTAGGGATTTGAGGGAGGGTGTACATCTTTGAGATGTGGCTCAGTGCCCTTAACAGCCTGTTGTAAATCAAGGGCCCAGAGTTTGTACAGGTATGAAATTTTCTGTCACCAGAGAGTAGCTCACACTGACTTGTGTTTGCTACCTCTAGCATAATGTCTGTAAAGCTAAACTCATTGAATGGCATCAGCTCTCTCTGCAAAGCCTCCAGTTCCTCTCTTGCCATGCATTTTATGAATGTTAGTCTGTCATAAGATCTCTCAGTAGGAAAAGTATGTGTACACTGATGCCCCTGGTCTTTTGATAGCATGAGGTGGTATAGGAATGTGTATAGACGAGACAAAGGCTTGTTGGATCATTTTTCATCTTGGACAGTCTCAAGAGATTCCATTTTAGTCACACTGTGAATGCAGTTGTGTATTTAAGATAGGGGTTGTAACGGGTTAGGTTTAATGCACAAGCTGAAACACCAGCAGCAGCAGGGATTCAGCTCACTAATTTGTGTTTGTGAGATATAAATATATAAATTAGGAGAACATGACAAAACAGGCTTAAAAACTTCTATAAAATATAAAGATAGTTTATTGTTACTGAGATTAAAAGAAAAAAATCCAGAAAAACTAAGAGAATAAGAAATAAACATTCCCCTCCTTTTCCAGTATTTCCCCCTGCACTCAGCTTGCATCAAGGATAACAATGATGGAATTCAGTTCCGTATTAGGGTACTTAAAGTTTTCCAAACTTAGGGGAAAGAAAGAGGTCTTCTCTTTGCTCTACCGTGGTTTTTAAACTGCTACTTGCAAAAGTCTTGCCCGCCCAGAGGAAAAAACAGTCTATTGCAATGAAAACATATTCATCTCTCCTCTCCCATGGTAATCTTACAGTCTTTTTTATACTGCAGACATGGGCCA
>VZRO01008060.1:615820-677374 GCA_013397915.1 Daphoenositta chrysoptera | reverse complement strand
GCCCGGCTCCTGAGAAACCGGCCTGGAGCCATTCTCCCCCACCCCCCCACCTCCTCCTCCCACAGATGGAATGCCAGAGAGAGGAGCCTTTCGCGCCCTCCAGGTTTAAATATGCAAAATCGCAGAAGCGTAATTGGACTAAAAAGCTGTCAATTAATTTCAGCTCCAATCCACAACAGGGTGTACTCATTGGCTTGGGATTAATTTCTGAGAACATGACTTTCCTATTTTGTACACCTCTTCCATGAACTACTAGAAAATAAAATGCATTTTGTAGTTGGTTTCTAGCACTCTGCAAGCATGTGATTTCAGATCAAGAAAACATTCCCTGTGTGGGTATTAATCATCCAGCATCTTGGACCTCTTGAAATATACAGAGAAAATAAAACTAGACTGTAAAATTTTTATATATATGTATATATATACACACACACACACACACACACACACACATACGTATGTGTGTTCCTGTGAGGCTTTGATGCTTACAGCCGGTGGTTTGTAGCTGTGGTCTTGTTCCTCTTTTGAAATATATTAACAGAATTCTCTTTGATTGAGAAAGTGATCTTTTTAACCAATTGAAAGTGCCATCAAAGAAAATGAAACGTCTTTTGAAATGTTTATTCTCAATGTGTATGTATCATGGAAACTTTCACTCTATTATCTCCACTTTGAAAGTAGTTCTGACACATATGCAGTGTCAAACAAATGCATTATGTTTTTCCCGTGAACCAAAAATGCACAGAGCTGTAATGTGAAAGCCCTTGGTTTTGTCACTGATTTTTTGAATTCTGTGTGTTGAAGCAAGTTTTCAGGATCCATTTCTGTGCTGTGCTGTTAGAAGTAATAAACTCTTCGTTCACAGTATTGTTGCAGAATATAGATATTTTTAGTGTACAGTTGTACCTTTTTCCATTGCTTCTAGTTGATGTTGGTGGGAGTAAGGAAAAAATAATCTTGTGTTATTCAGGATGACATAGTTGTCTCTGAGCAAGTCATTTTCTTTGCTCCCCACCAAGATTGCCAAGCTGCAATCTCAGTGTTTTCAAACACTGTAGTCTCAAAACGCTTTCATTCCCATTTTTTAAATAATTTCCTGTAGTTCCATGTTTTCAGTTAAAGCCCTAGGAGGTCCATATGTATTAAAACCTCATTAAAGGCTAGAGTAATACCAGGAATAAGTAAGCATCATTGCATAGAAATAGACTGCATGTATTGAACAGATGGGTATACCACAAAGTAACAGAAATAGCCTTCCTCCCTTGCTAATGTTATATGTATGATAGAAATCAACCCTTTAATGTCCAAAAGAGGTGATATATATGTAATTTATATTGAAATATTGTTGTATGGCCTCAGTTAGGACTGAGTTATTCTTTGTCGATTTCTTTTAAATCATGCATTAAATTTATTGGGGATGCTTTGTGCCATCTGATAAAAGAGCATATACCTGAATAATGGGGTGGGGAGGGAAATGTCCTTAATTTTGTTCTTGAAACTTCTAAGGTTTTATGTGATGACAATGGGTCCATCTTTCTATGCTTTGCAAGTGTTTTTTGCTTTTCAAATGTTTCTTGCAAACCAGAATCATGACATGAGCCTGATGGGTTTTGCAGCACAACAGAAATATGGACATTTCCTGTTAGAGAAACAGCTTTAATTATTCTTTTGTTCTCAGACCTTTATGTTTGGAAAGTTTCAGAGAAACAAAAATAAAAAAGGCTGAAGAATAATTAGAAGACATCATTTTATTTTATTACAAGCCATTCCAGATAATTTGTGTTATCTAAAGAAAATGTAGGGTAATTTTATAGAAAATCTCTTGCATTGCCTTTGAGATTTTTTCTTGTTTCTAGTGTGTAGGTTGTGTAATACAGTTGACCTTTGTAGATGTTGATAGTGAAAATCCTGTTGGCTGTAAAGAGCTTTTGAAGTGAAACACGCAATTAATACTGCATTTGCTTGGATAAGCGTTCCATTTCTTACAGAGAAATTATGAAAGCTGATATCGTTCCTAATAATAGAGAAAGGTCTGTTAGTATCTTGATTACTGACTGAAACCAAGGTCTTGAAGGCCACCAAGGGAGTAGTAGAATCACTGTCTGAACTTCTATTGTTGGATTTTAACTATTAGTGTTTGAATTATTGAAAAAGCAAAGCACTAAAATAGCTGGGTTTTTTTCAAATCTCTCATTGTAATGTTTAAAAATCAGAACATACATTCATTAAAAGCTATTGATTTAAATAAATTTAATTCAAATTTATGAAGCAGTATGACTATATTCAGTTACATCATAAAACGGTGCTCTCTGCAGCTTTAAATTAATAATGATTTGTAGACAGCATATGTTGTATTTTACCTTCCCTTAAAAGGCAAGAAAGCAAATTCACCCACTAGAGTGTTTCAAACAGGTTTTTCTGTCATATTTTACTCTGTTAACATAGAATCATAACAGATTGTTTCGGTAATATTAATAGAGTGTTTCAAACTAATTTATGCTGGAAAAATGCTTCCTGGTCCATTAATAGTATTTTTACTTTGAGTTAACATCTAACTTAAATTTAATTCTGGATTTGCAACAGGTGTCTTAATTTTAATGAATGGTCAGGTGCTGTGGTCCAAACAATAATGGCATCTGACAAGACCTTATAAATCACAGCTTTAAGGAGAGAGTAGGAAAGATAAGCAGCGTGGCACCCATATGGCCACTCACTTAATCACCGATAGCTAACACGGGGTCATACGTGATGCCATGGCAAACTGCCAGGGATGCTTGGAGTATGGGTCATCTGGCAGCAACCACCACTTCTGCAAATGCCTTTTGCTTGTGGGTCAGGGTCACTCCAGCAATGCCAGTGTGATTGGGAGAAATCCAATCTCACGACAGTAGTGTGAGCAGCATTTCACCTGCACTGCTGCTGCCAGGCAGGGTGTGGGCAGTCTGCCTGCACTGCCAGCACTGTCGGGGTGGGGTGTCTGCAAGGAGGGTGTCAGCTGAGCGATTACTTGTTTGAATGTCTTCAGGTGTTCTGCAACAAAACATTGCACTAATCTGTGTCTATTACACAATTACTATCTGTTTTGAAAATGATTAAAAATTCCTGCCTGACTGAAGCAAGTAGGTTTTGAGACAGTTGAAGACCTGCTACCGGCAGTAGCAGCTTCTGAAAGAGCTAAATTAGGGGGTTTTTGTTTGTGAAATCCACTGATTTTAACTCTTGTTCTTTTCTGCTTGACTGTTGAGACGTTTTTTCTTGCCTTCCTCATTGTTGCAGTACCTAAGTTCCGCTCACACTTCTTACTGGCTCTTCTCTACAGTTTTCCCTTTTTCTATTTGACATAAATATTCGCAGGAAAACCCAGCAAAGCAAGCAATCAACAAAAAACATTAGTCCAACTAACATGCTTACAGCCATCAAGTTGTTTATTCTGTGTGTACCTCCCCTGATCGCGACCCAACTTATGACTGCTGTGGAGTAGCACCTGGACACTTGAGGTCTCTGAAGTCGCACAATGTCTGGCACAGTAAGGTCAGGTGTGTTTGGATCTTAGAACAATAAAGTTAATGTAAGTAATTGAGTGCATCTTCCAGAAAAGCATCTAGTTCCAATCTCAAGATTTCTAGAGAGAGAATTCTGTCTTCCTGGTGATTTGTTTGAATGGTTTGATGCCTTGATAGGGCTACCTAAAAACAGAGGCTAGACAAAATTAAGAGAATAAAAGCATTTATATTTATTGAAGGTACATCAAGGTAGTCAAAGCCACCAGGGTCTACACCCAGAAATGGACAATGGGGTCACGGGTTTTCATACTTTTGTAAGTTTGGTCCGTTTGCATATTGGGGGTTAATCCTCCAATTACAACTTCAGGTAATGAAGTCACTTACCCCAAGTTTGCTCCCCGCTAAGCCATTTCTGTTTACATTTCTCGGTGTCCTTGAATTTCAGGCCTAGAGAGGAATTGTTTTGTCTGACCAAAATGGGAGAACGGCTATATGGAGTATAGAATTATACACAAAAGAATTACAGGATATGAAAAATGCAAAAGCTAAAATCCTAAGGCATCAGGTTCAAAGAAAGAAGCCTCCTTTCTGATTTGAGTTCCTTTTCTGTTTTACAATACCCTGCCTGATAAGATAGATATACATGGTCCTATGCTATACTAGTGAAATTCTGGTTGACTGGCATGAAGTCAGGTTTCTTATTGCTATAACCTCCTACTCTGGAGTATCTTTATTGCCTTTAAAATTCTAAACTGGAAGGAAAAATGCAGAGCTTACTAATTAAACAGAGTGCTGTGATTTGCATATAATAAGGAGATGCATGTTGTTGGGAGTATATTTTATTCTCTTTGCTACCCAGCTGACTTTTGTTTCTTTCAGTGGTGCCATACTGGGTTGAGCTTTCCTTTTCTTACATTAACCTGCTGTTGAACAAATAAATGTGCCCTTCCTAAAGTGTGACCATTCTCTAGATGATTATTTTTTACTGCAAGGAAAAGAAGGATTCTAAATAGTACTATTATAAGGTAAGAAGAGGGACAAAACAGCATTGGGATTGACAATTCAGTAATGAGGTCAAGGTAGACAAATTTAGGCACCTGAATTTGATTTATAATTACTTTACTATATTTCCCCATGAGGCAATTGTTGTTATCCAGTCATAAATTTTATATTTTAAAAGGAAGCAAGAGCTTCTGCAATTCTCCAGTAAAATTGGAATTGAGTCAAATTTTACATTATGATGGAGACTTAGGCCAAATGCTTGTGTGTCCCTGCTTGGACACATTGCTTCTTCCACAGTGCATCTAAAGAGGGTGAGAGAGATTTATGGCTGCTAATGTAGCCTGGATGGATAATTACCTATTGTACATCCTCCAGAAAAATAAACAGTGGCCATATGATTACTGTCAATGTCCTTTGCAACACTGAAATTCCCATAGCAGGTTTTTTTGTTTCTTAGCCCAGTGAACATTTTAATGTTGATGAGTTTTAAAAAATTATTAGGAAAGATTCTTAGTCACTCTTACCCCTTTGTAGAGAGTCTCCTTGAGACAAAATGACCTTTCTGTTTTTCAGAGCCTTTTGAAGATTTTTCAGCATAATTCAGGCTGATAAGTATCTTTGCATCATGTACTTGGCAAGGGGGCCAGTGTTTCTTTGTCCAACACTAACCTTCCTTCTCTACTCATTATCTCTGGTGAGGGCTCTTTTAATTGAAGTTATCCCTTTGGAAAGATATCTCCAGTGCAGTTCATTATTGATTTTGAAAGATCTGACCTGTTAAAATTTCCTTGCCAATAAGTTAACCTTCTTCCCTGAAGGTGAATTAAAATAGACAATGACATTTCTAATTTCCTAAATGATGTAGCCAAAGGAGCTGTGCTAAAGTGGTATAATGTTATCTCAGTATTTTGAAAGGATAAGATTGGTTATTTTAGCTTAGTGAGACTTCTTCAGGTGTGCAACAATAGCTTCCCACTAAGGTACTGTTGCCTTCTGGAAAGGCCTTTAATTGAATATTATTATATAATAAAAAGACACTCTTGGACTTTATTTCTTGAAGTTCTGTTTTAGGTTACACAAGGAATTCAGGTATAATCAATAATTAACAAAATTCAAGAATGTAAAGTAAACTATTTAGCTACCTAGAAATTTGATCAACCTCACACCATAGCAACATTTCAGCAGTTTTGATGACCTGGATTCTGTGGAAAATTTTTATCTCAATAATTTTCTCCCTTAAATCAAACTTGAAAAAGGACTGTTACTTCACCATTTAGAAAATGAATTTATATTTTTATAATACTTTGAAGTACTGGGATGAAGAACTTTAAGAATGAATATAAGTATACATTGTTCAATGAAGCTTAAACAATGAGATTTAGCACTTGTGGTAATCCATAAAAAGTACATTGTAAAAATTTCTCAAAGTATAATTTTAAATCTTCTCTGCCATTTTATATCTGTCCCATTTCTTTCTCTACTGAACTGGCTGTAATAATGATAAAAATATTTAGGAATTAATTTCTAATGTAGTTAATATTTAATGAAGTGTGAATTCATGTTACACATTTAAGTTTATGGTAATTGTCTTCTAGTTCAATTTTTTAATTCTATAGATGGTTTTCGTAATAAATTGTTCTTCCTGTCAGTTTTCTGATATAGAATCTGTGGCATGGAATTAAATAGCTATTTCTAGAAAGATACAGACTTTATAAGAAGTTCTATGATTCATGGATTCTAAACCTAAGAGAACATTCTAAACAGAGAACATTTTCTTGCTGTCTACTTTCTGGATGTATCGACTCATAAATGCATAATGTCTTTAAGTCTTCATATAGTGCTTTAAACTTCGGCATAGTGAATTTAGAAAATCTAGGATATTCTGCAAAATACATAACCAAATACTACCGTTGTGACTTTTGAGTTTCAAATTAATGTGTGTATTTCACAGAATCACAGAACAGATGAAGTTGGAAGGGAGCAGTGGAGGTCACCTTGTCCAAATATCCTGCTTGAGCAAGGCTACCTAGAGTCAGTTGGCCAGGACAGCTTTTGAATATCTCTAAGGATGGAGACTCTCTGTCATCTCTGGACAACCTGTTTTAGTGTTCAGTCACTCTCACAAAAAAGAGTTTCTTGAGTGTCATGCTTTAACCCCAGCTGGCAACTAAGCTGCACACAGCAGCTCACTCGCTTTCCCTTGTGAGATGGGCTAGAGAGTTGGAAGGAGAAAAGTGAGAAAACTTACGGGTTGAAATAAAGACAGATTAACAGGTAAAGCAAAAGTCATGTGCACAAGCAGAGCAAAACAAGGAATTCGTTCATTCATCTCTTCCCATGGTGGGAAGTTGTTCAGCCATCTCCAGGAAAGCAGGGCTCCATCGTACGTGAGGGTTACTTGGGAAGACAAATGCCATCATTCTGAACATTCCGCCCTTCCTTCTTCCCCAGCTATATATCACAGAATCATAGAATATACTGAGACGGAAGGGACCCACTGGGATCATCAAAGTCCAACTCATAATGCTGAGCATGATGCCATATGGTGTGGAATGTCCCTTGGATCTGTTGAGCTCAGATGTTCCAGCTGTCTTCCCACCCAACAACTTGTGCACTTCCAGTCTCTTTGCTTGTAGGGTGGTGCAATGAGCAGAAAAGACTTTGACTCTGTGTAAACAATGTTCAGTAGTAATGAAAATATCTCTGGATTATCAACACTGTTTTCAGCACAAATCCAAAACATAACCCCATGTGAAATACTATGAACAATGAAGGAAATTAACTCTATTCCAGCCAAAACCTGCCTTCTGGTGTGTTCAGGGGAAACCTCCCGTGTTTCAGGTGGTGCCTGTTGCCTCTGGTCCTGTCACTGGGCACCACTGAAAAGAGCCCTGTTCCATCCTCTTTACACCTTTCCTTCAGGTCTTCATATTTTGTGGAACGTTAAATATTGCCAAGTTTTATTTCAGCAGTTGATGAAATGGTCCCTAAGTTTCAGCTGACCATGAGAATTTGGCAACAGTGAAGATCAGATTTAAAACATTCTTTTAAAAGTATAATGGGTACCTTTAAAAATCCTGCAGTAATGTGAATTTTTCTTGCTTTACATTTGCATGCCTTTCACAGAGGTGTACTTGGTAGAGGAAATACTGTGTGGTTTATCATCTTTACTGGATGAGCTTTTAGAATTGTGGCTGGCTTTCTGGAAGAGCAGATATGAAAGGGTTATTTCCTTCCTCCCTCTCTCTACTTATTTTAATAGCAGTTATAACTGCCACCTGCCTACCATGTTTTACTTTATGGTAAATTCTCTGAAAGAATTTCTCTTTCCTGTAGATTTTTTTTTTTAATCTCCACAAGAATTCTTCCAGACCTACATGTTGTCAGAATTTTAAAATAAAATTTCTTTATTTTCTTTCAAAAATTAAACCTGAAAGAATTGCCTTGGTAAATATCTGATTACTACCACATGGTATGTATTTTGTCAAATTTTACTTTCTAGAGACTTTAACAATGTCTGATGAAAATCTAAGGTTTGCAAGCTTCTTGAAGGCTGAATGAGTATCTTGATAAGAGGAGAATAGTAGTGACAAAAAGTGGTACTGGAAGAGTTATCAGTGACATTCCTCACTGCTAAACTTTAATTTTTTAGCACATTGTCTGCTAGAAAATACTGCTTTTATTTATAAAATAACCTCTGCAAAGTAACTCTAAAAATCAAAGGTAGTATTAGCAGTGGAAAGGTAAGTGGGTTTTGTGCTAGGAGAGAATACTAAAGCAAGGGTTGGTCACTGTGTTTCTGCCTCTGTTGCTTTGATGCGTGAGAGAAATTTTAAGATATCTTCTAGATATTGCTGAGAGGATTCTTCTGATGCAGTCCTTAAAATACTTGTGTACATTTAATTTTTCTGTAATAGTGATTCATTGAATTTTAAATAGGAAATCTTGGGTTCTTGTGATAGATCAGTGTGATAATATCAGCTCAAGTTCACGTATTTTTAAGCAGCAGCCCGTGCTGTGATTAATGGGGAGTTCTATTTAAAAGCCAGTGTTATGATAGTTTAAGGTACTGAAATGACTGCCTACACTAGTATTTCATAGTACTTATTTTTAAAACAAAAATTGAGAAAAGTAGTTACACAAAAGGGCTTTTTAGATGTATTTCCAACATCACAAAATCAGGCAAAACCGCTTATTTAATACAATTTTGCAACACATTTGCCTGGTGGAAGTAAGTTACTAAGTCACTTTCTTGAACTAGTTATTTCTCCCAGTTGTGTCTGAATGAAAATGATTGATAACAGGGTGTGGCAAGACATCCCCCTGCGCCCTGGCTCTGTGTATCCCAATAGCTGGTGGATAAAGAGATAACCATGGGTGGAAAGGCCCATCAGCAGTTGTCTCTGGTGCCAAGGGTGATTCACACCTAGCTAAGAATTAACATCTTAGTCTGGTGAGCCGATGGGGGAGAGATAAGAAACATTTCTGACTTAAGAGACACCGTTTTACAACTATAAAAGATACACGAGTTATCCTTGAGGCAGAAGCCTCTTACATCCCAAAAATGTCGGAGACTTCTCCCCGAGGCTTGGACGCAGCTTCGCGGTTACTTCCCAGGGATTGAGTGAAAGGATCTCGATGTGTGTGTGCCCCACCCACCTTCGGATGGTGAGATACATTGAATCCTAGGTTTATACTATTTCTTCGCTAGCTGTAACTGAAAGGTACCAGTATCGTGCACTGTCTGTCAATCTACTAGTAGTATTTCTTTTGTCCCTGTGCGGTAATAGTATTTTTAAGTCTTGTCTGTTAGTTTTCTTGTCTATTAATAAATAATTCATTTCATAATAGACTGAATCAGCTATTATTAAAGAACTTGTGGATAGAATGGATTTTTGGGGTGCTGGTCACTTCAGTACACCTCCTGCCTGCTGTCATAGGCCTGGGCAAAGACAGGAGCTGAACTTAAATCAAAATCCATTCGTGACACAGGGCACTAAGATGAAGACATTGCTTATTTTGCATACATTGCAGTGACAGATATCCTATGGTCCTGATAAGATTTATTCAAAATTAATATAGATCTATTGTTGCCTGATGCGCAGTGGCACCTGAATTTTGAGCATACCCACAAGACTTGCATTTTCTTCAGAGAGTTATAAGTACCATGTCCGTATAATGAATGCACCACAGTTTTAGGGAAAGTTGCCATTTAAAATGGGAAATGGGTTTCAAAGGAATTTGGCAAAATGCAGATGATAATGAATAATAAATGAACAGAGGATATGCTTGGGAGAATGTATCTCAGCAAGACATAAAGTCATAGTGCACTTCAGAAGACTTATGACTGGATTGTTATTTCAGCTCAACACTGAGGCAATTTAAATAATGAAATATTTAAAGGTAAATAAAGATAACTATATACATTTGACCCTTTGCATAACGTTCTGCAGATGCAATTTCATCAAACTTTCTTTGCTCCAGTGAATTTCTTTGCTCCAGTGAATTAGAAGAAAGCCAAAAGGATGACAGGTCCATTACATTATTTAAGTGATATTCATTATGTTCATATCTGCTATTTTATTTCATTCCATTAGCGGCAAAGAATACTATAAAGAATCCAGAGATATGAGAAACCTTCTTATTTGATCTTTGAAAATCTGTATTAGCTCTTTTGTGACCAAGGGGTCAGAGGGAATACACAGATGACAAGTACGCATGCTGTGCTCTGTGAATAAGATTTCTATCAAGAGTAAGAAAAAGTGTCAGTTTATTACCTGGGCTTCTTGCTTTTTTATTAAAACACACCGTTCAACACAACTGGGATTTAGAGCAAAACTCAAGGGAAAGATATTGAGTAAACTGTGTGCTTCCAGAGAGAGAATGACAGAACATGTATTCTTACTGCTGTTTACTTATTGCACACCATTTTTCGTTAATACCTCTAATGGGCTTTAAAATTAATTTTGTTGTCCTTGCCTTACACTGAAGAAGCTGAAGTGCAAGGTGACAGAAGTGGTGCACATAGATCGTCCTGCAGGCTAGCAGTGGGGCTGAATACAATCCAAATTACTTTCTGACTTCATGCAACTGAACTGTAGTGTTTTCTTACAACCAGCTTCCAGCTACCTTGTCTGACATCATACCTTGCAGGATGTCTGACCTTTTAAACAAGTCAGTGTGCAAAGACACTACATTTAATTTCTGATTTCTGGTTCTAGTAGCCTAGTTGAAAAGCTGTAGCCAGTTTCTGAAAAGCTGTGGAAGTGAATTTCTTCATTTCTCAGTGAAGGAGGTTTTTGACTTGTTTGTCCTTGGCTAATGTAATAAGCAGAGCCTGGGATTACAAACCACTGGGCTGGCACAAGCATGATGGCCTGTGCTGACGGACGTACCCTGTGGTTGCAGCAGCCTCACAACTAGCACTTCTGGCCATCAGCACCACAGCAGGAGGCTATGATGAACAAGGGAAAGAAATCAAAGGGCAGAAAATGAAACAGAGGTAGAAAATTAAAATCATTCACTTGGTCTTGATGAAAACTGAAACAGAAATATTCTTTTTTTTTTTTTTCAGGCATCAGTCTGTGTGTACTAAAGAAAACCACATTTAACAAACTGAATTGCAAAATTATTTATGATAGAAATTAAATCTGATTTAAAGTCTCGGTTACCTGTTCAATATGACTAATTACCATTAGATTACATGAAACTGCACAGAAATAAACTCTCCTAACATTACCAAGAAATTGCTGCTGCAATACATATTGATGCCCAAATGTCATGACAAGGACTATTAGTGTTTTTTCAATAGATCTTGTTGGGATTCACTCAAATGAAAAGTGGAGGTAAGCTGCTCTTGGTTAAATTAGTGCAAAAATCTGCATTTCCAGGTATGGTCTGTGAAAACTCTTACTGTGAGTGAGATTTTCAGTTATGTGAGATTTATCTCAGCAGTGTTTTGGTTAAAATTTGCTTTGAGATTTGTGGTTAAATTGAATATAAAATGCCAATAGGAAGAAAACAGTGAATCTTTGTTCAAAACCAAGGAGAAAACTTCATCTTAATCTGTACAAATCAAATCCTCCTCTTTAACAGGCATTGGATTCTGAATTGATTTTCTCAATAACCTGTTAAAATCAGATTCTGACATAGACAAAGCTGTAAAAGTCTACAGGGACACAGATAAGAATAATTCATGGTGATGTTTTTTGTAACACAGTATAATAGGGCTTTCATTGTAAAATAATAATATTTACTAGTGATTACAGTCTGAATAATAATTGGGAGTAACTGCTGATTTCAAGGATTTACTTGTAATTGGCTCTGCTGTTCATGGGATTGGTTTTTATTTTGTTTTCTTTGCCCACTGCATAAGAAGAAATAGGTTCATGCCGTGTGGTTTCCATCATTACATTTCTGGTATTTCTGTACATTTCTATCATTACATTCTGGTAGCGTGGAAAAAAGAACAGTAAATTTAGGAGTTTCTTATAAGAGTTCTAAAACTGATCTTACTTAGAAGGTGGTGGAAGAACTCATGGATTTTCTTTATCTGATGTCCATGTATAAGTATTGTTTATATGAGAAAGTTCATACCAACATGTCTGCTGTGGTGTGGGAACTGGAACTGGTGGGAAGCAGGGAGGGTACCAGGGAAGACATCATACGTGCTCACAATATTTCTATACCTTCTTCAAGCTCCTGCTCTTTGTTGCTGGGGTAGGTAGGTCTTTGGCCTGACTCAGTACAGCTGTCTCACAGGGGAGAGGCAGAGCAGCTTTCAGCTGTGGGTAATCAGAAGAAAACCAAAACTGGCGTGTGGCAGAGATACAGGCAAAGGTTAATAAAAGCTTTCATCCAACTTACAAAGCTTGCATAAGTGTTTGCTATGTATGAGAATCATCATTTTGTCTGAAGAGCATTATCTGGCTTTTCAGCCAGCAGTGTCACTAGAGAGGCAACATAAGGAGAGCAATGTGAGGAATATGTTAATATGGTTTAACTGTACCTCTAATGAAACTAAGAAACATTCATGAACCAGCTTTATGTGTAAACAGACTGTTAGCTAGAAGAAACTGTATGCAATATCAGAAGTATTTATTCCAACATGGCTAGAAGCTCAAAGCAATGTAATTGCTTTGTAGAACACAGAAGCTCTATTTCTCTTTAAAGCATGCTGCTTCAATTAAATATTCCTTTTGCATATTCATTTAATATTCATTTTGTCTGCTACTGCTATACTATATAAAGGGAAAATAAACAGTGAGAGGAATTTATGCTAAAAATGTTTTGGAGGAAGAACTGTTTTAAAACTGAATAATGTTTTGGGAATTAGCTTAAGTTTATAATAAGCCTGAAGGAAAGGATTTCTTTCCAGGTGATAACAGCAACACAAAGCCAGATAGTTCTGCACTGTGAGCTGTGAACCTTTCATGTTTGTGTATGTGCCAGCATATACTTCAGATAAACATGTTGCACTACTACTGCAAGCTGAAGGCTCTTGATAGCTTCAGTGCAGATAGCAATTTTCAGGGTGTTACACCACTGTACAGTCAAATTACTTTGGGCAGAAATGTGTTATGAAAGTGTGGATCCTGATGAAGTTTATTTAAAAAAATGGAACGTATATACCCAGAGCAACAAAATAAATATTAAACAGTGACAAATATAAGAAGGTGGTTGAGGGTTTCTTAATATAAGTATTGAATTTGGTTCTCAGCCCTGGCTGTCTAGGGCAAATGAAGAACTAGCATTATATTAAAAAGAGGAGAAAAATCTTGAGACCATTTAATTTCTTTATGTTTGTTTTCCTTTTACTTTCTTCTTTTTTTTTTTTTTTTGTACTGTAGAAATAGATTCTTTTTCCCCTCTCTATGTTTATAACAAATGGAAAAAAAGAGTCAATATCTATTACAGTTCTGACAATATTAAGGGACAGAAAAAAGCACAGAGCAGCCAAATAACCTCTCTACCAAGTGAAATGTGGTGTTAAAACTGCTGTGAATTACAGCACAAGAAACGACATCAACACTGGGAAAGGATGTTACATTCAACACTTTTGTTATGGAGTACACAACCTTGTCTTAGACTCACCAGTTTTCTAATATATAAAATTTACTTTCCTCTTTGCTGGAAGAAAATAAATATTTGGTTCTAGTAATTTTGAGGTTGTAATATGACAATGCTGTTAGGAAAACACTGAATAAGTTTTCTGCTTTTTTGATGTTGATGTCAGAATTTAAAATGATATGGTTACTCCTAGGTTTGTATCATGTGTGTTAAATTCATGATTTTTAGAGAAATTTTTAAAACGGATGATGTTAATTACCATACCGTGAATAGTATCAGGAACATGTGTGAATGTATTTTTCCAATGGATATTAATAGAGGAAAAGAATAAAAGGGCCCACATTTTATTAAGTGCCTTAATAATTATGTGCACACCTAGAAAGATAACTAAGAGGCTGACTTTATTTGCTTTGATTTGCCTTTATTCCACTGTTTGAAGTGCTCTGTAAAGCTGGGGAAACAATGTGCCATTTATAAATTAGTTTAATTTGCATTACTTTTTAGTGTTTTTTTTTTTATTATTTCATTGTTAATTTGAGAAACTTCAACAACTTTTTCTTCAGATTCTGTAATTCTTTGAACTGCACTGTGGCTTACACTCTCCCTTTTGCTATTAGAAAATAAAAATTTGATCTAATAATAATAATTTGTAGATGTAGATGTATTTGATACTTCATTATATTCCTCTGAATCACAGGTGTTATGTTTTATTATGCTGAGAATCCTTTCCTTTTTTGTGTCTCTTCTATATCCTGAATCCATTTTCTTTGATGCAGACACTGCCTTGCATGTTCTTTTCAACCTCTGAAAGAGGAGCCAAGAAAGACAAAAGCATTAAATAGAAACGGCAGTCAAGGTGATCCATAGCACTCCTGGAGGGGAGAATTTGCTGGCAAACAGAGAAGGCAGCAAGTCACACAGCACCCAGGGAGTCCTGCCACGGGTGGGAAGGATGCGAAAATAAAGGTTTTGTCTATCAGTGCTCTTCTGCTGTCTTGGCACTCCCAATAGTATAAATTACAGAATCTGTCTGTCCAAATGTGGCCAGCATGTGGTGTTGGCAGCATATCATCCCCTGTATTTAGAAAGAAAAAAAAGAAGTTATCAGTAATTTATCTAGAATCACAGCATTTTGCTGTATTACTTTTTGCCAGTGTAATAGGCAATGTGTCTGTATCAGTGAGACTCTCTTCCCTGTTTAGACTGCTACAATTAGCTACTGGCTGTGATAAAAATACTTTGTTGCAGCAGTGGTTGTTTGTCCTTTGTCACTGTAATTGTGTAAAGCAAATACAGATAATACAGGTATACTGTACCAAGTTACAGCATGCTTATCGTATTTTAATTTAGCCAAGTGGATCTGCAAGTGATTTTGGCAAAGCTCTGAGGCTGCTGAATTCTTAGTGACCTGCTATTCACCCAGCTCCTTGACCAGCTCCACTATCAGGAGCTGCAATTTGCACTCAGTGTCATTTTCTGAGTCCTTCAAATACTTCTTGATCTGTGTCTTTTTGACCTCTCTTGAGATTTACTGCTTAGGCTTGAACTCTGTCTTGTAATACTTGTGTCCTTCTGACTCAGCCCTGTATTACCCGGTTAACCTTCTTTGCCCTCTTCAGAACCTTTTCATAATACAGAGAAATTTGAGGTCTCCAATATTAGGTAAGGTTATCTTGTTTCTGAACTTAGAAAATGTAGATTTTTGCTAATCAGTCTCTCAGTAGTCCCATTAAATACAATCCTCTCAAAATACTGAAAACTATGCTCATTTTCTCATGCAGTCTGAGTCTCTCTCTCCCTGTCATGAAATTGTTAATGCTACTTACAGACACCAAACAAGTAACACAAAATAGGTCAAAACCAATTCTCACGGAAAGTACGGCAAAATTCAGTTGAAGTCAGTGGTGCAACCCTTGTTTGTTAAAAATGCGAATAATGTCTGCTCAATGCTCTAAGATGTTTTTGGAGTTCTATGTTTGAGGATAGTTGGGGGATTTTTATGTCTTTCTTTGTATTTGTATGAGGAGAAAAGATCAAGGGATTTTCACATAGCCTGATTTGTCCTGGATCGAAGTTCAAAGTTCTTTTTCAAATAGAGATAATTTTTATGCCTGAAACAATATTAAAATATACTATATTAAATATACTATGTTAAATAGAATGATAGGTTACTTTGTTCTCAGCTGCAAAACTGTCAGTGCTTTAGTGGGGGTTTAGTTTTCAGTTTTTGACTCCATTGTGATCAGTACCTGAAATTTCAGAGTAAACTTGCAGGAACAGTTAATTCACTTATGTTCCTGCTCTCTGAAAAAATAACTGTTAATCCTTCAGAAGCTTAGAGGGAATCTTAATATTGTATTTTACAGTAATCTCTTTAGAAGACAAAGAATTACAAATGACATTTTATAGTCACTAAAACTTCAGTGACAACTCCCAGAACAAAAAGAAGCAAATTTCCTATTTATTTCTGTAGCTGCCATTTGTAAAACACTGATTAAAGAGTGGATAAACCATAGTATTTTCAAGAAACAAGTTCAGTGCACTACAGGCAAACTATGATTTGTTCATGTAAGTATGTTTAGAACAAATCCAAAGAAAAGCTATTTTGCATTCACAGCAGTAGCCTTTTTTCCCCAATGTGAAATGGTTTGAGTGCACGTACATCCCATTGGCAAGGCGTGCCTGGATCAGCACACAGCAGGGACCGCAGAATGACTGTGTGAAGACTGCCTCAGTGGGAAAGAGAGAACCTAAAGAATATTCATAAAGACCAAATTAAAATATCATTTGAAGCCTTGATTAGGCTTGACAGGTTTCCTAAAGACATTCTTGTTGTTACTAGTGCTTATCAGCTGAAGATTTGTGAAAGGGCAGCCACCTCCCAACTCCTGCAGCCTTTAAGTAATGGTGGGTGAGACTCTACACTGTGTTCTTCTGAGTTCTTCCATTCTGAGTTGCATATGTATGCTACATTAGTTTCTGTGNGGCCTTAAAAAACACTTTGTGGAAAAGTGGAAAAGGAACTGTAATTACCATAAACTGTTCTGCTATCCATTTAAAGGATATGGGGGACTCAGAATACCCTATGTTTTGGATGCTCAGTGCTATAGGATGTCCCTGACCGGATAGACTATTGCGGTGACAGTTCTGGACCCACACAGAAGCAAAGAAGACCTCTTTCCTTTCCTGGAGTGTGGAAGGACTTTTTAAGGACTCTATTACTGACCAGAAATTCCATGTCTGTTAATTTCTTTGTCCCCTCTCTTGAGAAACCTGCGAGGAGGTCTGAGGGTTCTGAGAAGCCCCGGGGGGAGGGAGTATAGGGGAATTGGCAGAAGAAGGAATGTGGTTTTTTTTTCTTTTTACTTTCTTAGTGTAGTTTTTTCCTGTTAATTCTAGTTAGTAACAATAAACTATACTGTTTAGAAGTGAGTAGGCCTGTTTTGTCATGTTTTTCTCCTAATTTATACATTTATATCTCACAAAAACAAATTAGTGAACTGAATCCCAGCTACAACTGGTGGTTCAACTTGTTCATTAAACCCCAACCCGTTACACTGTGAAATTAAATTTATCCCAAAACTTCTTATTTACAAACACAGTGGTAAATGTACTACCCCTAATAATGATATAATATAAAAAACATGTTGCAGGTAACCTGTATGTGATTTTCTCATACTACTGAGGATCACTCAAAACTTTACAGTGGCTTAGCAATACTTTAGGATTCATTTCTTTGCTTTTTTGGGAAAAGTCACAAAGCCCCTTTACTCAGTTCAGAGACATTTATTTTCCTGTTTGCCCGTGATTAATTTCAAAAGACAACCATGTCTCGCCTTGAAGCTTGCAATGTGTTTGGCGCCACTTAAGTTAGAAGTGAATTATTGTAGGCTCTTGCTAATTTGGAGAGAGAGGTGGGTAGTTGTAAGGAAAATTGGAGAGAAACATCTCTCTTTTTGTGACATAAACATAAAAATGCATAGCAACAACCTTCCTCAGCTTGAGGTTAACTGCAGTGACTTGTGGGTGCAGGGAAATGTGGGTAACATAAGTGAAGACTTCAACATGTGCAACTGAAAAATAACAGGAATATTGGTTAATGTGAATGGCAGAAATTGTTTTCAAAAGAAAAAATAATTTGTATTTCTCTGAATAATTTTGGTAAAAGCAAGTTTCTGTTAATACAGCTAGAAATACATAAAATTATATTTTTTTATTCTTTAAAAACTAAAGAAAGAAACAAAATGTTGATTCCCCTTCTTCATCCTACATAAGATGAATTAAGCTGTTGAAATTGCTTGGATATTCATATGTGTTTTGAAATTAATTCATTGGAAATTTGCTTGATACTCTTGTTAATGAGCACTGATTACGGAAGTGTTAGGGTTGGGGTGTTCTCCCTTTTTTTTTTTTTTTTTTTTTTCTATATATTCCATAACCCCAAAGGGAAATGTAGCTAGTTGTGAAGACTGGTACCAGTTGGTTTTTTGTTCCTGTACATATTAAAGCATACATTAAAAAACAAACATTCATCCCTGATTCTATCACATAGACATAAAAAAATGTTTTTTCAGTTTGTGATTAAAGCTTTCCAGGTTAAAAGCAACACAAACAAGCAGTTGGTTAGAGCATGGTGCTGATAACACCAAGGTTGTGGGCTTAATCCCCAGACAGACCATTCACTGAAGAGTTGGACTTGATGATCCTTGTGGGTCCCTTCCCACTAAGAATATGCTGTGATCCTCAGCATAGAAAAGAGAAAACATTTGAGTGAGAGGAGGGAGGGTCAGGGAGTAGATGGCCAGGACTGCAGGGCCAGAAGCATTTCTGGAGGCCAGACAGCATAGGACAATTGTCTGCCATTTAAAGTCACTGTATTGTAAGGATGCACAGAGGCTTAGAGGGCAGGGAAGAATTGTGCATAATTGTTTTGTTTTGTTTTGTTTCTTGCTTTTTCTTTCACCTTTTTTTCTTTAACACCTGCCCCCTTCCACAAATTTTAGCTTCCTGTGCAAAGGAGATTTGGTTTGGTCAAATGTGGAAGCACTTTAGTTTTTCAAAGAATTTGCTCACTTAGGACAAAACCTAAACAGATCCTTGCCTCAAAGCTGTGGCTCCCTTTTAGACCCTGTCATAGTCATATAAAGAAGTGTGCAGGAGAGTGAAAATTTAAGCTTTTAGTGTACTTGCAGTCTTGCTCTCTTAAGTGGGTTATTTTGTCTTTAAACTTAAAAATCAACCTAATGTAGATAAGAGGGAGGGTCAGATATATCACTAAGAAGTCTGTGTCAACATGCACATGGACATAGAATTAGTGAGCAGTAGTCTGCTCAAAGGGTCATGTAAACATGGTTTGTTGGTACTCACCAGTAATGATTTTATAAAATGTCTTACTACTTCACAGGACAGGGAAAATAATGTAATTTACTACATAAGTCTATCTGTGCATCTCGTCACTGTTTTGTATTCAGTTCGAAAATTTATATTTAAAGTTTCTAAATTCAGTTTGAAAATTTATATTATTTATTTATAATCTAATGAAAAAACTAATTTTAGCCCAGTTACCACAGTCACATAACAGAGTTTTTGTTCATATTTTCATTTCCAAAGGCAGTATTTATGCACCAAGGCTGAGATTTTTATAATTTTCAATATTGTAAAACTGCCTTAAAATTGCATTGAACATCCGTTGGTGACAAGCAAGATTTTTAGGTATAATGTGATTTTTTTGATTATTGATGAATGGAGATGTGATAGAATCCCAAGTAGGCAAAATTTTTATCTGGGGTACAGAAAAGACCGGATCTTTATAAAGAGGGATTTCTTCATTGAACACATAAATGATGCACAACGTGTAGTGACACGGTAAGGTAGAAATTTTTAGTTTGCAAAACAAACAATTCAGCTTTATTTCAATTAAGATTGTTTTCTGTATCTCTGCTCTAGTTGGAGATTTTCTGTAGTCTTTATTTTTAAAAAAAATGGCAGGTGTTCAAAGTGGTGTTTTGAAGAAATGGTACTTCTTAAACCAAATTAAATACAACAATGATTATGTCATTTGTGGAAGGCTAGTTAGAGGAAAAGTAGTGCCATCTTGCTGAAATGGAAATTGAAATGTATTTATATTTAATATACATTCATTTTTCTGGATAGCTAGATAGATATGGAAAACTATAATTCAAATTTAATTTGCAAAATAATATGGGGGAGTTTCCATGGGCTGAATCTGCCAGCTGGCATTCCTATTTAGTATTCATTCTCAGAATTTTAGAACTACAACTGAACTGTTCAGCCACAGTGTTCACTTAGAAAAGAGACAATGAGGAGCAGAGGCTAAATGTATAGCCTATCAGCAGCCCATTCCCAAACTGGTACGGAAGTTAATGTATGAACAGATGAAAATTGTGTTCAAGCCAATGAGAGTTTTAAAGCTCATGGGAATCAGTAATAAGATGTAGCTACATATTCCTTCCAGTCATTCAATAAGAAGATGTTGTAAATAATTTGTATCTGCCATACTTCATTTCACTTATTCCTGTGCAGTACCAAAATTATGCTGTTAACCAGATTTGAAAATAGCAAAGGCTCAGCCTGGCTTCTTCAGCAGCTTTACTCACACAAATAGTCTTGAACTGGGGTCATTCAGGTGAATGAGGATTACGTGGCCCCAATTCCTTTATAGGACAGAGCACTCCTTAGTTGGAGAAAATGTCTTCTGTGTGATCAAGTGTCTGCAAATAGACAGATTTTCTTGGATAAATAGTTGCAGGGTTTTTCTTTGAATTGCCTGTTCTTTTGCTCTTATGTAGTAAGTCAATTAACAGTGTTTATGAGGGGAGATCTTAAAAAACCTGACAAATACAGGATTTTTTAACCTCTGATTTGTGGATTTCATTAGTTGAATTAGGTAAATGTTGCAGTTTTTAATAATGGAAAAAGCAATTACATAATCTTTCAAGGATATAGCCTTTTATTTAATTTTGTTGACATTTATTATAACAACATGTTGCATGTAAAATATTTACCATAGACCCTGGAGATTTAAGAAAATGGTAGGAACAAGTTACTCCTACGTGTTAGTTACTCCTGAGGATATTCTGATTGGACACAGGAAACTTACAATGAGAATAATCAGAAGTTGGAATAATCTCCCCAGAGAAGTAATAGATTCCTCAACATTGGACGCAGTTAAGATCCAGCTGGACAGGCTGCTGAGCCATCTATTCTAGACTGTGTTTTTGCCGGGGAAGTTTGGATCAGATGATCCTTGAGGTCGCTTCCAACCCAGTATTCTGTGATTCTGTGATTCAATAGCTTCTGTTCTTTGGAGAGTTACCAGCTCATATGTCTCTGTCTTCAAGAGCTTTTCTATCACAGATTGTGTGGAATGACCATTTTTAAACTGGATTTTAATTTTTGTTTTAGTTATAACAAAGGAAAGACTAGAAGTTTACTACTTGAAATCACCACTTTTTTTCAAAATGTATTGTTTAGTTTTTCTCATTTTTGTATGCAATATGGAAGTAAGAGAACACAATATTAATTGGCATCAAGGTATAAAGTGTAGTGCAGTAGAAATGTGAAGAAAAAAATTAAACAGTCCAGGAAAGGTTATTCAAGTGGATGAGAGAGATCCAATTCATTCCTTCAAGGGCAGAGCTTTGGCTCCTACCTTGGCAGCAAAAATTAAGTTGGGAATGTCATTGCTCAGTTCATAGTTCTCTAATGTGATTAATTCATGTGCAGGTTCAGGAATTATTCAATATTAATAATTACTCAATATTAAATATTCAGTGTGTCTGGGATGAAAATTGAAATGTATCTGTAATCATACAAACAATAGATGAAGAGTATATGCTTGTGTTTTCAAAGTTTGTTTCTACAAGGATGAAATTCTTAGACATACAGGAAATGCTGTGAGCGTGCTTTTGTAATATGGCAGAGAAATAACTTGAGTGTGCAATGTTAGCATCTTCTCTTGTTTTCCAGGTCCATGGGGAAGATGCATGGGAGATGAATGCGGTCCAGGAGGCATCCAGACGCGAGCGGTGTGGTGCGCCCACGTGGAGGGCTGGACCACGCTGCCCACGAACTGCAAGCAGCCAGAGCGGCCGGACAACCAGCAGAGCTGCTTCCGCGTCTGCGACTGGCACAAGGAGTTGTACGACTGGCAGATCGGCAGCTGGAACCAGTGCCGGCCTGTCCTCTCCCGCAGCCACGAGAAGCCCCTGGAGTGCCTCAGAGGGGAGGAAGGGATCCAGACAAGGGACATCACCTGTATACAGAAGTCCAATGGGGTTCCAGCTGAGGATGTCATCTGTGAGTACTTTGAGCCGAAGCCACGGCAGGAGCAGGCGTGCCTCATCCCATGCCGGCAGGACTGCATTGTGGCCGAATTCTCCCCCTGGTCCGAGTGCTCAAAGACCTGCGGCAATGGGCTTCAGCATCGAACTCGGCACGTGGTGGCTCCGCCGCAGTTCGGTGGGTCAGCCTGCCCTAACCTCACCGAGTTCCAGATCTGCCAGTCCAGCCCGTGCACTGTTGAAGAAAGCCTGTACAGCCTAAATGTGGGACCATGGAGCGCATGCTCGGTGCCCCATTCAAGACAAATAAGGCAAGCAAGGAAACGAGGGAAGAACAAAGACAAGGAAAAGGACAGGGAAAAGGCAGTTCGAGATCCTGAGGCTCGTGAGTTAATTAAGAAGAAGAGGAATCGTAACAGACAGAATAGACAGGAGAACAAATATTGGGACATACAAATTGGGTATCAAACAAGACAGGTCACATGTACTCACAGAAATGGGAAAACTGCTGCTCTGAGGTAATCACTATTTATGAATTTGCATATTTAAAATTTTATCTGCTTAAAGTAAAACATGCATAAGTGGATTCTTTCACACAAGCCCAAATCTCAAAATGGGGCTCACGCTATTTCCACTTGGACATCCATCATCAAGTGTTTTCCGTGACATGAAACATGCAAACTGGGCTGGTGATCATACTAAGCATTACATAAATGTGCACTGTTAAACTGTGCTAGTCCTTAGCCTCTGTTTGTTGAAATAGATTTCCCCCAAAAGCTTGAAGATATTTGTCAAATGCCTGCTCTGTTTCTGTGGGTTCAGGCAGGCATTTGCTCTCTAAGAAGTTGAAAGACGTGATGTTACCGCTTTTAAGGCTCTGGACACAAAGATGAACAGGAAACTGGACTGGGTAAAAGTAAAAGTATACAGTAAAAGTATAAAACAAGAGAGAGAGAGATACTGCATGAGGAGGCAGCATGTACTCATTCCAGGATATTTTTTTGAAATAGATGAGCATGAAATATTGTTTTTCTTGATTCCTGTTGCAAAATTTTTGAAAGGGAGAATGTAAAACCTCTTTCTTTATTCCACGTAACTCCTCTGTTTCTTTCTCATCTGCACCTTTATGGTGAGGGTTTTTTCTGATATTTATTTCTTTATTTATTATTTTACTTTTCAAGACTTCTGTCAGTCAGAGATCTTTTGATAATTCTTTCCACAGGCTTCTGGATGCATTTCTAAAACCATATTATCTTTGATTTGTTTTATCTGGCATTCTCTTACTAGTTCATGTATTTCTTTCCTACCCCCCAGAAGGTTTTTATTCAACTCGAAAGTCTTCTTTCAGTCTAGTCTTCCTGTCTTTGATGTGATTCTATTTCTTGCCCTCTAGTTCAATGCCTGATTAATCAATTTTACTTCAACTGTGAAATGAGTAAGATACCTTGCTGAATGAGGCTTACAGCCATTGCTGCTATGTTAGTGTTTAGAAACTTTTTTCAAGGTATTTTGCTTCAGAGTTTTTGTTGTGCCAGTTAAACATTCTATCACAGAACATGTAATCGATTCCACCTTTTCCATCAGCGACCAAATAATATAGTTTTTTGTCAAGTGTAGAAAACATTTTTTGGGTATAATTCCGTTCAAGAGATGATCCAGCAGTGAAACAGGAAAATGGTTAAGTTCCCTGGCTTAAGGGAAGAGCTGAAAGGTTTGGGTTGTTTAGTTGAAGGAGGGACATATGGGTGAAGATGTGAAGTGCCTATGAGTAGGTAACAACCCATTACAAGGAGGAATGGAACAATCTATTCTCTCTCTATATTATGGATGTATTGGAAAAGCAGTAATGGGCAAATCACAGCAGTGCTGAATGAGGCTAGGCTTCTCAATACTAGGCTTCTCAGTACTAGGCTTCTCAATAACTGGGAATAGGGAGACTCTGGAAAAGATTTCTGGGCCATGTGTGGCACCTCCATCTTCCAAGGTTTATAGTTAAAGGCTAGAAAAATGCAGGTGTTAGTGATGACACACTTGGAGCCGCTCTGGATTAGGGAAGAGGGGCTGACTGCATAGTCTTTTTGCAGTCTCTTCTAGGTCTGGTTTTCTTCAGTGCTTTAAGATTTTGATCCACATTTGGATGAATGTCGGCACAAGAAATCTCAAAATCAGCATGCTCAGGCAATCCCAGGTGTTGGCTGCAGCACAATCTCATTTTTGGTACAGAACAAATTGCCTTTACTCGTTCCTTTCCCAGCCTCACATCACACAGCCCGCACTGTGCCTAGCCCAGGAACATCATTACACTTTAAATACAAGGAATAATTTATTATGCATCAGTTGCTATCAGATAGCAGCCAGCCACTCCTTTTGAAAGTGCCTAAGTTTTTGAAAGGTTAAGAAAATTATTGAGAAAAAACAAAAAGGGGAGTAATGACATAGTCGTGCCAAAGCTCTGATAAATGCTAAGAGAAAGTAAAAGTGTAGTTGGAAGTCAGTGGCATACTTTACTCATCATCTTTACTCTCACTCTCAAATTCACTTAGATCACCAACACTGTCTTAAGTTCAAATACCTCAGTGTATTGTGCACATTTCAAGCTGGTGCAGGGAAATGAATGAAACCCTCTTGCCTGAGGCAGTGAAACAATAGATAATACAGTGTAGGATCAATTCTTCAAAGAAAAGAAAATTACACAAATAATGCAGTGGGCATTTTTATGTCTAATGGATAAGATTTTATGTTTTAATTGCACAAAGGATTTCTAGTAGTCTTCACATCAATTTTAATATAGATTTTTTTTCCAGTTGCAAAGTATAAACAAGAAAATTTGGTGAAATGACTCATATGAGAAATTCTGGTGCTGATAACCTAGCTTTTAGAGACCTGTGTATGTCACCTGTATATCCATTTGCATAATTTATGCTGCACCCTTCACTAAGCAATCAAATGCTTTATTCTATGACTGCCATTCCAGAATCTGAAACAATAGCATTATTTTTCTGCCCAGGGTGTCAATGCGGCCAGCTCAAATGATTTTATAATCTCCATCACATAGTAACTGTGTTGCTAAATAATATAGACAAGTAAGGTGACTGGAAAACCTGCCGTTCTGATGTGAAATGCTCTTCAGGTTAAATAGTCCATTTTCAGTGAGTTTTGACTTTAGGAATCAGAAACAATCAGCCCCCTGGCAGCATGACTGAAAGAAGAATAAAAACCCTCAGGCGAGTAATATTTTTTGCAGAGATAGCAAAATTGATATATTATAAAAAGGGTTTTAAAAAATAACTACTTTCAGAAGGGTGCTCCAGAGAAAATGGTTCTGTAACGCTGTCAGCAAAACTTCAAGACAGCAAATTCTCTTGACACATCAGCACACCAGGCATGGTAAAGAGAATTGAAACAAGAAAATCAAAGTTTAATTTATACACTTTATTGCCGAGTGAACAATAGATAGTCTCCCATGAAGGATGAAATATTGGATTTTGTGTTGCTTGTTCTGCAATAATGTATGTGTTACATGGCCTGTGTTTGCTTTATGCTCCCCTTAGTCTGAAATTCTGCTGCACTGAAAATATTTGAAAAATAGAAATGTTGAAGGAAAAAACAAATTCAGTAATTAAAAGTGACTTATAAAATGACTTTTCTGGATAGCTAACAAAATTTGGACAGTGCAGCTGTTAGTGTAGAGGACAATACCGATCCTCTGAAATGTTTCGTCTTTGGTGAGATTGGGGTTTGCCAAAGAGATCTGTTAGACAACTGGCAATATAGAGATACACAAAATGTATGTAAAAGTTCATTTTTAGTTGCATATCTGTTTGCCCTATTACAAGTTGTGATGATTATGCCGTATGCCTTATGTTAAGCCTATAATTTTCTGTTGTAGTGTGGACTCTGCTACTGTTGCATCTCAAACATTTTGTCGTAATTTTCTTCCTGAGCAGACTTCTGTGGGAAAGTTTTAAGTTTAGCAAAATGTTTGGCTGGTTTGTACAAGTCTAAGAAAAGCTTTTTTTTTTTTTTTTAAACTGTTTTTAATTCATACAACCTTTTCACTGAAATGCTCTCTTGGGAACCCACTGGATTGGGAAATTTCAAAGGACTTGACCACAGACATTTATAGCTGTAAGAACACAGAACAGAGCTAGAGTATCTTCTTGACCTGTATATTTCTGCACTTCAGCAAAGATTTTGAAATCCAGTGACAAAGCACATCGTGTTCCCCTGAAGCAGCTTGTCCATAAATGTGGGGATAGCCTGTCACTGCTAAGAGTCACTTAGCTCAAATGGCTGGAAAGGGGGCTGTAGTTAAAGCAGCTCTTCAAGGATATAACTGCCTCTTAAAAAAATAAATCCCAGAATTTCTGCATTATTTCCTTTCTTTTTCTACATCATTTGGATATGTCATGTTATCTTGCTTAGTCTGGGGCCAAAACACTTTTGAATGAGGGGAAGAATGGCAGAGACCACGTAGGAAACCATCAGTCCCCATAACTGGTTAATACTCTCTTGGCACTACCACTGTGGAAGAGACCTGTATGTGAAACTGAACATTATTGGTGACCTAAATGACCTGAAGTGAGAATTCAAGGAAAAATAGTAAAATTTTATAAATATTTAGAGGTTTTATTTCTTTGTTGGGATATAACCATAGGCAATTACAATCGTGGAACGAAATGATGGGGCAGAAAATAATCCAAAATTTAAACCAATTATTTGGCAGATTGTCTTAGCCTCAATGCATTTGATCATGTCATCATCTTTGATTTGTTTCACCTCTGTTCATCTGAGAAAGTAATTATTTTTAAATTATTTTCATCTTCCTTACTGATTCTGTACATTCATTAAATATCTAGAAAACTATATCCACATCTTGTAACAAATTTAACTCTTTTGGAAGTTTTCATAATGGTCTCATTGCAGTGCTTTACTAAATTGCAAGTTCTGGAGAGTCTGAGCTTTTATTTATTCCAATACTGTAGTTGAGACATAAGAGATGACAGTAGGACCAAAATTACTGAATTGTCTTGCTGATGTTAAGCATATGTAATGCTTCATTTTTCATCTTACCTCACCAAGACCCATATCTGCTCAAAGCAGAGTCACAATATTCACTATTGGCCACGGGTGTTAAGCTGAATAGCCAGAAACTAAGGAATTTGGGAATGGCCAATTGAGTATTTAGACTGATGAGTGAGTAATACTCAAGATATTGGCAGGAAAAACAAGGAGAGAGAATGTCCTCCTCTAGAATGGCATTTTAACTTTGTTTTCCTTTCCTGGTCCTGAAACCTCTTAACCCAATGCTACCCTTCCAAATCATAAAACAAATGTCTGCATTCACTTTATGGACTTTCACTCTTATAAATTATAAACTGTGTGAAGGAGGAAAAATAAAAAGAACAAGCCAAACCAGCACAAGCCTGTTGCTTTATTTATGCCTTTGATTTGGAAAGCAGACAAGTCACCCAGAGGTATATGCTGTCAGACAGCAAACAGAAAAAAGATTCAGACATACAATACAGCAGCGCAGTTTGTTGGACCCTGTAATGTATCCCTTGCTTATAAAAAATCTTAAGGGATTCTCTGTACTTCTCTGAGCCCCTCCCTGAGGCAACAGGCAGAAAGGGGGATGTGCGTGAAGGTGGCAGTGGTTAGGGTGCAGTAACTTCAAGGAGATGGGCTGCAGAAAGGTGAGGGAATAGCAATGCAGAGAGGATGGGTTGTAGAGATGAAGGAGCATAAGCAACCTTTTGTTTGTTCACTGAGGACCAAATGAAAGCGAGCATGTCTGCACCTGTTTCCTATGTTACTGCAAAGGTAGCTCTACTGCTGTTTTTTAGAGGAAGCCTCCAAGCTCACCATACTGTGAGGATTTAAAAGCCATAAGTGTTTCACTTACAGAGCACCTGTAAATACCACAAATATGGATAATGAGCTATATGCAGTCATCTTCATGGTTCATTAATTTGGAATTATTTAGAGCACGTTCTGTTAACAAATGGGGAACAGGGAAGAAGAAAGTAATCTTAGATGAAAAACCTCTTGATAACTAAAAGCTACAGGGTTAATTTTCAGGTGCATTGGGATAATAAAAATGTAAATTATTATTAGAGAAACAGGATGCAGACATACTGGTTTCCTATCCCTTTCCACTGTGTCTTTAGAATTGCCACCAGTTTGAAAGTAGAAGCGTCCTGTAGTTTTTTAATGTGATTTTGGTGGAGGCAGTAATTTCTGCGGATATGCATAATATTATTCAATCGGTGTTCCTTTCTATTCTAAGTACCTGCTCCATCATCTTACCGAGGCTGCTGTTTTGACAGTGTCTTGTCAGTATTGCTACACATTTGACATACCATGCCCAAGTCTAGATTTAAGATGGAAATGCACACACCGTGCTGAATAATTGAAATAGCAATGAACAATTCCTTTTTCTACACCATATTTTAACTCCTTTCATACAGTGAACAGTTGTTCTGTCATCTAGATATATGACATTCATACATTTCTGTGCAAAGCATCAAGATTGGATGCCTTTCTAGTATATAGTTTTATTCAAATACATGTAATTGTCCTCCTTAGCAAAATATAATAGGCTATAATATAATGAGGGTTGTACTCCATGTTCTGATAATCTCTTGTGGCCATAAATCCTATGAATGAATAAATGAATCCTATGAATGAATGCAGTGTTGAATTTTTAGCTTCAATTTAGTAAGAGATTATGTTGCACAGTGGTAAATTGAATTAGGCACTGAGATCTTTAATGAAGATTCTCGTACACTGTACTTTAATGCATCTTTTTTGCCTTATTGTCAGATAAGGTTAATTGACCTCAGTATGGCAAAATAAATAAATATTAATCAAGCAGTATTTTTCTAAATTCTGGATATTCTATGTAATAGGATATATAATATAATCTGTAAGGAGTCCCATAAGGCACAACTGGAATGTATTACTGTTTTTAGATTTATTTTGTGGTTTGGTTTTGTTTAGTTTTTTTATAAAATTGCTAAGCATAGACTGGGACTTAGAGTATGCCCTTGTGTTCTCAGTCAGCTTTATAATATTATTGTAAGGGAACACGTGAAATGAGCATCCTCTTGGGACATCTTGTCCCTCAGAGTGGAGATGCACAGGATGGGAAGTCACAGCTCCCCAGAACAGCAGGGTTGGGTACTTCAGTGCTAACTTTAAGCAGTTTCACTGAAAGTAAATGTGTGGCTCACCTCCTAATACTGACCACTTTGTTCCAAATGCTGGAGACTGCGATGAAGCCAGTGATACTGCCAAATCTAAGCATCAATACAGAGAACAAATCTAAACTAATGCCTGAACCACAACTAATAGTAGCAATACAATTTTCAGTAATATACTTCTTTATATCTTAACTTAAATATTGCATATTTTTATTCACAAAGTTTGGCATTTTGTTTATTTTTTCATTGCTGATAACCCTGTGAATCTAGCTGTTACTTCAGTCAAAGCAAATGCTGACTAATGCTATGTAATGAAAATTCCCAATGACAAAGGGAAATTCCTGCCTAAAGCTTTAATAAGTCATCCCTGTAGATTCTTGCCAAATAATCCGCTCTGCCAATTTAAAAATTATCCATAGCATGAGATGTGCATGCATGTCACTGTATCACTGGACTGTAAAAGATAGCATTCCCACTGAGCACTCCTGCTTGCTTGTCTCCTCAGTCAGTCAGACACTCATGGTATCTACAATAGCCCCACAGCAGCTGTTGTTGACACTTGTTTGGGTACAGTAGCTCGTCTTGTTGCTTTGCCTGTATTAATAAATGTATTTTCTCTTGACACAGTAGTTGCAGGTAATCCTTTCTTCTCCTGTAGTGTAGAAAGCCTGAGTGGTTTTGTTTATTTCAAAATTGTTTGGCAGAATTAGTTAAACTTGTGAAAGGATCATGGGAAAGTAGTCTTGTGAAAAACACTTAGGTGGACAGTATTTGAATTGTAAATGAAGAGAAGTGGCCTCATTGTTTGTGTGATTATAATGGCCCATTATACTGGGAGGTACTAACAGTTTCTCAGAACAATGTACAAGATGACCAATACTAAACAGTGCAGCTGTATGGAAAATGAATGGGGACAATTTTCTACTAGGAAAAAGTACAGGCACTGTATTTTCACTGACTTTTTGAAAGAAACAAGTGTGTACCAACCATAAACTGAATCTCTCAAGGATGGCTAGACTTTACAAATGGCATTTTATGTCTTCAGAGTAGCTCATGGGGGTTATCTAATCTCTGGATTTAAATCACTTAACTACTTTCGTGCTGTCAATTTAATATACCGGCACTCTAAATAGAATTATTTTAAATTTTATTTTTTTAATGAGAAAAGCCCTTTTTTTTTTCTTTAGGCCAAATACTTTATCACAGTCTTGCTAAAAATACAGCTATACCTGTGGTCCAAGAATGGCACAGAGTTAATTTGATCATTTTGCTTCAGAGGTTAACACATCCAACAAGCTGTATGAACTCTAAGGAGAACACTGCATGGAAAATAAATAGCTGTTGCAACACATGAGGACATTGTGCTTGGTTCTTGTACCCGTAACTCCAAAATTCATCTTACTCAGACTGAGTATCTTTTAAGGTTCCATGGTGGTCAAATAAAGAGCAAGGAGAAGACACTCCACATGCAATATTACGATCTGGATTGAATTCCAGATAACACAATAGATTAGTATTCAGCACGAATACTGCTGTGTTTCCTCAGGCTTTCTGCCCACGAGTGTGATCATTCAAAGTTGCAGTAGAAAATTGCACACGTGGGTCCTTATATTTCAAAGGTTAATTTGACCTTCTGACCTAACCAGATTATTTCTGCGAGGTAGTTCTGTTAAGGGTGTGAGCATCTAGGCTGTGGGTCTGCCTATGGGTCGTTAGATTCCTCAGCAGTTTAAGCCTGGGCTTTTCTAGGATGTGATGCTAATGAGTGGTGTGGTACAGGTTTTACCTCTTCCTTCACTGTAAGGCTACAGCTGTGAGAAGCAGACGTGGTCTTTGGAAACTGTTCCTTACAGTCTCTAGTCCTGTAACAATTTACTGAGACTTAAGAAAATTCTAAGCAAACTGCTGATATTCTCTCTACTGGGAAAAGTAAAATATGCTTGTTTTAAGCTCCTGCTTTAAACTCTTGTTTTGTCTTAAGGATTCTTTGGGAGTTGGGCCAATGTTTATGCATGCCTGTAGGTTGTCTTGCAAGGATGCTGCCCAGCCTTGTGGCTTGTTTTAGTGGGATTTACAGTCGCTATTTTCAAACACAAATTGAATTTCTGATTCTTTTCTGAAAGCTTCCTCTAGTTTTAGTTTGCCCTTCAGTCAAAAATGGCAGCCTTTACAAGCCTGCTTCCATGTATTTGTGTATGTGTGTAATTTTGGTTTTCAAGTGCTAAACTAACATACAGTGTTGGTGTTATGCAAGTGATTTGTTACTGTTCCAAGTCTTTCTGCAGGTGAGTTTGTTTGGTCAAATGAGCTTGTATGTCAGTAGTCTTATCTTGTAGCTGGTGGTAAATGTTGAAGACCATTTTTCTAATAGTTTTCAATTAAGTAATGTTTCCTAAGATCAGCAAGAATTCAAGAGAAAATCTCATGGTTTGTGATGATGTAGCTGGTTGTGGGAGATGCCTGATGGTGTGCAGGAATTTGAGGCTAGGAAATGGTTAAATTAGTCTGCTCTGAGGGAGCCCACTGTGGGCTTTTTTTTTTTTTTTTAATCTGCCAGGTAGTCCTTGCTCTTCTTCCTTAGTATTTAGATGAAGCTTTTTAAAAACCTGTTAAAGGATTTTGGATTTCCTTAGCACGTTTATTGTCCTTTGATCTGAAACTTTCAGAAGCAGCTCCCTTTTTCTGCTGAACCTCCTCTTACAATATTCAGTATGTGTTTTTTCCAGGCAGATAGCCTAGTTTTTGGATGCATCTTCTTCAGTCCTCTAAAGTTTTTAATTCACTCAGTCAGTCTTGTTTGTTCAAAACATGATTGGATTATGTTGTTGGGGTTTTGCTTTGGAGAATGCAAGCAGAACTGCAAAAAGAATAATAAAAGTTCCTTCCGAAAAGGTGCTGGGGTTCAAATCCCCAGCAGATAGAACAGATTCTGACTCCACAGCTCTTCCTGATCTTGAAGGGCATGTGGTATCAAATCACTGTGACAATATTTAGTATGAGAAAGTCAAGAGGAGGAGGAAAGCCGTTTCTCCCTAGGTTTTGGGTGTGGTGCCTGGCAATATAAGTGTCTATTGAGTGTCTGTTAATAAAGCTGGCCACGCTGAGCTCTTTGATGTGGGGGTGTCTGCTTTCCACACCAGTGGCAAGGGTAGGTCAGTCGTGCCAGGACTGGAGCAGCTGGGCAGATCTGTAGGTATACCTACAAAGAAGTCTAGAGCAACAGGAGCCAAGACCCTGTGGACATAATCAACTACCACATCAAATAGTGATCCAGGATTAAAAAATCACAGTTTTCAACTTAAAAATTCGAAAAATTTCATTTAAGTTCTTGTCTGTCAAAACCCTGTCTTTTGTTCCTCCTGAGTGTTTATGTTGGCATCAATCTCCTGAATCGTAGCCATGTTATTCATTTCAGAATAATGAAAATCTCATGTAATCAAATGGAAAATCAGCTGGAGAAAAAATAAATATATCAGAATACTGGGAGAATGAGTATAGTGAATGAAAGTAACGAATAGTAACTGTGAAAATTTTATTAATGAAAATCAAAGCTGAATGTGGATAATGGAAAACCAAAGTTGAATATTGATAATTGTGAAGGAGTAGAGACGAAATAATGCAGACAAAAGTTATTGAAGAGATTATTTAGCTTGCATTAACCTTGCCAGTTGGGCTCCATTACTTTACATTATAGTCAAAAACAATAAATAGCAGTTCTCATTAAATATCAGTACTGAGTGAATTAATTGAATTTATTTTAAAGGACATGTTCTTCACCATTCAATTTTAGATTTAAATTACAAACCTCACATTGTTGCTCCATTACATTTGAGCATGAAAAGCAGTGTATCAGGAAAAGCACAAAATCAAACTTCAAAATGGTGTCTCCATAGTATCTTGTATTTGTGATTCCTATTTCCATTAACTTACAGACTGTTGAGATATAGTAATGGACAGATACTTTAGGAGTGTCCTCAGCATGAATCTTGAACAGCCCTCAGATCCAGACCAGTTTTCATCTCAAAGCTGCACACAGAGTAGAGTAGTTGCAGGATATAACTGTGTTCAAATAAAACAAGACTAAGTGAAAGAGGACCCTTGGACCTAACAAAGAGACAGTCAAGGAAAGAGCTTCTATCAGTCTCTAAGCTCAGAAATCCCACAGAGAAAATGAATACTGTTATGCAAGGTCCAAAGCCAGAAAATGAAATTAACTAAGCACTTGAAATGCAAAAATAGCTATCTGCAGTTGTTGGTCAGTAAAAAAGGTGTGTAATGCATTGTTTCTAAGATGATGTATGTACCAAAATCTTACCTAGTTTTAGGACACATATATATTAGTTCATGGAGGAGAACACTATAAACTCTTCAGTGCAAAGATTGAGCTTGTGTTCCAAGAGTCTGTAAGCCATAGTTTGCTGGAAAACCAGAGCATATCTTGGGATAGTGTGACTGAGTACTTGCTGTCTTTCCATTTTTGCCCTCAATTTGCTACTGCCAAGGCAGGCTTCTGGCTGCACGGATTATTAGTTAGAACCTCTCAGCCATTATGATGCTACTCTTCATCTTTCACATTAACTCTTCTTTCTAAGTACCAGTCCAATCCGATATGGAGGAAACACCAGCAAAAGTAGAAAATCTCTTAGTTGTACCAATTATGTATGGAGTGTGCTTATGTAGCAAAGTCCTACTGCCTAGTTTAAAACCCATTTATTTTTTCTATTCATCTTGATGAATTTAGAGATCAGTCCTACTATCATGCATTGCCAGGCATTTGGCTTCATGCATGCAGTATGCACAGCTTTATCTATTGCAAAAAATTATCAGAAAAACCTGTCTCTTTTCTAGTTGAATTTGTAGAGGAGGAAATTCCAGTGGTCTCTTCCATGGCTTTTCTACACAACTTGAAAGACAACTTTTGAGACTGAGATTATAAACACTCATAAATGTCATTGGTATATAAAATCAAGTTTTCCTGATTTTTTAAAACTGTAAAAGTATTTTTCATTCTCGATCTTTAGGGCATGTCAGAAATAATTTTTTTGTCTCTTGAATAATCTAATTTTTTCACACCTTTTAAAGCTTATTTTTGACTGAAGAGATTTCTTTTAACTGCACAACTTGCTCATTTGTACACAGGTGCTGTAGTGTAATTTGCTCCAGGCTTACGCGTCAACCTTTGTTCTCCCCGTGTCTTTAGCCTTAATTATCCCATAAATTACTTGGAAATCCCTAGGCATAACCCTCCTATTTTTAATTCTTAAGTGTTATTTAGTTTTTATTTATTGCTGTAGAAGCAAAAAACAAGGCTGCAGAACGTGAGTAGACACAAATTCTTGACCACATATCTTCAGAAGAGGTTGAGCAGTAATTATGTTCTGTAGGTTGTCCTTTGAACCAGCATTGACTTTTTCTTTACTTCTTTTGTCTAATCTATGTCTTTGAGGTCAAGAATAGGTTTAATGTTGACAGTAGGGACCATTCATCCCGTGTGATGTTTTGTTTTGTTTGGGATTAATTTCTCTTTCCACTGTGTCATTTAAGTGCTTCTATACCTTAAGCTTCATTTCCCCACTATATCTGTTGTCTGAAATTGTACTCTCTCAAACCACAGCCTTACTTAAATTTGTATAATTCCTTCTTCCCTGCTAAAAAGCTATTAGGGCATTGTCCTTTGAATGTATTTACTGGATTGAGAGCCAGTTGCTGCAGACTTTGCATGTTACCCCTATGCTGCTGCTTCTTGTATGCAGTCTGCTCTGTTGACTTTTAACAGCATTTTTATGCAACTCGTGCTTTTCTTTGAGCTTTCCAAACAATTATCTGGACACAACTATGTGGGTTGATAGTGAGGACTTATCTGTGCTTCTTGAATGGTTAACTTTGCATACAATGTGTACGTTAGCCAAAGTTCACAGGGCACAGAGATGTTTGATGCAGAACTAGTGAGTTGGGTGGTGTCATGAAATGAATGTTAATTGTCTGTTTTTATCTTCTGTTGTGTTACTTGCTCATTTGCCTTTTATCCTGTGAGAAGCTTCCCCCGAACTTTGCATGACTAAACAAGACACATAAATGCATCAAAAAGTGCAGGAAGCTTTACATGAAAGCTTTGCTTTCAGTTAATTTTGGAGATCAAATCTGTAGCATTAGGTACCAAACACAGAGGGAACTATTTTGTTTAACAAACATATTCCCAGGTTTTGATTTAGAATCAAATTCTTGGATAAGACATTTAAAGGAAATGTGACTAACCTTCTCAGCTAATGTATTGCATATACACGTAGGTTTCAGTTAGCGTTTTTATACCATAGAGTATTACTAAGTTTAATTAATAATTATTAATGTCTTTCTATATGTAGCCACTTGCACTGAAAAGTATGAGAAATATTTTTTCCTTCTGGTAAAATAAAGTTTGAAATATGGGATTTTTCCCTTCCTTACTTGATTAGGGTACAACACATATTCTTCTGCTGTCTGCAATGTGAAGGAAAACTCTTGTATTAGCCATTTCCAGTTAGCTCTCACTGTTTCTCTAGCTTGCTCAAAGAAAGCCAATGTTAAAAGAAGAAACAGCTAATTTTCTTTTGCAACTCTTCTTTTGCTAATTGTAATTATCTCTGCCCTCTCACAAAATAATATGACAGTATGCATAACAGTAAAGAGGTTGTGTAGTGGTGAATTTTACAGTATCAGTTGCTCGTTGGTGTTTATGTGGCACTGAAAGCGGTGCATGGTTTTAATAAGCAAGTAAGGAAATAAATGGATAACTCACTTTGCCTTTTGCTTGTCTCCCTAGTAATATTTATGTTCTGCCTACAAGAGCTTAGGAACATCCTTGTTTTATATTTAATTTTAATTTGATTTATTTTATAAGTAAATATTTGAAGTGAGGCATTCTTAGTTTTTTCTCATGTAAAGGATCATAATAAACAATGGAGTTAGTGACACGGTACAATTCTGTTTGGGTCTTCTTCATGCCCACATGTGGAAATAATTAGTAACAAACCTTAGTCTTTCTCATGTAACACTTCTCCCAAATAAGTTTCGAAACAGATGCAAAGCCCACAGACTGTTACACATCATTAGATGACCCGTTCCCTCCTCACCAAAGCTACTTTGTGGTGGCAATTTTAAGCATGTTCCCTGGCAGTATGTGTCCATAATTAAACTCAACCCCAGCCACAGTGCATGTGAAGAGGTTGGTTTTCTCTGCCCTTAGAGGTGTCCCATTGGATGGGAACTTGGATGGGGAGGATACTTCAGCTGTTCTACAGAAACATTTGCAAATACTGCCCATGTTAGAAACCATAAGGAATGTATATTTTCTCCAGTCATTAAATTGTGTCTTTTGGGGGATAAATGGGTCTATATGTTTTGTCAGGTACAGAAAGTGATCTATTGATTTTGACAGTACCTATGCCAGATGGGGCTATATGTAGGTGAAAAAGTCCATTATTAAAGAACAATTTTCTCAAAAACTCTGAGTGTCTTTCACCACAAAGAGGCTGTAGTTTCTGTCCTAAAGCAGAATAAAAGTTGACTATCATGTGTTAGGGTTTTCCCATCACCACTACCTTTGACATAACAAGAACATTAGAAAACCTCTGCTGAGTAATCCCCTATGGTCTGTCAAGCCCAGCAGTGTCTCCATCTTACTGTCTCCAGCAATGGTAGAGGGAGATGCAATTTAAAGACCAAAAATATAGCAACTGACTGTCTCTTGCAGTCCATTCATTTTGTGTTTCTCCAGTATCCAAAGTAAATGTATTAGGGATGATGGCTACTCTATCATTGCTTAGTCATTTTAGTATCCATAAACAACTCACAGGTTCATCAACCACTTTTTGGACATGCTGGCACTGTCTGTCTCCAAAACCAGGATCTTCTGTTAGCAAGACGTAGAATGTCTGTTTCTTGTGCATAGAATGCTTTCATGTATTGTGTTTTTAAATTTCTCAGTTTCATCAAGTACCCTTGGTTCTATTACAAAATTCTGTAAATAAAGGTTCAAAATTATGTTGGGTATATGGGTAGGGCCAAATTTTGTATAGCAATGAAATACTTGTAAATACTCGTTTTTCTGTGCTATTTTTTGTTCTTTTAAAGGGAAAAAACCAAACCTTTGCTGTGTAGTTTATAGGACTGGTATTGAACAGAGCATTTCATTGTGCTGCTTGCAGTGCCAGTAAATATTTTTCGTGTCTGTTTAACTGCTTCAGAAGCCAGATTTTTATTCCAAACCAGACATGATAAAAAAGATATCTATGTTGCAATTAAAGAGATAAAGTTAGTTCAATTTAAGTGTAGTTTACCTTCTCTATTTCTCGTTTTCTATTCTGAATCAAACTTTAAAATAGAAATGTTAGTTTTTACTTAGAATATAACATTAAAATGAAGATGGATTTAGAGGGAGAAAGTGTTGCTGACAACCTATGTAATGAATGTGAATGAAGCAATTAGAGGAAAATGAAAATTAAATTATGGCCTTCATAAGGAACAGGAAATTAAGACTATGGGTAACAGGGAAGACTTCACTTTAGGGTAGAGATCATTCCCTGTTTAGACCATGAGGCATCACTGTGGCAATATACCACCTATTAACAAAGTAAGTAATTAGTGACCAAGCATTCAATATGTTTGCCATTGTGTTTTTAAACCATTTCTAGTCTGGAAATTAGGAGAAGGTGACACTGAGTACTTTGTTCTCTGCAAAAACATTTCTAGTCATCTTTGTATTTGAACCTCCCTTATTTGGAACATAGTTCCAAGAGAGAAAAAGAGTATACTTAAAAATAAATCATAAGAAGTGAAAAATTTTTGTGTTTCCTCTGTTGTACTTCTATACATACATGAAGATTTATATTTTAATTTTGGTCACAGATATGGCAATACTGCTAAATTTTTTACTATAGAAAATCTTACTTGTCTGGTTTGAGTTGCTTTTGCCAAAAGCCCTCTTGGCTGACTTTTTGGGATCAAATACATGTGGACTGAAACTTAACAGCTTTAAAAATATTTCCTGACTTTCACGTTATAGTTGACATCACTTTTGCTGTAGGAGTTCATGTCTGTCTGTGGATATGTGCTAAAAACTGTAATGCTCTTTTATTACAGCTTCTGCAAACAGGAAAAGCTGCCCATCACATTTCAGTCCTGCGTGATCACAAAGGAGTGCCAGGTGTCAGAGTGGTCAGAATGGACCCCCTGCTCCAAAACCTGCTTTGACATGACAACCCCTAAAGGCAATCGTACGAGATCACGGACCATTAAGCAGCTCCCTGTCGGCAGTGAAAGCGAATGCCCACAATTAGAAGAAGCAGAGCAGTGCGTTTCTCAAGGAGATGGCGTAGCGCCCTGCATTACGTAAGTTGGTTCATTTCAGTTCTCCGTTACTAAAATGAACAATTTCAATTAAGCATACAGGGCTGGTAATGGAATAGCAACCAAACCATTATTAAAGAAATAATAGGTAGGACTTAACCTTTTTATTTTGTCCTCGTTTATTCAGTGTTCTTGAAAACCCAAAGTCTGCAAATAGCTCCCATTGTAGTGTAACCAGTTCCTTCTCTAAATACAGGAATAATAATAAATATAACTTCTCTTAATTCGTTTCAGTTTTTAAAAGACAATATTTGCACATATGCAGTTTCAGGCAAGATGAAAATATATTTATTGTATTGATTTGCCAGCGATCTTTTCCCTACTAGAATAATTGTTTTCCGAATTTCTTGTCTGGTTGCTGACCAAATGCTGAACAGAGGAAAGGGGTGATAAACATCTGGTTAGCTAATAGACTGTTTTAGTGAGACTTGTATTCAGCACAACAAAGGCAGTACTGGGCCCCAAATGGAAAATGGGAGAGGCTAACAGTGATAGCAAATAAAGTTTAGGAGAAATGACAGCGAGCACTTTATGATTCAAGAGATTGCTGTAATCCTCATCTAATCAAGATTAATATTAAAGTCCCAACTGAGCTTTTTCTTTATCAATCTGAGAAGAGGGTCTGGAGAAATGTCACTTGATGCTAAGCATCTTTGACTGTGGTATATATTTTTCATTTAAGAGTTGAAATGCCATCTTTTCCTATCTCCAGCTACATTAGGAAGCACTTTGCTTGATTTAGCCTTAAAGTACTTGTTAGGTAGGGAACTTTGTGGCATTTCTTGCAGTTCATAATCCCAACTGGGGTTTTAACTGTGAATCAAAGGTCTTCTTTGCTCTGTATTCGCTGATTAGGAAGCTTGCAACTTCCCATCATTCATCAGTACACAGCCAGGATGCTTCAGTACTGCAGAATGATCTTCCTCTTAAATGTGAAAAAAAGAACTTACTAAAAAGTTTTTCTGTAGTCATAATAAAAAATACAATTATAGTTTCACTTTGATATCCAGAAGAAACTTTTGTGTCTCCTACCAAAGATAACAATAGAGTTTTGGGTTATTTTGTCGGGGGCGGGGGAGAGGTGCGTTGGTGAGGTTTTTCCCTCATTTTTTGACTCTTATGTTTCTCAGCATCCACATTTCTTTGGTATTTTGGCTTTTGTTTATATAAATTCTCTACTTCTAAACAAATGCTGAGTTTCACATTCTTGAAAGTTATCTGAACATGGACTATATGTCTGTATATCAAGGTTTTTTTCCCTCAAATAAAATATTTATATGTGTGGTATGTTTCAGGAATTGAACAGAAAAGAGCTTCCTAAAGAGTAATGATTAAAAAAATTAAATAATACAATAAAAGTTTCCACACACATGAAATATGAGATTTAATGCACCTCTGTGTGCAAGAAATTGCAGTGCTCAGGCCTTTTAGGAAATTACTGAGGTTACTGAGGTGTTTCAGCTTGCATAATTTAATACTGTGTAAAATGACTTCATGATTTCTTAAGACCCAACTAACCAAATTTGATCCAGGTATGGCTGGCGGACCACTGAGTGGACAGAATGCCGTGTCGATCCTCTCCTTAGCCAACAGGACAAGAGGCGAGGAAATCAGACAGCACTGTGTGGAGGTGGCATTCAAACCAGGGAGCTGTACTGTGTCCAAGCTAATGAAAATCTCCTCTCCTACTTAAATACCCTCAAGGATAAAGAAGGTAAATTTGATTCAATTGCAATGAAATTAGGGTGAAATCAGAGCATGTCAGTGTTCCAGAGGTCTTTCATAGCCATTGTCTTCTGTCATGAGTGCCTCCTTACCTTGTGACTTACTGCTGTTTTTTAATTCAGAGGAAAATGCTTAATTGCTGTAGCAGATATTTCTCTATGCTGCAAATATAGGTCCCTAGCTACAAATTACTATTTTTTAGAGTCTACTGAAAAATACTGTGCAGAATATCTTTCCATAAGAAAGAACATGAGAAGGTGGGTCAGAAGTCCTAGATTTGTTTTTTTCATCTACTGTAAAATTTCTTGTGTGTCTTTCATCTGGATGATGAACTTCTGCTGATCAACATGCAGATGGAATATGTCAGTTCTGGCATGTAAGCTCAATATAGAAAAATATAAAAATATTATTAGATTTCATTCTCAGGAATTGATTTTTTTTTTCTTGATTTGGTCAAGTTTTTAAGTAGCTTTCAGGACTTCAAGCCAATATAATTTCATGGATTTATTTACCTAACTGGAAGAGAGAAGAGATTATTCCTTGTCACGGTTAAAGCCTGTACAGCTTCTTAAGAAAAGAGAGAATAGCTTAGAAGACAACAATCTTTAATTCATTTTGTAATCTACATACTTTAGAATAACACTTGAGTAGTTTACACTACATCTCCTTCTCTATAGTAATGCAGCACTATAGATTCAGAAATCAGTGAATTAAGCTAAATGCATTTAGCTTTTTAGATAAATTTTATCCTCTTCTCTAGGTATTTCTTGCAAACACACATTATTATTAATAAACAAATAAATAAATAAATACAGCCATATACTTCAGGAAAAACAACATCAATATGCAAGTCCTATGTAATACCACATTTTGTGCAGGGCTGGCCAAACAGCAGACTAGTGAGGTTTCTGCTGTGGTTTAAAGGTACTCTCAAACTTGCCGTAGAGGTAGAGTTTGTGGCTAATGTTAATGCCAACATCCATTTCAGCATGACTGCTCAGATCAGTAGGATGTGACTTGTGAGCTCTGCGGCCCCACGTCTGTATTTATTAAAGAAGAAGCTTTCAAGCCTCTTTGTCTAATGCAAATCAACTCTGCCCGAGGGCTTTTAGTAAATCGCCTCTGCTGAACAAAGTTTAGATGCCTCTGCCATAGTGTGAACGACGAAAACCTCCCAGCTAAAGAGATGTAACAATGAAACCTCTGGCAGCTTACTGTTCAGAATGATGATTAGGATTTTGGTAGGCTGTGAAGTCTTGCCAGATTAGGCGGGTGTGAAATTTACCCTTATCAGACTGTGACAGGAATACATGGAGCCCATCAGGAGGTAATCTCTGCAGGCTCCTGAAAGCTGATTAAAATGTAACTAGTCTTGGGATGCATAAACATGAGAACAGTTTTTCAAGAGCTCAGACTGGGGGTGAAGTGGTTCTTAGTTTAAAAAAGGAGCTCTGGGCTGTTTCTGCATTAGGGAACAGATTTTCAGAAGAGCTGCTGCTCTGCTTATCCTCCTTCTTTCTCCCCTCATAGAATAGGAAACCATGAGTAATTTGAGGACGGGAAAAAACCAGGGCACACACCCATCAGATTATGCTGTGGGGAAACGCCTTCATCTCAGTGTAGTTTGCTGTTGGTTGTAGTGAATGCTGTCTTGGTAAGGCTGCTTTAAAGACCTCCATTCTCATGTACTCATGGTGGCGTTTCCCTGTTATTTCAGAAAGTCAGTCACAGAGCAAGTCGAAGGCTAGTGCTGCACCTCTGCTATCGATCACTTTTGAAATAACAGGTAGGTAAATTAAGGCCTGCAACCTAGCCTTTTCATTAAGAGCATGCAAAGGAGGCAATGTCCCTTTTGGGGGATCTTGTTTGCTATATGAGTAATAATTAACACATTTATGTAGCTCTGAAATAGTTAAATGGATTTGAGCATTCTCAGGAAATTTCAGATCAGTTTGAATGTGACAGGCCAAAATTCCAATTAATGAAGTTCATGAGCCAGCTAGGATGCTGGAACAGTTGCCTGCTCCACTCCTGAACCATTTTAGCTAGTGACTGCATTTTCTCTCACTTCTGAGCACTGGGAATTGTTATGTAGCTTTCATCATAGCTGCTGTTTCCAGTCCCTTCTGTAGATTTAAAACACCAAGTTAAGGCTCTGGTAAGAATTTGAACTTCTAATACTTAGCTGAACCAGAATCCCTCACACCATTCAGGTCAGTAGGAAGAAGGAGCATTGGTTGTAGTAGTTAAGCAGTGGTAATCAAGTTTCCTGGAGGCCGCTGTCATTCTGCCATTTACTTCCTGCTGACTTAAATTGTTTCATCTCCATTCACCTACTTAACTGGTTTAGTCACGGAATTTCTCTCACTGTAAGTGTATGAGGTGCACTGTGTCATCCTATTCCGAGTACCTTTAAAACCCTTGATGTAGAATAAAGATAGGAGGAAAGTTCCTCTATGGGCATAAATTTATTCTACATCTGCAAATACATATTCCTTGCCCTATTAAACACAGGAGAACTGCTTACATGCATGTAATTGTGCCATTTTTTAGAGCATAAGGTTCAGCATTATCTAATGTTTTTTGATGGGAGAATCCAACATTATAGAAAATGAGAACATATTTAATTGTTGGTCATAATGTGTTTTGGCCTTGGGTTTTTCTTGAGTTTTTTGAGTAAGAGTCTGGACGCGCGGCGGCGTGAGGAACCAGCCCTCGCCCGGATCTGAGGGTAGATACCCTCCGTCATCCCGTCCAGCTACTTGGGAGTCCCAAGCGCCACAGGGAGCGGCCAGGCAGACAGAGCCTCTGACTGCGCGTTGCAGCAGCCAGGGGAGTGGATTCCCAGCCAGAAGGGTGGCAGTTGCGTGCCGAGAAGAAGCGTAGGCAACGAGGGAGGCGAGAGACCGAGTGTGGCTCGACAGAGATGTTTATTCCGAGGAGTCAGGGACCCGATCCCGAGAGAGAGAGAGCTCTCTGGGGGCTGCAGGGTTCTTTTAAGGGGGGAGGAACAAGGGGTGGATATATCTGAGGGCCAATGGGAACATAACACATAACAGTCAATCAAACAAAAGTCCAATAGGGAAGGGGACAGTAGGTGGAGTGGGTACAGCAATCTAATGGGGAACCGAACTGGGGAGAACTCTCTAGAACTGGGAAGGCTTAGGAGGAGATTGACAATCTGATTGATAGAGGGGAGGTTGGGAGAACAGGGAAAAGGGAGCGGGAGACCATACCATGAACAAAATAGGGGAAACAGGGCTGAACCATACAAAGCACACAAAAATACAGAAAGCTGGTTCACGGACCGCAACATAAGAGTACTTTGGAGAAATTTCTTTGTGTTGTTTGCTATGAAACCAGTGCAACAAATGACCAGAAAGAGAAAAATGAAGTTGTGTCTGCTTATACTGATGCAGTCACATACAAATTCACTCTCTTTGCCAGCCTGGTTATTACTGGGCACTAGTCTCTTGAGAGTTTTTAGAGAAGGATGGAGAGTTTGATATCTTGATAAATGTAGCAAATGCATAAAAGTAGAACTGTTCTTTTTCTTTTCAGCTGTTTTTAAAATGCAGTCATTCGAGGAGGTGTTTTCTAAGGACATAAAATATATTCAGCTAAAATTTCCTAATATAGAAGATTATTTGAGGAATGGATAATTAAATCTTTAGTTTTGAGGTCACTACCCTCAAACCTGAAATTCGTTGAAAACTGAATCTAATTTATTAGTTAGCTTGAAGGAGAAGTAGAGATTATCAAAATGTATTAACTTTTCTTTCTATGTTTGGCCCAAAATTTGGTCAAATTTCACATAGATCTTGTAGTATTACACACAGTCTAATCAGCATTCAACATCACTTCCAAAGACTAAAGAATAATCTTTATTGCTGACACAAGACAATATGAAAGGACAGATATAAGACAAGGTTTTAAACTGCAAATGTCTGCATCCAGCATCATCTTCTGTCAGTGTCTTTGCTAAATAGTAAGCATCAAGACCTAAGCTCAATCCTGTTTTTTTGATGCTGAAAGAAATTTGTTTAAATTCATGGGAGCAAGATGGTCATAAGATACACAGGCAAGGCTGTTTTCTTATTTTACTGTCATCTCAAAGAAAGAATTCTGAGTAATCCTGCATGAAATTCATCCTAAGTGCTCCATGATGAAATCATCTTTTAATAATCTGAAATATAACTTTTCTGTCCTATGGTTGAATTCTTTTGTTGCAAAAGCAATATAAAACAGACAGCACTTCTACATCACTTAGGGTCTAAAAGCAGCATTTCAAAAACACTTTGGCATATTTAGAAATTTATTGATACCTGTGATATGAAAAATCTGCTATTTAAAGCTTCCTGCTTAAAGATCTTTGTTATTTTTCTGAGTAATATTCCATGCAATAGTGTGATGGTAAGTTCTTTATCATGTTGAAGGCTAGAGATGAAGCATGGAGTTCCTCAGAACACTTTCTCTATTCCTTGCAGCAAGACTGTGTCTCAGGGGTGTCATTGACCCTTAATTTCAACTGTCTCACTTGGGCGATTATCCAGTTAAATCAAGGTTAAAAATGTATGGATAGCAATTACTTACTGTTTTTCTTTTTTTATTAGAAACTGTTCAATACAAATTCAACAGGCAAATTATGTTTACTTATATCCATTTTCTACACCAAATATGCATATTATGTTGATTATCATGCATGTTAGGCATGCATGTCAAAAGTACTGTAAAATTCAATGTTCTGTCATAGCATTATGCAAATGTTGGAATATTAGGTTTTGTATTATTTTGTTTCAAGAGATTGGTGAGCTAGAGGCAGTAATATTAAATTACTATCTGCCATCTTCATACCTTCATTACATGGAGCAACACAAAGGAGGCAACCTTGAAAACCAGAATAGGATGAGGATTTTTCATTCCATTTTCCCCTTTAAAAAGTGAGAATTGGAGCTTTTTCAATAACTGCAAAAGTCATCAGCGTAGAAAATCTGAATGGAAAGACATACATACATGTCTACGAGCTTGACCATACTTTAACAGCCTGGTGTTTACTTTCACATTCTATAAGTGGCTATTGATCTCATCTTTCAGAAGGATACATTGTCATATACTGTATTTATTTCATTTGAGAGTCTTTCCATCAAAAGTGGTGGCAAAAATTAATGAGGTAACTTTCCTGTGGAAAAAAATGCCAAGGAGAATGAGAATGTTTTAAGTTAAGGAATTGCATGTTTCCTCAATCAACTGAAGTGAAATAATCTGGCAGGTTTCACTTTGCCTTCTTGAAGGTGTTCTCTGCTTAGTGCAGTATTTCGTCGAGTCCCATATTATGAAAGAGAATTAAAATCTTTCTTTCAATGAAATGGTACATTTTCAGTTAAAGTTATGTGCCTTTCTCTAGCACCTTATAGAATTGTCCTGTTACTTGTATTACCTGGAAAGTCAAAATAATAAAGTATGGAAAGAGAAGGGGGATTTTGGCCCAGCTTATTGTTCCTTAAAGAACAGAAGAATCACATGTGTCTGTAGAGATTAATAACACTTTAAAGAAAAAATAAATTGTCTTGTGCAGTTTTTACAACTACATATACACATTATGTATACATATTTATATACATATATATAGAGAGAGAGTAAATACAAACCATATATATATATCTGAAACAAAGCCTTTCTTGAACTAAAGTTGCTGCTACACAAATCTTACTGCTGAGTGTGCACTTGATGGTCTTTAGAGTAAAAGAAAAAGGTTTTTTGTCATAATTTTAGCTGTGTTTTAGGTTATAGCTTAAAAATAATCTTTTAAATATTAATTAACCAGGCCTTTGAAGTTATAGTATCATATAGCTTACATATACAAGTGCAAAGGGATTTATGCAGCTTTTTGTTCAGTTTCTTAAGAGAAGAAGTAATGAGATAGCAAGACATCAATTTATGCAGCGTGCAAAGTGAACAATTGTTGTAGTAGTGTAATTTACCCCTCAAATGAAAGGACTGGGTCCGAGGGGGTGCTGCAATATCTACAGTCTTCCCGTCTCCACATAATGGGATTTGTGTCTGTTCATGCAGAGAGTAAACTGACTTCTGTTTAATTTTTTTCAAGGCAGGCATTTTTCCATCACGTCATCAGATTAAAATAATGAGATAGCAGCCTTTCTGACTGAAGGATAGTTCTGTCCTCTTAGAGCTGAGGATCATGACCAGTGACATATGAGAAATATTTCGACTTTGTTTTGACAGCTTCAAGGCCAGTAGACCGTAAACTGTGTACAGGACCTCTTCCCAGCACCTCCCAGCTGTGCCATATTCCCTGTCCTACAGAGTGTGAGACCTCGGCATGGTCAGCCTGGGGACCATGCACCTATGAGAACTGCGATGACCCTCAGGCCAAGAAGGGTATGTAAGAACTCAGCAGAGACTTTTGATGGTGATTATTTACTATTCCTAAGTCACTAGGCACCTCTGGTTATGCAAGCACACTGAATTTTTTACCAAGAAGTGTATATCTAGTGCCTCTGGGCATCAAAATAAAGTAATTTAATTAGGACTACATTTCACATTACTGTTACACCAAAGGTAGCAAAACTGTAGCCTGTTTACTAGGCTCTCAAGATCACTTTGGGTTTTTGCAGATCAATTCCCATTTCAAACCTTCCTCTCAGATTGAAAGGGATACAGTTTATGTGTTCAAATCACAATTTTGGCACTGTCTCAAAAGGAGGAAAGAAGCCTCCTTTGAGGTGTGTAGCGTACAAGGCACTCAAAGACTTACAGTTCAGTAATAGCTTAAGAATTCACCATTAGACCGTAAAGCATGATCTGGCAAAGAGACGGGACCGTTCACTGTTGGTGTGTGACGCTGTTTTACTGATGACATATGTGCTGGGTTCGATTTCAGCATGTTTTACAACTTATTGCCATGCAGAACAGATTGTAGTAACCTGACATCAAAATAGGAAAGCACGAATACAGTGACAGGGACCTCATGTTAGAAGTCTGTGGGTTTCTGGCTGTAAATAAGAAAAACTTGGCTAGTCATTGCTGCAAAGTGATTATCTGATAGAAGCTGGGAATACAGACTTGGTTTCTTGATTGAAAACAGTCGTAAGAAAGGGCAGCCACATATGTCCACTGGAAGGAGCAACTGTGATTACTATGTCTGCTTAGCTGGATCTTTCTGGCACACTGCTAGCCACACTTCTGTCTGGGCAGCAATAATGCAAGTTTTACAAAGCTGTTTTGTGGAACTCTGACCTAACCTTCATCAATTCAAGAAGGAAGAAGCAGTTCAGTGTGAAAATCAATCAGATTAGGTCTCCTCTGAGTACAGATGTCAAGTAGTCTGTTATTTCTGTTGCTGTTCCATCAGTGAAAGTTTTGCTATGTTTTCAGAGGTAAAGTTTAGGTTTGTGAGACTGATTTGGACATCTGTCTAATAGAAATATATTAGGACGTACTTTATGAAAGCTTTTATTCCTGCCCACATGAGCAGGGACCTTTTCTCAACTGCCAAAGTTTTCCTCTTATCTGGAAATTATTACATTTTATTTTATAATTGCATTGACAGTTCTTCTGAGAGAATCATGTAAAAATTGTACAGGCATTCCCACTTTTAGCAGCATGTCTCTCTACATATTTCCGGATCACTTACATCCTTTGTTGCTGTAGGTATTGGAGTTCTTTATTTTTGAAATTATATCAGCTTTTGTGTCAGGCTTACTAAACCTTTTGCACACAATTTGGCTGAACCCTTCAATTTAGGAAAGAAGAAAATAGCAACTGAAGATAGTTGAAAATGTATTTTTAAAGCAATGCTTATTATAATTGAATTAAGAGTCATGTCTTCAAGGAATCAGTTCCTGCACATACGTGTTTGAAAACTCTCCTGTTTAGTTTGTGTTGTGGTAGAAATGATACAGTTATATGTAGGATTTTATAAAAAAAATCTGTATATTGCTAAGCTGCCTGAATACTGATATAAAAGAGATTGTGAAAAGATGTGAGAAAAAACAAACCCTTGCCAAAGTTAAAACATTCCATTCAGATATATCAGAAAATATAGAAAGTTATTTCACAAGAAACTATTTATTGAATCCATTCAATTTGATTAGGTTGTTCTGACTGCATTTAGTCTGGCTTTTTCAGTGGCCCATGCTGAAAGTGAGAGAGGGGGTTGCTTTTGGTCACTGGCATTGACCTGGCAGATGACAGTGTATAAGGCCCATCAGTTTCTCCATTCCAAATTGAGTTTAGGTAGTCTTAAGGAAATTTTTTAAATGCTTGCAAGGGAATATTTTGATATTTGTTACTGAAAACATATTCATAGGACTTGAGTTTATTTCCATGCTTTTCTTTTTTGCACAAGGTAGTCTTTTTATTCTTCCATTTTATTTTGGAGGATTGGAGGAGGAAGGGAGTGTTTATAAGCTGATTTCACTTGATCATCCATCCCTGCTGGAACATACCTGAGAAGAAAACAAACAACGTACTTGAGAAATGGTAACTGAGCAATGTAGTCAAGATTTATAAAATGAGATGGATCTGGCAAGAGTGATGCTCAAGAAATGATCCTGTCTACTTCCTGGAGTATGCATGACTATGATAAACAGGGGTTTAAGGCAAAGCTTCCGGAGGAGGCTCAAAAAATTGAAACTCTTGTAAAATTTGATCTCTAGTCCTTCTTTAATGAGTTCTTCTACCCAATTATCTAAAATGTGGTGTTCTGCAGAGTGTCTGTGGTATGTTTTGCAGAGAAGAGAAACAGAGCTGTTCACTCAGGTATAGACAGATAAAAAGGGCTTCAATTTTAGAGCTGAATTGTTCTTTTTGTGGACATTTCAGGCTTTAAACTAAGGAAACGTCGCATCACCAATGAGCCTACAGGAGGAACAGGAAACTGCCCTCACCTGCTGGAAGCCATCCCATGTGAAGAGCCCTCTTGCTATGACTGGAGAATCACGGGGCTGGAGGACTGCATTCCTGACAATGAAAAGCCATGTGGCCCTGGTACACAGGTTCCTGTTGTTGTCTGCGTCAACAGTGACGGTAAGATGGATGCTTTTTCCTACAGTCCACATCTTTCTTGACCCCTGAAACCAAGCTGTCTGGAATAGATGTAAATACTCATTAATACTGGTTAGGAAGGGTAAGACATGTAGTTGCTCTAGGACCAAGTTCTTTCACCAACACTGTGTAGGTTTTCAAAGCTTCACAAAGTGACTTAGAGAAAATCAAATAGAAAACAGCTATTGTTTGTCAGTAGATCAGATTCATGCCTGCAGTGGCTTGACTGAATTCCCTGATGTAATCCCACTAACAAAGCTGATCCTCTGAGCCCAGAAACAAATAGTGTGAGCAAAGTAAGATGCATTGCAGTAAGTATAGCTGGAAGAATAATAATAATGTGTTTATTAAAAAGGATGGTTTGATATGTGTTATGGAGTTGGCTTGACAGTCCAAGCTGTCTTGCTTCTTCAAAAGGTCAAAAAAAATAACTACCATTATTCAATTATCCTCTGTGAGACAAAACAGATCTTGCATGACATAGTCATAAAAGCCAATTTTGAAAGCTGCTTACAGAATACTTTAATCTACAGAAGATTCATTAATTATTGTTGTGAGAATAGTCTGTATTCATTAGTAATATTATAGTATAGAGCAGCATATAAATTAAAATAATTGTACTGACTGCAGTGTAGTGTGGTAAGAGGCTTCTAAGTTCCACCAGAGGATTAAGTAAGAGGACACCTCTGATGAGTGTTAACAGCTGCACAAAATATTTTGAAATTAAATCAGTCAGAAGTAATAAGAACTGATTATAGAGATATTTAAACCTTGAGCTTTCATGCTGAAGAATTTTGGTCGTAATTGAGTTTTGGGGCTTAAATTGAAATGCTTAGAGTTTGAATATAAGCTTTATTTTTCTGCATACACCTAAGAGAACTAGTAACCATTTTTACAGCTTAGAAGGAGATTATCCTAGCATTACAGTATTGAATCTACCATATTTTATGTCCTTAGCTCAAAAAATTTCCCTTTGCAATTCAATAATTTCTTGGCAACAACACTGAAACTATTTGCAGGTTTTTTGTATACATTTTCAGATGAAAAATGGCCTTTTCCTCATAAATCAAGGTGCTTCCTAAATAATTGAGAATAATCTTAAAAAAAAAAATCTGTAAACCAAAAAGACTATTTTTTTGCTTTACTAGATTATAGTTAGTTTGGCTTACCTTTATTTTGAGGAATTGTGTTTTCTCACACATCTAGCCTAATTTATTACTAAACTGTAATATAGTAATTTATATTGACTATAACAATGTATATTTGGAGCATGCAATTTAGCCATTAAACTTTGAGACGTCTTTTATGTATATGGTATTTTCTATTGAAAACTCACAGGATTTGCTCTTGGCACTTAATGGGCTTTGGTTTTTGCCAAATTTGACTTTGAAGACTTGTGTTTAACCTTTTTACTCCCAGTATTAGTCTTTGTCTGTCTGTCTTTCTTAATTATATGGCACTATATATTGCTGTAAATATATGGCATTATACATTACCTATATCAGTAATCTGCCTGAGAAAGAGTGAGAAGTCAGGGTTTCACCTGTCAGTCTTTAAGATTAAAGAGCTGTGGACATAGCTTCAAAGAAGGAGAAAAAAAATTGCAATTATGGCTTGTTTTGCAAAGATCTGTTCACCCAATCATCCAGTCACAAAGATATGTGTTCAGCAACATTTGAGAGAGTGCAAAAACAATGGAGAGTAATGTAGTGAATTGCCCCATCTCTTTGAAATTCCTTCTCTTAGTAAACAATCTTCTGTGTACTTCACCAGTAATACCAAGTGTCTTCTGCTTAACTCTCTCCTGAGAATGATTAGCATGATGCTGTAGAAGAAAACAAAGTAAAGACCCACCAGCCTCAGCAATCTCTCCCTTCAAGATGACTCTGCTCAAGCATCTTATTACTTTGCCTCCCACAGTACCAACCCACTAGAAATCCTGTAGACAACTCTTAAATACTTCTAAACACACACCACTACCTCTTCTCAGGTAGTTCCCAGCTAGTACTTTGGCCTCGTATCCCGGCAGTCAACAGAATATCCGTGGTGTCCTTCACCAAACACTTGTTGCAGGCATCTAGATTCTGCTCTGCAAAATACAAGACAGCAACACTTTGTAGTCAGGCAAGTTTTGCTTCAAGCCCCACAGCTTCAGGGTTGTTTCCAGTAAAATAAAGTTTGGAAAATGCTACTCTTCCATTGTCCAAATATCATGGTTTAAATTATTCATCATAAGAAGTTTGTGATATTCAGTGTTCTTTGAGCACTTCTTGGAGAAGACTGCATTGACTCTCAGTTAAAGACTGTGCCTCAATTAAAAGGATACATAATTTGTGCAATAATCATGTGTTGCTATATTTTTGATCTTAGTAGCACACAGGGAATCTCACTCAGTTTTACAGGTAAAAATGACCCTGATGGGAAACAGTATGGAAAGCAGTAACTATTGCATAAGATTGCTATGTTACTCAAAGTGAATTAATCTTTGCTTAACAATATTATCTTTGGTCTCTTCAAGAGTTTTATACTATTATTATTATTATTGTTAGTTATTAAGCCAGTCTTAAATCTTAAAGTGCCTGGATAGGAAATGTTGAAATGAAGGGACTTAAGTGCATCAAAACAAAAGCATATTTTGACCTTGGCTTCTGCGTTATAAAATGAAGAAGGCTGGTGGTGTATATTTCAGACTAAGTGCTGTACTCTAAATGGATAAAGCTCTGTAGCTTTAATGTAAAATAAACCCAACACTGATTAGTATATTCTCTTCCTGTGCACGGTTGCATTGTTCTGTATATTTTTAGCATGATTAGTTGGGATATGTCTTGACCTGGACGTTTGGCTTCACAATTAGAATCAAGCAGCAGTGTTTGTGAAGTTGATTCATATAATTGGAATTAGCTTCTCTCTTCATTTTGGTGTTTAGATAAGAGTCATTACAGCCTTTGAGACAACAGCAAACTATAGGTTATCCTCCCGTCTCATTGCTGGAGGCCCGTGATTGTCATTCTCTTTCCACAGTGGATAGCAGTAATCAGAATTTTCATTCAGGCTGAAAAAAATATGACAGTCAGTACCCCAGGTTGGCATTGCAGAGGATATAATGAACTTTGATGTATTTTATTATATAAATGGAACTTCAGTCTTTTACTGTAGAAAGAAGCTTTTCAGAATAAATATTCTTAGTAAATCTTCCAGGAAATTTTACAAAGGATTTTTTTTAGGTGAAAAGAACACCTTTTGATTGTGGAAGCTCCCAGACTGGACAGAAAGTGATCAGAATTCCTTCCTTGTGTACATAATTTTAATAATTAGACATCTGTTGCTAGTGTTCCATTCTACAGGTTAACTTTTTCGAATAATAGAATTGACTTTTTAAAAGGAAATTGATATTCATCTTTTTGTTATATACGTAATATATGCAAGGCATACACACACATGCATACACACACCTGTGTAAATACTGTCTATTACTAAGAGTATTAACACACTTCACACTTAGAAGAGTGATTTTAGAACAGATGAATTTTCTCTATTTCTCTGTAGCTATGACAGTCCATGAAGAATACTGTTTCAAAAATACCTCTGTGTTATTTAAAGTCCATAATGGGAAAGCTGGCTCTTCTCCACTTTGTTAACAGACGTATTAGTGTTACTCATATATTAATAGGGAAAAATAATTTCTGACATAAAAATCTGCAATATTAACTGCTGATGAAAATACCTTCAAAATGCTCGTTCACTCATTTTGTATTTTATCTTAGCTGAAGGCTGTAGCTCAGGTACTGGCATTGGCTGTAATGTCAGTAGTGTACTTCTGATCCTCACACATTCATCTGAAATGACTTGCTCATTTTCTAAGAATTTGTAAATAATAAGTTGATTTACAGCCTTTATAGTATATTGGGGTTTGTACTGCTGTGTGTGTTACTCCGGATAAAACAGATCTCACTTTTGAAGCTCAGATTTCTTCCGGATCTTGTTGAAGCTCACTAATTGTTGGATTACAGTAGCTCTACAGGGGACAGACAGGAATGGGCTGGTTGTAATCTTCTGCCTCACAGCTGAGTCACTTGCCTTGGAAGAGGGAGCCATGGCAACAGCAAGGCTCTTCGTGTATATGCAAATTCTTACAACTCTTTGAAGTAGCAAAATGGCTGCTGAAGTTGTCTGAGCAGAGGTGCCTGCTGATATAGCTGAGTGCCACAAGTTCTGTTCTGGCACCTGGATGAAGGTGGGTGACACAGGTCTTTCTCAGACTGAACTGCAAATTCAAACCACTGCTGACGTCAGTATTTTCTGATGTAAATTTTACATCAGATTTTACCTGTTTTGCAATACTGGGGGCAAAGCAATGGTGTTGGTATTAATTAAAAGATATAGATGGGAGACTACTCTATTCCGCTCAGACACATTTTAAACCAATTAGTTTAGCTACTTTGTCTGGTGCTGAAACACTATACTGACCAAAAGGGAACAGAGGACATTTCCAGGATATCTGTCCTTAATCTGTGTTTATTCTCAGCTAGAGAGACTGACTGAAGACACCATACTTCAGCAATATAATAGACTATGTTTTATTTACTTTATTGTTTTTCTCAAGACTTAGAAATATCTTTTTCTGAAATATTTCTTCTCTTATTTTTGTTGAATTTTACCTTAGAGTAAATCTTACAATATTTTTTTCATCTAGTTTAAATTTTCTTCTATAGTTTCCTGATCAATATCTCAATTTCCTTCCTTAATTTTTTGGTTGTGGCTTTATGTCATCTTACACTAAGCAGCTAACGAAATATATAGAATAAATTCCAGGAAAAACTCAAGACTGGCTGGTGCAACAATTTTTATTTAAAATGTTTTGGCTGGCTTCAGATTTGGCTCTTTCAGTTTATTTATGGTTTGAATCAAATGCTAACTGCATAGCTTCTGGGCTTCATTTATTTTCATGACGGGAAAAAATAAGAGATTCAATGGACCTGAGCATAGGTATTTCATAGGTGTGCCCACAGGTAAAGAATCTACTTTTTCTGACGTTTCTATTGTGCAGCTGTATGCATTGAATGAAGAAACCATCAGACTGGTTGGATTTTATGAAGGTTATTTAGAAAAGAAAATACTACTTTTTGTCACTTTATGGCTTAGTTCTCTATAAAGAATGAAGAGCCAGATTCAAATTCAAATTACTTTGAATTATTCAGTTATGCCTGTAAGAAAACCCAGATCAAAATCTGGTCAATGGTCAGCAGTCAATTAGCAGAAAAATACAGTAGCTAATGACAGTTTCTTTGAACTCATGGTGCCTTATGCTTACAGGAACTTGGTTATATGGACATTAGTCATCATTTCCCAATATTTATTTCCTAGCTAATATCATAACATAATTGTTTTAAACTGTTCTGTGCCGCTGACAGCTTTTTGGATGACCATCTGAGGCATTTAAATCAAATGTAAAATGCTCACTTTGTTCCTCACTGTAAACACATAGGCTATGAAACTTATAACCAAGTCCTTCCTTTCTTTCCTTTAATTTTTCTGCTAACATAAGAAACTATTGAATATATTTGTTGGATGCTTGGTATATTTAAGAATTTCTTACTGAGGGTAGAATACAGTGAATGGAAATGACCTTAAAACTGACACTCTCAGGCCATTATGTTTCAGACCATTGGATTGCTAAGGCATTTATTTTTAACAAGATTTGTTTTATTTAATATAAAGGAATATAAGGAAAAACAAGAGTGCAGTACTGCTTAGACTATCTCATTCAAGTCTCAGAATAGTTTGATAATTGATAACTCTTCTGTCAATAAAAGGTCACGTTTAATTGATAACACCAATTCCTTTTTGTCTCTCATGTTGATATTAGGAAAGTGGCATGTCACTATTGAGTTTCATAAAAGAATGGATGCTTTTAGTATTTATGTAACATGTAGTGATTTAATTATATGGAGTGAATTAAATATGTAACTTTCTTTGTCTGTGTGTTTCATAGTTTGCCTATAATTTGATGTGATGATTTCAGTTTAAAGAGATAAGTAAAACAAAAGCAGAGTTCCATCTGCATAGTCCAGTAAACAATTAGCACTTATGACAGTGCAATAGACCCTTGTTTCCAATTTATCATATATTTTTGAAGAAAGAGTTGCACTTTGTATGGACAATGCCTAATGAGACATTAATGCCCATAAAAAATATAATTAAGATAAAAACAGGTGAGCCAACCTAATTACCAAAATATTTTTCTTCTATCATAGGTCATAATGTGGCTGTCTGGTCAGATAAGCTTGGTGTATTTTGACCTGTTTACTTCTAAAATGTAACACCGCACTTGTGTAAAATTTATTGGACTTCTAGGAGTAGAAGTTGCTGGAGTGGGAAGTGCAAATATTTTGAAAATGTGTCTGAGAGAGTGCAATTACAGGTTTCATATGATCCATATTCTTAGTAACTTTCTTTTGTTTTTGATGGCACAACCAGTAGGATATTGCAAGAATTGCCTGTGACTAAATCAGAAGGGAGGGATTTTGATGCATATGTTTTGATTTATGTAAGATTCATCAATGAAGGAACCCAGTCGGATTAGACTCCAAGCTTCATCATGGTAAGAATGCAGAGAGGGATAATTGTAGGTACACTTCATAACAATTGGGATTTTTAAGGAAGGTCAATTTAATGCTGTACAGTTTTTCCATTTATCACTTCAAATTATGCTATTATGAAACAAGAAATAAAAAGGGGGTTAGGGAGTTATGGATGGATTATAAAACAGGATTTCTAGACCTGTATTGAACTGCTTTAGTTTTGGATTTGTGTGTCAATCTTTTAACTCCCTAAAAGATACTCAGAGAATACTTGCAATATTTTTACAAAACATATTTAGAAGACATAATTTTACATCTAATTCTGTTATATATAAAAATAATGCCACATAAGTGTACATTAAGTACCACTTTCTCAGAAGACTATATGACACAGCGCTAGTCACTAATCTTTATGATAAAATGTTCTAAGACAGTATATTCTCACTAGATTTGATGGGAGTCAGCTTTCCATCTGAGAAAATGTTGCAAAGGCGTATTTATATTTTACAACAACCTGCATGCTTATGGTCCATTTCTAAATAAATGTTATCAAATTTCAAAGCTGTGAAACCACTGTGTTGATAAATGACGAGGATAAAAACCTCATCATGACCTAGCCATGCTGAGACAGAATAAATAGGAATTTTACTCTCAGTACTTCCAGCCTAGAGCAGCTCATTGTCTGACCTTTCTTACAGATCATAATTTGTGTTGAGTACTGATTAATGAAAAACCACTCTTATCTGCCAAAAAGTACTTGATTTCACAAGATAACTGTTCCAGTGGCCACTTAGAGCCTTATGATAATCGGTGTCATTTTGCAATTCTTGCAACTCCTGTGCACTGCACAAGCAGCATCTTCACTGAATACTTGTGAATCTTCAAAATTAAACATGCTCAGACACAATGATTACTCAAAATGAGGGTAAACAACTGATACCAGTTTCTCCAGTGTTCCCAGTGATCCCTTTCAGATTTTGGAGTGCAGGTAGTCTGTGGCTCTAAGTAGCTGCAACCCCAGCAGAGGGAAATAGAGATTTGTACCTGGGACTTGGTGAAAAAGGGCATGGATGACAAGAAGAAACTGGTTCTGGACAAACAATGAGGTTGAAAGCTGAGGAAAGGTAGGAATTGACCCTGGTTTCCTCCAGGGCAGTTTCCTGAGACCAAGTAAGGAACTCAAAGTTATAAGATGTCTTTACATGATAAGCATTAAGAATTAATTTGGTGAGGGATTTAATCTGCTAAGGGTCAGCCCATGGGAGGATTTGACAAGCAGCTGGAAAGAATTTGGTAGGGCTGGGTGAAAAGGACAGTGAGGTAACAGACTTAGATTAGTGTCTGGAGAAAATAAAGCTGGATAAGAATCCAGAGAATGGGGAAGAAAAGAAAATTCATAACTTCTAGGGCTCGAATGCAATGAATTTTAGTCTGCTTCTGCTTTTGTCTCATGAGATCACCAGAGAGAGGAGCAGTTTCCAGCATCAGTGTAACACCCATGGCAGAAATACTATTTATAATTTGACTTCTGTTTTAAACTAGAAAACTGGAAAGAAATACTACATCAAAGTCTAGTGTTTTAGTTTGCAAAGGCAAGCCCTCAAACATTGGGAAATCAAATTTGTCTGGTCCTTATGTGAATGCATCAGAAGGAAGTATTTAATTATTTAATTGTACCAACATGACATTTTCTCCACAGAACCTGCCACTTATTTGTGGGACAGATATATCCCCTCTGGTGATTAAGTGGGCATTTTATAGTAATGAATGCAATGTCTATGAAACAACTAACCTTAGTTGTCCTATTCTTCAAGGTTTAATTTTGCTTTTGTTCAGCATCAGCAAAATATAAATAATGCTGACCCGTTACATCTTCAGTGTTCTGAAAATAATGCTGTGCTAGTGGGCGTATGATAGTCATGACAGAAAGATCTTAGGAAAAGTGCCAGTTCTGTTTTAATAACACTTTTAATTAGTATGTGGTAAATAAAACATAGGCTCATGACTTGAACAAAGAGAATAAAACTAAAAATACCAAATAGCTCCTCATTAAGGAGTTTCCAATCTGTGAACTGAAGGAAGAAGGGACCCAGTGGAAAAATAATAAGCATGTGATTATGCGATTAAAAAAACTGCATTATACAAAGGCAGCTTTAATTTTGGCATTTACTGTTTGGTTTCTTGACATAGTTTCGCGGGTAACATGGATTAAGTATGTAAATCTTGCCCTAAGAATTATCAGATGTTTGGGTCTAATTTTATTTAGGCATCCTTTATTGGTACTGATATTATTTTATTAATAGAAAATTGATGCATGAGTGTTTTCAAGAGAAAAGATATTAAGCAGAAATTACATGAAATCTCTTGTTTGGAATGTCTCAGAACTGAGGTTTTTTTATTTAAAGAGGGGATAAAGAATTACATTAGCTAGAAGAATCTTATATATTGTGGCAGACTTCTAGAAAACCAGTAGTGAAAGGGAACCCTGTTTTCAGGGTACAATTGATTTCTGTGAGAAGGTGTAAATCTACAGTGAAATCTCTCAGATTGCTGTGCCTTTAGGACATTAGCTTGCATAATTTATTAACAGAGTAGAAAAGTTGTAATGTCTCTATACTTGCAGAGGTGTTCCTGGGTTTTTTTTGGTTAAGGTGTGAAAATTATATTTCCTTAATTTAGCATAAGTTTATAAAATGTAGTGGTATTTACCTCTGGTTGCATTCCTGACAGCTCCTTCTCTGAATCCATACACTTCAAGGCTAGGAGAGAGAAAAAGTCAAAAGGATGGGTTAGTTTTAGTCTTCTGGGGAGGAATCAGCTATGAAAATGTTTCCAAAATAGAAGATTAATTCACAGTCTGAGCTCCCTAAAGGCCTGCTGTGCCTTCCACTTTTAATGATGAGAATATATTCATTGCAAGATGGATAAAAAGATGTTCTCCGAAGACTGCATTTTATCTGTCAGTAGTAGGACACAGACAAAAGCATCCATGAAATTAATTTAAAATCATTTCTCAGAAATGGGTAAACATGACAGTGGCAGTGATCTCTCTTGCACCTCTTGGGTCCCATGTTTTAACTGTGATTGAATTGAGCTGTCAGGTTACATAGAGAGTGACAACTCTTTACTAGCTGCAGCTGGATTAGTAATGCAAAGAAAGTGTTTGCAATCATCTTTTGCTGTATAAAATAATTTTTCCTACTCTCTTAAACCCCCTTTTGAGTTACACGTGTATTTGTGTGGCAAGAGGTATGACAACTATATATGAATGCACAGTTTTAAACTTGCTGCAAATTCACAGTATAGAAGTGAAAGACTAGATAATTGACCAGCTGAAAAATTCACTTAATATTCTGTCAGGTGCAGACCATTAATCATTCTCTTCATCTGTGAGGTAAGATTTTGCATTACAGAGAAGAATAACGTTAAAATATTGGTGGCCAAATCCTAGGAAAATATTGCAATGCTGAAGTATCTATGAACCCATTTATGATGCAATTTTTTGAACTTTTTTAGCTTAAATATATGAATTTGTTAACCAAAGATAATGTTTATGCTGAAAATGAGAAGCCTGAAGTTTATGAAAGTTTTGGTGTTTCTTGAAAAACCAGGCCATTTAAGGTAATTGATGAAAATATGCAGATTAGTACCTCAGTGTACGGAATTGTTGAAAAGATTGTGGCGAGCACTGTCATTCTACTGACATTAGTGGAACTGTCACATTGTTTTCATGTTACTGTTTTTCTTGCCTATTAGTTCCTTTTTATGCTTCTCTTCCTAACTCATATCCCCAAATGTTAATCTAGTTCAGATCAGCACATCAGAATTATCTTTTCTAATCAAGCTGGTTTGAAATCATTGACATTCCATTGCCCTTCCCAAACTTGTTCTCCAGGTTATTTTTACCTTATTGGATGGGAGAAGAGGGATAAATGCGTAAAATAGCACTTAGAATAAAATACCTGTGAAACCTTTTGAAAGGCCACACTGTCAATGTGCCCATATCTGCTGAGGTTAAAAATTTCCTGAGAATACTCAGCAGTGAAAAAATACTACAATAATTTCTAGTGATTAATGAAATATCTTGTCTTTTAAATAAGGAAAAAGACACATTGCAATAAAATAAGTACACGTTGCATTTTCAAATCCAAGTATTTTAAATCCTACTGTTACCAATATTCAAATAACACCATCACTATTTCTAAAAATAAAGAATTTTTCTTCATTTTTGTCGTGGGTTGGACCTGAAGTTGATTGACAGTTTCTTAATCCAATGGCGCGTTTTGATTTTGCGTATTTAAACCTGGAGGCGTGGGAAAGGCTCTCTTGCATTACATCTTGCTGCAGGAGGTGGGGGGGGAATGGCTCCGGGCCGGCTTCTCAGGAGCTGGGCCGAGCCTCCCCTCCCCGCCTNCCCTCCCTGCCTGCCTCGGCTCCAGGGTACGATCCCTGAAATGCCATGGGAGACCGCCCTCAAGATTTCCCGGGCAGCTGAAGGACACCTGTGGGCTGCGCCGCCGAGACCACCAGAGCGTTTTCTGAGACCTGAGAGAGGCTTTCCCTTCCCCCACTCCACGGGGCCCCACCCAGGCCCGGCAGGAGTCAAGATTCCAGCTTCCTTAGACTGAGGAAAACATCAAATAGCTGGCAGCATCAAAAGAAAAGGGTTTTTTCTCCAACATGCAACCTGACGAGAGTAAGCTGTTCAACATGGTATTGAGGTCAGAGGGAGAAGGAGGGGGTGGTTTGTGCCGGATGGAGCGAAAGATGGTGGCGGAAAGAAGAGGGCGGAGTCGTGCATGGCGCGAGACTTCAATCGACTCTCTGCATGACTGTGGTGAAACTGTAATATCATAAACTGTTCTTTTCTCTTTAATCCATTTAAAGGATATGGGGGGATTTGAGAATTCTGTGATCAGCCTATGGTAAAAGAAAAGTGACCCACATCAGGTCACTGGAGCTGTGTGGTTTGAAACAGTCACCCCAGGACAAGAGACCTTCTTTAGAGATTTTTGTGAAGAGAAGAGTTTTGAATTTCAGGCTGGAATTTGCTTATCCTTAAAATGAGAACACCCCATGTTTGGCCCATGACTGCAGTATGAAAAGACTGTAAGACTTTCATGGGAGAGATTAGTATGTTTTCATTGCAATAGACTGTTTCCGGGAGGGCAGGACTTTTGCAAGTAGCAGTTTAGAAACCACAGTAGAGCAAAGAGAAGACCTCTTTCTTTCCCCTGAGTTTGGAAAGACCTTGTTAAGTACCCTAATACTGAACAAAATTCCACCATTGTTATCCTTTATGCAAGCTGGGTGCAAGAGGAAATGCTGGAAAATGACGGGAATGTTTATTTCTTATTTTATTAATATTTCTTTCTGTAATGGGTTTGATTTAGTGAACAAGCTGAAACACCAGCTGTAGCTGTGATTCAGTTTACTAATTTGTTTTTGTGAGATATAAATATATAAATTAGGAGAAAATGACAAAACAGGCCTAAAAACTTCTAAAAGTATAAAGATAGTTTATTGTTACTAGGTAGGATTAAAGAAGGTAAAAAGGAAAAAAAAAACACATCCCTTTCTTTGCCATGTCCCCAACCCTCCCCCAGCCCCATTCACTTCAGGGCATTCAGACCTCCTCACAGGTTTTTAAGGAGAGGGAGCAAGGAGATTAACAAAGATGGAATTTCTGGTCAATATTAGAGTTCTTAAAAAGTCT
>VZRO01008060.1:506373-615392 GCA_013397915.1 Daphoenositta chrysoptera | reverse complement strand
GCCCCGATGTGTGCCAGGGACCCCTTGCCCTGGCATTTGGGGGAGGGGGGCGCAGCCCCAGCCCTCCAAGACCGGGCCCGGAGCTCTCCCCCTCTCCCCTCCGTCCCCGCGCAGCCAGATCAAAGAGACTTTTTCTTCACCTCCAGGAGGTTTAAATATGCAAAATCGCAGAAGCACCATTGGATTAAAAAGCTGTCAATTAATTTCAGCTCCAATCCACGACACTTTCTTTCCTTTTAATTCTAGTAATAATAAACTATCTTTATACTGTTTAAAGCTTTTGAGCCTACTTTGTATGTGTCTCCTAATTCATATCTCACAAAAACAAGTAAGTGCACTAAACCACAACACTGGTTGGTGTTTCTGCCTGGTTATTAAATCTAACCCGTTACAACTTTTAAACACAGTAGATCTTTTGTAACATTTTACATATAAATAGAGAAAGTATTTTTAATCTTTTTCCTGAAGTCATACTCTTCTATCATTTTGTCACTATATGAATTGTGGCTTGATTGGGAGAAGTTTATGAGAATGATCAGTTGATCTTGGAACTTACAGTATCTTTTTAAGGTGACTTGGTACTTTTGACAATTGTTTTCAGAAATAGAGTGTGAATTTTCAAGTGACCTCATCCTCGAGGTTCTCACTGTCTTCTTTTTCCTTATAGCTCTGTCAGCACTTTTCTCCTCCTTTCCCCATCCTGCTAAAATGGCCTATTGGTTTGACATATTGATCCCACTTGGTCCCATGACTAATATTGATTTTATTCTCAATGGGACCGTAGTCTGTCATCAAACTTATTTTTTCTTTCATATCAAGATGACATTTGATTGGCTTATTTGACACTAGAAGGCAGCTGTGCTTGGTTATGATCAATACACTTGTATTCTCTGTTTCTTATCATTCTCAGTAAGACTACATTAGCAAATGAGCCATGAAAATGCTTCAACTACCTGTCAAGCAGTAGGAAAATTTTACTCCTGTTGTTAGGCAGTGTGTGCGTACTCTGCTGGAGTCTTTATTAGAATTATTGAACTTCTATCCCTGTGGTACCAGTCTACTATGTCATCATGTTAAAAGTATAGGAGATTTTCAGATAAAGGCATATCATGTTTCAGTTTTTGTTTACTTTGCTTATATACATGAAGACGCTTTGCAGAATTGATCCAAATTAACTGCAAAAATAATTACTTAGACTGTATTAAATGTGTTTCTGAATCCTCTTATTCAAAATTAAAGCGGCCTTAATTCTATGTGTCAATAATTTTCTCTTTCATTCTGAATAACGATAGCCATGCAAAATGTTAATACAGTTTGACTAATCTCCTTCAAAGTCCCAGTTTAATTAATTTGGATTAATTCTTCAGTATCCATGTTTAGATCAGGCTTTTTCAGAGATACTGGCTTTAATAGTTCAGATACAGCTTATTTCATGCTGTTGAATATTCAGTGCTATCAGAAGTAGTGAAGAATCAAAGAAGTATCATCTGTAAGAAGAGTTTTCCATTAGCCTTTGATGCATAATACAAAATATACACTCAGTAACTTACAGGGTTGTGTCAGAGATAAAAAGGCTGTGTTACTTTTTAAGCCATAGTTAGTGTTACAAGACACCCTCAGTGTGCCTTTGTGTGCTTGTAGTGAAGGAACTTGCCTCGTATATGTTTGGGGGTTTTTTTTGTTTTTTTTTTTTTTACTGAGACTCTCACAGGGAGCCAAGTGATTGCTGTATGCTTGGGGGAACTGACACTGCCATCATCACTGCCACTTAGAAATACAAGGAGAATTGGAAAAATCTTCTTCTATACTTTGTGAGTGAATTCAGGTTTTCAACCTGAATAAATCTAGCAAAGTATAGTGAAAATATAGAAGAGGGATAAAGGAATAAGAGGTAAAATTTCAAAGTGTTTACCACAAAATTTTAAGATGGCAAAAAGAGAACAGTTATTTTTTGCTTTACTCAATCTTGTTAAATAAAGAAGTCAAGCCCAAATAAGAAGTTTTCTCTTTCATGGAAAAAAGAGTATGGTTTTGTTGGTTTTGGTTTTGAGTTTGTTTTTTTTTCTCCCCAACAAATGCATCAGGTTTCTGTATATTTCTGTGTTAGCATAATTATGGGATATTATTTTTTCATACTGTTGTTTAATCTGGCCAAATGACACTGCATTTTAAATAAAAAAATATTATTTGGGTAAAGAAATACTATTTCTAACCCTGGTTTTATTTGTGTCTGGCAAATTTAGACTCTGTCTACAGGACTGTAATCCTGATGGATGACTCTAATATAAATGGAGGTACATATATTCTGCTATTACCAGACATGAAAATAGGATTACTGGAAGCATTAATATTGTATTTGAAGGTGTTAGTTCATTATGTTTAATCATTATTATTAGTTACAGCCAAAGAATACGCAAAGATGTTTTCCATCTGAAGCAATTATAGCAGGAAATATCCATCTTTAAAATATGTTTTTAATTTTTGTGTCAGAGTTGTCCCTTTATTGTTATCATTATTTCAAGGCATGGAGTGTTATTTCGATTTTGGTTATTCCTGTAATTTTGTATATGTATATATGTATATAAATATTCCTGTATATTTTGTATATGGTGCAAACATACCTGATGTATTAAGGAATACTGACCTGGATTTTTTAAGTGACTCACTTTTATTGAAATATGCATGATTGAAACTTTGGATGAATTTAAGGAGAGGGAAAAAAATCTTGTAACCAGAACTATCTTACCTCTGGAGCAGAATGGCTTTCACATCTTTCAGCTTTCCTATAAACCACTTGTGGGGGTTACCTGCTTCTGCATTTTTTCTACACAGTTGGTAATATGCTGCAGTGTGGGAAAGGTTAGCAAACACATTCTACCGTATAAGCTGTAACTGAGCTCATTTACTGGTTTGGTTACAGTGAAGGAGCTGAAGCGTTCAGGTACTATTTTTGAAATTGTATTTCTGCATGAATGTGGGAGTTCTTGAAGCCAGTGTCATCCTACTGATGAGAATTATTTTTCCCTTAAGGTGAATAAAGAAGAAATTTGCACATAGCCATTAACAAGAAGTTAGTGCTTACAAAATGTGGTGTTTCATCTCATTAAGGAATAGAAAATAATAAAAAGATCATGATTTTTTTTCTGAGGTGTGTTAACATGCTGTTATCTTTGATTGGAATAGCACTAGATATGGTGGGTTTCTAAGCTCCAGCTATTTTCTTTTTGTATACTATTACTTCCTGTCATTACTAGTCATTTGTCATTGTAAATGTTTGTTTCAAAAAAAAGCCAAAACCACATTTTAAAATTTCTTCTTTTCTTTTAAAGGTATATGTATCTTCCAGTATTTGCATAGGGAAAAGATGACAGTCAGGGGCCTTTCCTATATGTCACTGGTTTGTGTGTGCAGGTAGGGTGAAGATGTAAATAAAATGAAGCTACCTGTGCTTGGGCTCTCAAGTTTCTCGCTAAAAAACAAAAAAAAAGAGATATACATGTTTATGAGATTAACGATGGGTTTTGTGAGTAAGTGGCTGAAGTATCGTATTTACCATTTTTCTATCAGTAAGAAATAGACTGTATGATACTACTCTGAAACCAAAACCGCAGTAAATTTGCACATGCAAATCACCAAATTAGTTTACAATCCTGCAATGTTTTCATATCATTAAACTATTAGACCAACTTTCTGTCATTCTTGCATAATGAACAGATGTGAGTAACCAGTGTATTTGTCTTCATTGAATCAGTGCCTTTTCTACTTGGGCTTCTTAGAAGGAAATTACTTCAAGAATATTAACCATCAACTAATTAAGATGTATTTAATTAAAGGCAAATGCTACTTAGCAAAAGCAATTGAGAGAAAGGCATGTGATTAGGAAATTAGCAACTGATTTAACACTTGGAGCTACCATCTAGGTACCTAAGCATTAGAAATGAATGTAGAAGCTTCACTTGATAAGAATAATACAAGGGGAAAATATACCATCTTTTCACATTGTGTTTGTTGAAAAACTTAGGAGTCAATGAAGTAGGATATATTGAGGTTGTAAATTGTAGTAATGTTGCTTTATGTTTGATAATTAGACAGGTTAAAAATTCTTCCAGATATTGAAAATGTATCAGTATTTTTTGACAGCTGATTCAGGAACTGTAACGGAAAATAATTATTAAGGTAATGTTGCTGTTGCTTTGAAAGACACTGCCATTTTACTAACATTAAAGCTTTTTCTTTGAGCAGATATGAATACATACCATCAACTTGATATGAAGGATAGTGGGATTAATAAAACATTTAAAGTTGCTTATCAAAGTATGTGTTATTTGCTAGTATTGAACTGATTCAAGGGCAAAAATTGTTCTGTCAGTCAGATACTGCTGCACGTGTTGCTTTTTTTTTCTCCAAATACCCTTAAGATTGTTGAGCTAAACAAGATGGTAAATTATGAATTTCATGTAAATATTATCGTTTCCCCTTTCTGTGGCTTATTTGATTAGGTTTTCAGAGATTAACTTCTAAAGCCTCGCTACTAAAAAGTCTGGGTCAGCTTTTTGAAGTTCTGTAAACCTTTTAATTACAGACACGTGCTCTAACAAAGACAGCGTTCATCAGATAATTCCTCCTGTATAAGGAAAAACAAACAATGAAACAGAATTGCCAAAAATCAGTCCTGAGACTGAATTTCCAATCAGCAGTTCTGATAAAGTACTATAGGGAGGTTTGAGGAAGACACATTGCAAGTGTCAGATTATGAAAAGGGACAGAATTTGAATGAAAGTATTATAGGTATGCGTAGTTCACAATGTAGTTCTCTACCTCTTCTGATGATTTTAAAAAGAAAAAGTCACACTACTGCTGGAGCTCTGTGGTTTGGAAGAAAAACATAATTTGCTGTGACTGTTCATGCTAGGCAGGCATGATTTTTCCTATTGTGGTGAACTTTGGTAGTCGATTAGTGATTTGAAAAAAATGCAGAAGTATTAGAAATTAAAACAATAATTTCAGTTTATCCTGGTGATTGATTTTTGTCTTCTCATTTGCAGATATAAGGTGTCCTAGCATGTGAAGATGTATGGGGTTTTGATAAGTTTGATAGCATTTCTGTAATGTGAAGAATTTCCATTTTGCATTAGACTGATCAACCAATGTGTTGACCAGTTTATTACTAAAGAAAATCTAGTATGGAACTTAACATTTGGATACATTTGTACATTTTCTTAATTAGTGATTTTCTTAAATATTTTTAAAATTGTCTTTAGAATAATTACAGTTAAACTCATTAATACTTCTTCTATACTCTTACAGTCTAGTCTTGACATTCCTGTAACTTCGAGGCAAGTAGGTTATAGACTGATGACTTTTTAGTGTAGAAGGATATATTTTATTAACTGTGACTGTGGTTAAAGTTAGTTCCAACTGAAAAACAGGACTGAGCACATAGCACAGCTCTGGTTTTAGTTAGTTTGGAATATAGATAGGCATACTTTGCTCTTGGTGGGCAGAGTCCACACAACATTTTTAGTTCAGCCAGTCTGACACATTCTGAGATTGACAAGGGAGTCAATGTAAGGACAGGTGTAGGTCCTCATGTGAAAGGAATGCATATGGGAAACTGCATGGGAGTTCAAGGTAAAGAACATTCTCAACCATTTCAGCTTTTACAACCCATACCAGAGGCAGTTCAGTACTTTCCTGTTGATTATTTTTCTGCACAGGGAAGGAAGGAAACAGTGGCAATCAGCACAGCTCACAGATTTTGCTATCGTGTGAAGTAACTGCATTTTTCTCCTGCAGCCTCCATGCTTAGAGGCATTACTGAAGGCAGTTAAGTAATGACAAGGCCGCCTTCACCCACAAACGCTTTTAAAGCTGAGCTCTGGAGTGCTTTTCCAAATATTTCAGGTGCCCCGCAGTTTTCCAATGGATGGCACATCATGTACCAAATACTGACACAAGAGACCTTTTTTTCCTTCAAGTTGAAGATATAATAGTAAATTTGAACGCACTGAAATAAGCAATAAATAATCTGAAGTCTGCAGTTTTAGCATTTGAACTCAGTTGCTGTCATTACTTGTTTTATGAACTTTAAAATACAACTGTAAAATTTGTTTTACCACTGTGTGATATTCCTATCCTTTACTGATTACACAAGCATGTTAAAAATAATGTTAGATATTAATGTTCAAAGCACTCTCTTGATTTAATTCCATTTACTTTTATTTTATTGTCAAAATTTACTTAGTTTATATCAGGTTATAGATCAGTCTTTCAGAAACTATAGCTAGTTTCCTCTTACAGAACCAGGCTCACAGACTTATTGCATAGGGCTCCAGCAGCAATTTTATTTTATGCTGATATTTTAAAAATTGTTCTCTATGCCTCATTGAATCTTGCAGTGATTTTACTGTTCATTTTAAGGCTTAAAAAACATTCTTCTCTCTTTTAAGCACTTGCCTTTCCATTTACTACAGGTCAGAATTTGACAGCAATTTTTTTGCTGTGCACTGAAGCATGCACCATGTTAAAAGATGCACAATAAGGATGAGGGTTTCTTTACCGTGTATCTCTAGTGATTCCAGGTCTAGGAATGCTTCCCATCAGAACTTTTCTAAAGCATTTTACAAGAAACTTAAATATCAGACACATTTTACAGATGAGTAAAAAAAACCACAGAGGACTGACATGATTCAACTACATTAACCACAGAAGATGGTCTAGCCCAACCTTGAGCATCTAGACTAAATTTTCCCAGATATAATACCTGCTTTGTGAATGTAATAAAACAAGAATGGTGATATGAATACAGTCCGATATTTATTAGTCAGTTCCTCCTGAATGCTGTTCACATGCTGCCTCTCTGATCTGTAAAAATTTGCCTATTCAGTAGGAGGTTTGGGATTTTTTGGTTGGCTTGGGTGTTTTGTGGTTGTTTTTGATTGTTTGTTTTAAAGCAACCTAATAGTTGCGTAGTTCAGTAGTGGCTCTCGTGTGCACACATACCAGGAAGTCTTCAAGCCAAGATGCTGGCCAAAAGGATGTTTTAAGGTAGTGACTTTCTTTGCTGATTGTCGAACTACATCCACCCTAATTATTTGAGGAAGAGATGTAGATTTGAAAGGCTATCCCCTTGGCACTCCTCACTGATGTAAGTCTGTAAAAAAAAATCCCAGGAAAGGTTTAAAGAATTTTTGACAATTTAAATTCTTGAAAAAAGACCTCTTTTGCCTCCTTGCTATTTTTATATGAAGTCATTTCCTTAAGTGCAATTTTGAGATTTTAGTCCAAAATGTGCATCTCTTGCCTAAGAGACAAATATCATTCAACAACATCGGCATTGTTTGTAAATATGGACTCTTGCTAGATTCCAGATTTTAATGAACAAATCAAATGATAAATGGTGAAGAGTTCTCTTGACAGAAATGTCATATTCTGTTTTCATCTCTCTGCCTTTTACTTTTTGTCATTCTATTGTTTAGGGTATAAGTAACCCAGGGCAGAGGCCTTTCAGTCATGTTTTATGGAGTTCTATCTTAAATTCTTGTGAAAAATAAATTTATACCCATAATGTTCAAATAAAATAATAGAATCATAGAATGGTTAGGGTTGAAAGGGACCTTAAAGATCATATAGTTCCAACCTCTCTACCATGGGCAGGGACACCTTCCATTAAGATATGTTGTTCAAAGCTCCATCTAACCTGGCCTTGAACACTTCCAGGGATGAGGCATCCACCACTTCTACAGACAACCTGTTCCTGTGCATCTCCCCCTTCATAGTAAAGAATGTCTTTTTTAATCTTCTCTCTTTTAGTTTAAAGCCATTCCCCCTTGTCCTATCACTACATGGTTTTTTTAAAAACTCCTTTTCATCTTTCTTGTCAAACTTTTTTAGGTACTTAGAAGGGTGCTATAATGCCTCATTGGATTCTCTTCTCCAGGCTGAACAACTCCAATTTTCTCAGCCATTTCTCATGGGAGATGTATTCCAACCCTCTGCTCACCTTCATGGCCCTCCACTGGACTTGCTTCAACACACAATGGCAGACATTTTCAAATGGGATGTTTTCTAAGTCGTCTTTACACTGGCATTGTTCCCAGTGTATGGTTGAGTGGTTCCTGGTAGTTGACTACACTACGCACTTTAAAGAGGAAGGCAAAAAAGGTCAAGTTGTTCATAAAATCGTTAGTGAAATGTCAGAAACAATTTAGTCTAAATAAAGTATTTCCCTGAAGATAAGAAGTACCCATTATAAGACATTCCTTCCAACTACATTTCTATGCTGTTGAATTCATCAGATAAGAACTGGACAGTTGACAAAAACAAAATGCCAATATGTAGGATAAATATCTCTAGAATACTTTCTCTGTAAAAGCAAAGAAAAAAGAGGGGCTTTGATTTTGGGAGAGAGTGAAGGCTTGGTTTCATTTGAGGTATAAACTCAGACTGAAACTAAGTTAAAAGTATTTCTCATTAGAGAAATTTAGCTTAAGTTTAAAGTTAAAAACCAGTAGGTGATAAATAAGTTCAGTATAGTATCCTTTGTTTGCGCTGTGATACACTTGATTGTAATAGTAGCATTTCTTGTAAAGTGTGCAAGTGTCCTGACAGTTCACCTTATTAAGTCTTATCTAGCAATGGAAGAGTTTGAGAGGAGGGTTCACCCCTTTCCTAGCTTTTTTTTTCTATCTGGAATAGAAGTTTACAGTTCTCTGTCTCTTGCCCTTGAACCCAAACACATGCCCATTCTGATGAAGCAGAAAGGAATCCCTCCTGCTTTGGTGTCAAGGTGTGATGACCTGCAATATAACAGAGGCAGCAATTGATGCAAAGACTGAGTCCAGTGAGGGAAGCAGAACCTGCTGTGGGAGAGCTATGAAGCCTTTGGGAGGGCTCAAATTTGTATTTTAATATGGGAAAATATAGCTGTTGAGACTGACTTGATCTCAAAGTTCTTTATAATTCAGATGAATATGACTACTTTAGGCTATTTGAAAACATGAGCTGCAGGATTTTCCCTGGTTTTCAGAACCAAGAAAGATTGATGTTTGTAGTTCTGTTGTGTGTAAAAATTCTGTATGAATAAAATATTTGGCACTGGTTAAAAGGATCCAGTATTGAATGGATGGCCCTCATCTTTCACTCTTTCATAAAGAATTTTGTTAATACTTCTGGGACTCATGATATGTCTTTAGTACTAAAGAACCTCCTAGTTTCAGGAACTCAGTTTAACAGAGATTCTTATTTAAAAGGTTCTAAGACTGTAAACCTTGAATGACAAAAAACGTAATTTATGTAGTTTCTATTTTGATAAGCATTTGAATAATTTTATTATTATTATTCTGTTGAGCAATAAAGCCTAATTTGAGGCTCGGTAAAGCAGTGTTTTTAGATCTTTGGCTTCATTTATAGAGTGCTCAGTTCTCACTGAATTAGCTTTCAGATTCCATGTGGTGGTTACTAAGAGTAACTCATGCCTTTATGATTCAATTACAGGATATTTAATCAATATATCTAACAAATATTTTGCCATATTGAAGACTTAACGTTTATTTGCAAATACTGATAAGACATTATTTTATGGATATTGGCTGTTAAAACAAAAGGGTTGACATGATGGATCTTGGAAAGTACATAATGTAGACAACTGCTTTTGGTCCTGTCGAGATAATGTAAGATTCAAGAGTCTTTCTGTAGATGAATCGTAACAGAAGGTTTTATGCCCTAGTACAACAAAGATCATATACTACAAAAGGCCTTGAGATGCTTTGAAATGTTATACTTTCTATACAATTTTAAAAAAAAAGAAAAAAAGTGTTATTTTTACAGCTGAACTGGCTCTTTCATGCCGTAATTGTAGGTGGTTATCAGGGCCTCAGAAGTCCAATGTACTCTGAGATGCAACATTTTTACAGCTCCTCGTAACAGGCATTATGTTATGATAACAAGGCTAGAATTCTAAAAAGTGGACCCGAATCTCTTGCTCCTTCATTTTTTCCATCATTTGCTCCAACGTGACAATTTATCATGAGACTTACTGATATCAGAATATGTGGTCATTTGTTCATTCCTCCCTTAATAAATATTAACTTATTTGATCAAGAAGTCATGTCACCTCACAAAACTATCCATGTTGTGATTAAGGTGCTGTTAAGACAGATCTCAGACACAGTGCTCCCACGATTATCTGATTGAAAACAAAAGAAACCCTGCTACTTGAACACTAGCTAATATTTCATTAAGCAATTCATACTAGGCTGGATCTTTTTATTATAATGCAGTGGGTACCTACAGAATACAAATGCATAGATATTGTCATATTTCCATGACACAAAGACTGATTTGTTGCTGGTTTGCTAACAAATGAAGATCTTTCTAACCAAACAACGCTCTGTAATATACTGCAGCTTTTCATATTTTGATGGATAGCTGCAATTCAAAGGATGAGTTGTGGGTTATAAAGCTGGCCAAGTTAGGATATTTTTCCCCTTCTCCCACAAATTTGGATGAAAATGGGATCATTACTATACATCTATCTCCATGTACACAGTTTTCCATGGGTGTATTACATACTCTGTTACTCATATTTGGATTTTGTGTGGGATCAAGTATGTATTACAAAACAAAAGCTAAAGACCACCCAGGCTGGCATTCACTTCATGAAAATACCTAATCAAACTTGGTTTAAGTATGCTCTTCTAGAATCAAGGCAAAGGAGACAAGTAATTTTAATAAAAAATCTATTTACCTTGTTTATAGAGAAGAACGGAATCTAATTTGTTTGTGTGCCCATCTGGACTGGATTGCTCATTTTAAGTTAATTTAGCAAATGATAGACTGCTACTGGCCTTTTTTTTTTTTCCCAGGAGAAGAGGTTGACAGACAGCTGTGTAGAGATGCCATCTACCCAATCCCGGTGGTGTGCGAAGCGCCGTGCCCAAAGGACTGTGTGCTCAGCATGTGGTCTGCGTGGTCCTCCTGCTCACACACCTGCTCCGGCAAAACCACAGAAGGGAAGCAGATGCGCGCCCGCTCCATCCTGGCGTACGCAGGTGAAGGTAAGGGCTCGCACTCTCGCAGGCTCCTCTTTGACTGTGAATGCTCAACTCTCTTTGTAATGTCAAAGTAATTTCTTGATTGAGAGGAACAAATTACTTGGTGGAGTTCTGGGGTTTTAAACACAGCAAAATTGTTTAAATGGTTATCCTATGTTTACCCGTGCTACCTAAAGCTGTTTTAAAGAGGTTTTATTTTGCTCATTTCAGCTAATGTTGCTATATTTTCATTAATACGCTTAATGCTACTATTTCTGTTTCAGATATATGGCTTTCTTGTTTTCCATTAAAATTAAATAAGGCAAACAGTTTGTCTGATACAGACTAGCAACCCTAATTTAGGTCCAATTTGGTAGGATTTAAAACTCCTGAACACTGAAAAAATGAGAATTTTAATGGATCAAATGATAGCTAATGGGTTTTATAGTTTCTTATCTCAAATTGGTAACTTATGTTACCCCACTAACATTTTTATTCATAGCAAGGCTTTGATTTTTGCCCTTCAAGTCCTCACTCATGAATGGTTTCCATTTATTCCAATGGTCCTTGTGCAGTGTCTACAGCAAATGCAAAGAGAAGACATAGCTGGAATATAAAGGAGAAGAAGAAATAGGTTTTAGACATAGGTTCATGGCTATTGTTTGATGATTTTCCATGGTTCCTCCAGCTCTTGTTTGGTTTTAAGTATTTGGGGGGGTGGGTGGGTTATAGAGGAAGTACATTTGTATACAGATTTATACATATGTATACAGGTATTTGACATGGTTCAAAAACGGCCATGTCAGGTGTGCCAGGGTCCAGCTGATAAAATGTGTCATGCAACACCAGGAGCCAGGAGACACAGGCAGCAAAGAGTTCTTGGAGCGTGTTTACCCACATGTATTACTGACAGAAAAGTTAAATGCCTTCAATATAAAAGGATTATATGTGTGTGTTAGTTCTTCTTTTAAACTATTAAGCATTTTATTACTTTAGGACAAAATTTAGCTGAAAAGTAAAAGCTGCAAGGTAGGAAGCAGTGAAACAGTATTTGTACACTTTGCTCTTTTGAGACCCAGCTAACATTGCTAAAAGTGTACTGTGTATTTGACAGAATAGGGGTGATTTAAAAAAAAATATATATAGAAGAGCACTTTCAACCTTTTCTCTGAAAGGAACTTTTGCTAGAAATGTAAGTGGCAATAACAACTATACTCTATTTTAATAGCTGATTCAAATCATAAATTACTTAGATGGATCTATGTAACAAAGTAGAAACACTTCTAAAATTTTAAACACAATTGCGTTTGTGTTGCCCCTTTTTTTTTACAGTGTGCCAAACAGACTCATTTTGGGGGAAACACAGAGCCAGATAATTCAAATAACATATATTCAGGTGCTTCTTGCTTGTCCATGTAGGTCAAGACAATAGATTTTCAATATACTTTTGCCATTTTACTGGAGACAGAAATTTAAACTCCTGACAAGCATGCCACAGAAGTGAAAACCTAAATTAATAAAAAAAAGATTCAACTTTCTTATGTTTAATCTTGAAAGGTACTCGTTATTCTGACTTTGATACTTAATACATGCTAGGTTAATTTACAAGGCTGCAGATGCAGCAAAGCTGTTTAGCATTTCCTGGATTTTAGGTATGTGGATTTTATTCGTGTTTGTTGTGCAGTGATCAGAATCAGCACAGAGTGATCACAAAGACAGACATCTCAAACCACAGAGGTTGTAGTGAAGAAATCCCTAAAGTAAGGCTGAGAAAGCTAAGTCATTACCAGGGTGGTGTAGTGCTTCAGCTTTGCTCAAACCATGGCTTCTTTCCCACTACTTCAGATGAAGATATTCTGTGCTTTTTTAAGGATACAAGCTGGTAGGGTCTACCCAGCTTACAGGAGTGCACTCACATCTTGGTCAGATCTGTTCAGCACTGTGCTCCTTTGCACTCTGTACAAACTACAAAGAATGAAAATATATAATTAAATGAAAGAACCTTCCAAGTCTTAGGGTATTTTTACAACTCTAGCTGGAAGGTACTTTTCACCTTTTCTTGTATTATATTCAAAATGTATCAGTTTAACTTTCGTTTTTTATGCTTCAGTGGAATTAGAGTTATTTTCATCTTTCTCCTCTTACTCCTGTTATGCCTTTTAGTCATTTGTTACGTGACAAATAACTCAATGACTTTTCACCTCCAGAGTTCCATGACTGAGATCAGCTGTGTTCCCAAATCATAAAATATTGGGTTCTGGGAGGTCATTTTGTGTTCTAGGAGCACAGAATATATTCATGTATCTGAACATCTGTATTCCATTGATATAAAAGGAAGCTTCACTTGAACATTTTTTGGAAAACATACAGTTCTCAGTTCTATTCAGAACTTAGAAAAAAATGCACAGAACTGTAGATGGAAGCTCTGTCAGCATCATGTATAACTAAAAATTCCAAGTTGCATAAATATAAGACAAATAATTCCATTTATACATTAAAACTGAGCTCTGAAAACAGCTATCAGTTCTGTTCAGGTGACCAGTCACACAAGTGTTTTCTCTTGGATTTCTGAACCTTTTCTTGGATTGTTGGTATGAGAGACAGACCAGGCTAGGTAAGCTATTCCGTAGTAATTTCTGTATAATGTTACCATGAGTTTTTACTCAAAACACGATAGGACAAATATATTGTACATAAATATATGCTATTCGTATTATATATCAGGATTGGATACTAATTAAAGACAAAATGTGCAAGACTGTTGCCAATCTATGAAAAAGGCTAAATTTGTATTGTGAGATGACATAAGGAGTCCAGGTGTGAGACCTTTATCACACACATCCTCCTGCTAGTCATTCAGTCCACAATCCTCGGAAGATCAAAGCATTCCAGGCATTATGTACTCAATGAATACTGCAATCCCTCGAAGTATCTGAAGCATTTAATTCTTGTTCATTTGGGTACCTAAACATGAGCACCCCATGGAAATTTTTGAGGATCTATAGATACATGTTAAATAGGTTTTTTTATCTGGCTCTCAGATGGTTTTTTGTCAAGTATTGTCTGTGATTGTTCAGTTTCTCTCCTCTTTGAAGTGAAAAATACCATATTCTGCCATTTTTCTTGTTAATGTTGGCAGATAACTGTCTGTAATAGAGCTGTGTCATTTCACACTTAAGAAATTATTTTTCCTCTTATTTCCCAGCTATCTCTGCTGCTGAATTGGTTTGAAGAAACCATCAAGTTAACATAAATGAACACCAGGAAACAGCCATAGTCTAATAATTTTTTTTGATGACTTAAAATAGGAATAATTCAGTAGTATTATAATAATTCCTCAGTGTCAAGAATAGGTTCACAGGGAAAATATAAGCCCTATGTAAATTACAACGGTGACAAATTTTTCTAGTGAGCTCTGGGATACCTCCTGCGCCTCCAGCACCACACTGATTTCTGCTTGAGCCAGGAGCTGACCTCAGTTGTATACCCTCTCATCAGCATTTCCTTGTTCTGAACAAGACCCTTTTTTGTGGTCAAACTGCAGAGCCTCAAGCATGGTGTGGTCATGCACATATGGGATGGGCTTATTTACTTGCATTCAGTGGAGAGAAAGGAGTCTCTTCACAAGATAAATACTTACTGTGCTTTGTGAGATGACTCCATGTGGAAATGAGTGTCACAATAACCATTTTTGGGTTTTTTTCTGAGATCACTGTCCTCAGCTTGAATGTTTGGAAGGCAAAGTGATTTATAAATTTGTCTGTCTGTGAGACTGCCTATAGTGTTAGCTCATTTGTGTCGCTGTCAAATATATCTTCATGGTACAGTAAGAAACTCAAAAAAGTCACTGTCTCAAAATATAAAATGACAGCAAAGGACACAGTGATGTTACTTGATACATCATATAGTTGTTCTGTGTAAATCTAGTAAGGTATCATATACAGCTCAGTCTCTCTCTTGAATGTAAAGTTTGTCTATTTTTGTTTTATATTTTGTTTAATATTTCTGCTCTTTTTTTATTCCTTGCTCACAATAAATCTTATATAATTAGTAGTGTGCACTAAGACTGCATCACAGTACTACTAGACCTGAGACTAAGAAGTACTAAATGAATACTAGTTTTTCAGTAAGTAATATATACGTAGATTGATTATGTATTGGTTAGACACTGCCATAAAGTGACACTGGCAAATCAGTGCAATACATACAGCACAACACTAATGTTGTGGATACATCCCAAGTTTTATTAGTAATACTGTTTTTGGAAAAGTAAAGATTTAACACCCCACCTCTCCAAAAAAATTCAAAAATGAAACCAAAACCAAGAAAACCAAAAAACCAAAAGTCAAATGCCAAGAGGAAAACAAGATTACTTAAAAGCTTAATTCAATAAAATGAGAGTGAAGGGAATTTTTTTTTTTACATTTTCTGTTTGGACAGGGATGCATATGCATGTCAATGGTTTACTATGGGTATTGCATGCTCATAGATTAGCAAAGGATAATGTCAGAGGGACTATTTGGTATGACTTCTTATATTAGACCACTAAACATCACAGTTAGATAGTATAGAATATCAGTTGCCCATCTCATCAGATATTCTGTTTGACAAGGACCAACAGCTCTTACTTCTCATCTGTCTGCAAGACTGATTTATTGAATATGTGAGAAATAGCTGGATCAAAGGAACATCTTCTCAACACTTGGCAAATTATTGTTGATATGCCTTAGAAATTTTATTCCTGGTAAAATTCCAGTACAGTTTGAATTCATAGTTGCAAACAAGAAGTGATGCTTAGGGTTTTTTAATGTATTTACTCTTCCTACACTTTTTGAGTTGGTTTTTAATTTTTGTATTTTCCTGGCTTGAAATAACAGTGTTTGGTAATTTAATCTGAAAGCATAGAATTGAGTAATTGTTTTACCAGCAAATTGCTCATTCACAAAAGAATAAGTTTTGGAGAACATGAGGTTTTTCATGAAACAGGAATAAAAAAAAAACACTTAGTTTTGGGACTGTGCAACCTGAATTTTCAGGCAAGACCTACTAAGTGACCTGACACCTGTGTGAGAAAGGTGAGCCAGGGCAGGGTATGTCGTTGTGTTCTTTTGCTCAGGAGCCCATCAGCTCAGATTGCTGACTGTAGTGAGGGGTCAGGGGTTCAAATCCTCTCCTGGAAAGGAGTTGAGGACAGATCTCTCATTTCCCATGGGCCCACTCTGCATTCAGACTTGTTGTGTATTTAGAACAAGTCTGCTTGGTTTGTGTAACTGGTACATACCAGGTGAGGAAGCATCAATGTTTGCAGAACAGGAACAGTCTCGGTTCTGACTATATCTGTCTTCAGGAAGTGCAGCTGCCTTGAGAAGTGCCTACCTTGTTCTTACAGCGAAGAAATGAGTAACACCTCACTCACTAGTACACCAGAGACACTTCAGTCAAATCCGTTTTCTCAAACTTTTAGATTATTCCAGCTGTTTTGGAATGCCTTTATAAAACTATATGCATTTGCAAAAACAAGTTATATCAAAATGATTAATTAAAATGATCCTAAATGCTTAAAAAAATGTCTAGAATTTTGAAATTTAAAAGTTATCAAGTCAATGTCACAAAAAAAGATTTGTAAAATCCAATTATGGAGTATCCTAGAGCAAGGTGTCTTACCCATTAGCATGTCCAAATCAGGCAGAAAAGCAATCTAAGAGTATGACAGTTCTGTTAAAGCTTTCAAGGAAACAATATAATATCTCAGCTATTTTTATGAGCAGTATGCAAGTCCCTCTGCAAAGCCAGTCTTTCACTTCCAAGTCCACTTTGCTTAAGAATCCAAACCCAAAACTAAATACTTCAGCTCTGATGGTTTTTGTATCCTTGAAATTATTATTTTTAGTACTGCCATGCAGTTATTTACTGTCATCTAATTATCTATTATTAAAGGATGTGTTTATTATTGTATGTCCCATTTTCACATATTCTGATTAATTCAAATGTCTGTTTTATTTTTTTTTCTGTGATATTCATTTACTTTTATATTCCTGTCAAACCTGTCGTCTATTGGGGATATGCTCATAAAGCTGTTACCCCTTCACAGATGCTGTAAAGGGCATCTCTAACTGCCAGTTTTCCAACCCCTTCTGCATTTTCTGTACCTAGTTAAATTTGAGGAAGCACAAGAGAATGTTGTTTTCCTGCAGAGAATGGCACATTGATTTTTATTTTAGTAGTATTACTTCCACATTTTGTTCAGTCTTTGCATGTTTTTTTAACTCCTGGTTTAATCTGAACAGAACTGGATTCCCACTGAGCTGCAGACATTCATGCCCCAATGTTTTTCATTTACAAGTCAATGTCAATCTCATTTTTTTCCCTGAAAATACATTCTTGCATAGCTGTTGAAACTGAACCTTAGTTGTCACTTTATTCTCAAATGTCTTAGGAACTGTTGACTGTGGCATTCAATTCTTGGAAAATATTTTTTCCCCCACACGCCCCCTTTAATTTTTAAATTTCATTAAATATTTCCCTTGTGTTTTTTCTTGAGCTAACATCAGGTGGAAATACTTAATTTATTAACCTTCCCTACATCTTTTCAATTTTCCTTATTTAACCCTACTGATGAAGGAACATCACATGACTCCTCACACGGATCAATTTTCTCTTCCATAACAAATAATCTTTATTTTTACTATTTTTTTTCTCTTCAAAATACACTCACCTTCCTAATTTCCTTGCTTATATTTCTATCTGATGGTCTTAGCTGATTTTTTTTTTTGAAGGAGGATGATTAGATAACTTTACAAAACTTATTACATAACCATAATTTTATTTTACCATTAGTTTTTTTATTTCCTTTTTCTAGGAGAATATGTCTGGCAGTTTTTTATGCTCTGCACATTGACATGTATTTTAAGAAATTTTAGTAGACTTGCATCCATTCTGAACCAGAAAAAACAAATTCAAGTTATTCTTTAATTACGTTCACATATTTGTAGGTTTTTCTAATTCCCCTTTGCAAAATTTAAGATTAGCTAGTCTGTGGCATGACATCTCAACTAATATGACGTTTATTGTTGCTTGGTTACATCAATATTCTTAGAAAAAAGTCAGAAATTAAAAATATTCCTAGAGAAATAAATTGAGAATTATGATTTTATGTTGTGTTTTCATTAGAATGGACCTTCTCTCCTGTGTGCTGCAGATCTAGACCATGCAGAACAACTTGGGGTATAAAGTGTTTTTATACTGGTGACCTGACTTTCTTGTGTTGGAGTATTTGAAGTGTCCATTGTTTCTCTGATTACATTTACTTTTTTGTTTAATCAACAACGAGTGCTTGAAACCCCTTCCCTCCTGCATAGCAGACAGTCAACTTGCAGTTCAGTGCTGAGGTCTAAAGAACAATATACTCTAGAACATGCATTTGGTGTCAGCATACATTTTTATTTTTAGAGAAAAGTCGTATGGGTCATCAGCATTAACTAAGAAAAAGGTCCTCTTTCAATCGTCTTTCTTACTTTCCTTGCCTTTTAGGAGAGGCTAAAACGTTGCTTAGTTTTTTCACTGCCTTTTCATCAGTTGGAGATAGGATTCCCATTGTACCTTGTAGGCCAAAATCTTAAACCTAGATTCCGTGTGTCTAATAACACCAGATATTTAGGGGATGTGATGGCTGCTCACAGGGCTGGACATCTAATAGCCTGTGATCAACTCTGGTAGGGAAGACCTCTTTATTTCTCCTGAAGGATTGGGAGGCCAAAGTAGTATTGAAGTGCTTGAATATAATAAACTGAACATACCATCCGAAACCAAACACGACAAAGACAACATTTTCTGAGCTTTTCTTCACAATCGTTGACACTTGATTGCATTTTAATCTTAACCTGCAATAGGCTTTCTTATCTTAATCTAGACCTGAAATTGCGAGCTGTGCCATCCTCTTTGGTTTACATAACATGGATAAACATCCACTAGGAGCTAGGACAAGAGCTCCAAAAATCTTTTTAATTGATCTGTGCATTAGACATAAACAGTGGTCTTTACCCATGCGTAACTAGAAAAATTAACCATTTCTTCTGCCTGGAGCCTTCATACGTCCTTATGTGATCTCTTGCAGTCTCTTCTAGAGAACCCCAAAATAGTAAGCCTGTAGATTACTGCAAGCACATTAGTGTGCTATAGAAGTTATGATTATTTTGTTATCCTTTTAGTACAGACTTATATACTGTCCATTAACAGTCTGTTCTGTGTGGCTTGTTGACTGAAGTTTGTCAAAGTCAATATTGGGCATATGAAGAGGAGGAAAAAGGAACAGCATTTCCTTCATGTAATCAAACTGATAATACACGTAATCAAACTGATAAAATATAACTAAGAAAATTTCAAAGTGGATTTGTGGTATGAGTTTTTTAAATAAAAAATTTGTTTCCTTCCACTGAATGATCTTTCGCCCTCTTTAATTGTTCCAGGAGGAATACAGTGCCCAAACAGTAGTGCCCTCCAGGAAACACGCAGCTGTAACGAGCACTCTTGCACTGTGTACCATTGGCAGACTGGCCCATGGGGACAGTGCATAGAGGACACGTCTGTCTCTGCTTTCAACTCCTCTGCCAGCTGGAACGGGGAGGCCACCTGTTCCGTGGGGATGCAGACAAGAAAGGTCATCTGTGTGAGAGTCAACGTGGGACAAGTAGGCCCAAAAAAGTAAAGATCTTTAAAAATATCTTCATGCTGTAATTATGTTTGGATTTTACTGCTTTATATTTTTATCAGCACTTTATATTTTTATCACCTTTTACAAAGGCAAAAAGACCCTCTTTTTTGTGTTCTCATGAGGGAACATTTCATCTTCTAAAAATACAAAACTGGCACAACAGGAAGACTAGATAATACCTTTCTCACTGTGGATTTTTATGGGTGGTAGTTGCAGTGGTGATTCTGCTGACAGCTGAATAAATCCAGTTGGCTCCTTGCCACCATCAGATTGAGTCCCAATAAAATTCTTGGACTATGTGTGTGACATGCAGACCAGCACCTTTTCCAAGATCCGTATGTTGCCTCTAAACAAGGAGTGCACTGTATGGATTAATGCAGTTCCACTCAAAAATAGTGGTGTGAATCTAAATACAGTACAGCATTTCTTCTTCTCAGAAACAGACCAAGGAGGTGTAGCATAGTGGATCCTGACATGTCATTAATTTGAAACATTAGTTTGAATATTAGCTTGACAAACTTTGTAACTTTTTTTTTCCTATTATGTGTTTTTTTAAGTTATGCCTTTGGCCCAATGATTTGGTTTCACAGTTTAATGTGTGACCACAGTTAAATATGGATTAGCTGCTAGTAAAATGCATTTGATAATATCTTTGTAGGGATTGGCAGTCTGTAAATATATCCCACTCAGAACAGATTCAAAACAGGAAGAACTGATAGCAGAGGTGGTTTAGAAAGTTCATGAGACAGCTATTTTCACATTAAATATTTGCTTGGTGCCTGCCATTTGTTGCTTTATTCTGCAGCAGATTTAAGCCTAATTTACTTCAAATGGAAATGTGTGGAGTAATGTCTTCAAGTTCAGTAATCTAAATTGTTGTGTATCTGCATTAAGTGGCTGTTCTATTTAGTCACAATACTATTATATCTTTCATTTGGTACATTTACATTAAAAACCCCACAAACCTCTAATGATTTTTCATCCTTTTAAAATCTACAGTAAATGCCTCTACCTTTGATTTGACCTTAAATTCTGGGAGGAGGACTGTTTTATTCTTTCATAAATGAATCATATGAAATGAAAAAAGTCTTGGTTTATCCTTCAAATTGTCACATCAAAATCATGGAATCGTTTTTAAAGACCCAGACATTTAACATGAAAATGTAAATAGGAGCCTTGTTTTAAACTCCCCTTAATAAAAAGGATTACTGTGGTATGATACAATCAATATTATTGGCCTTATCTGCCTCACAAGTTACAGACTCCAGCATGTATCTTTTCTGTGTAATTTGACCTTGAGTAAGGACTGCAAAAAGATCAATACTTTGCTTTAAGCCACATATAGTAAATACAAACAATATAAAGCGTAGAAATGGTGTTCTAATTGAACTAATTGCCTTGCCTAAGTATCTGAAGAGGAATTGTAGTGTTTTGTGCTCCTGAAAGATGAAGTTCTCAGTGAAATGGTGAATGTGTATTTTTCAGACTGTTTTGTATGCTTATAATTTCTCCTGTATTTTAAAGGGAAAAGCCAATGCAAGAAAAGCCATTAGTAAGCCAATGTTCAATGCTTTTCAGAAACATTTTTTATTTTAACCTGAAAGAAAATTACTGACAACTTTGTCAATATATGTGATTGGTAGCAGAGGTTTATTTAAAGTGTATCTGATCATATCTAAATCCACCCTTGCATACAGAATCTGTATGTAAACCAAGGCACAAGTTGACTTAAAAACATAGAGAGATGTTACAGAGAAGTGATGGAGATTTGTGTTTCTATAGCTATATTATTTCATTATTTGTCACATTGGTGGAAGGGGAGAAAAGAGGGTGGAGATCCCATTTTAAGAGGGCACCAAGGAATTGGTGCTGGTTCATGGTGATTGATCATATACTGAGGAGTGAATGTGAATTGGCAGGAAAATGCAGAGACATTTGGTGGAAAGCATGCACTAGCAAGTATTATTGTTGAAGGGTATGTTCATGTAAACCTGAAAATCATCTTTTCTCCTCCTCACATTGCACAGGCGTAGCTCTTTGCTGACCCGGGAGACTGGATTTTCTTGATAGTTTACCATTAAACTTGCTTCTCACCTCTCTGGTCCCAGTTGCCCAGCACTGAAAAGAGGAAAAGCTAGTCATTGTAATGGTTTTTTGTAATGATCCAAAAGCTCCCAAATATGGATGTGATGTTTTTCTTACATCTTTACATATTCTTCAGACAGTCCACAGTCTGTATGTTTTTAGAGCAATAGTAATTTTGAAATTATTTTAAATATTTTCAGTACTTCTGTGAGTTATTGTACGATGCTGAAACAAGTATTGCAGCATAGAGAGTTGTTTTTCTGTGATGAAAAAGGACAGAATCCCCACAGAATGGGGAAATGAGTAATGAGTCCCATATGTGGCAGTCCAATAATCCTTTTTATATGCTGATCAAGCCTCTTCCTAAAACAAGTAAGGTTTTCTGCCTTTTCTGACAGTCTTTCTCAGTCTCATTGATCTGGCAGTTTTAAATCCTTTTCTGGTTTCTCTCATCATCACAGCCAGCTTATACCTATTTGTTCCTGGGTAAACAGTGTTATTTATTTTGAATATGCCTCCTTCCCGAGTTTATATTTATGACAAAGTGATGAGACCTGAAAATGTATTTTACTAAGCTAAATGAGATGGCTTTTCTTCATAATTTTGTGAAAGCTTGAAAATAACCCCTTGAAATACAGAGTCTAGCATGGTGAGTGAGGTTATATGGTAATGATATGATAATGTTATATCATAATGATATCATAATGATGATTATTTAAATACTGAGGTGCAGAATACACCAGATTTGGCTTGCTTTTACCACACGTATTTAATTGCTACTAGTTTTCATATCAGTGCTCCATCCTGGTGAATTCTGGGCAGCAAGCACTGTCCTCATGTGTCTGCAAGCGTTCAGTACCTCACACAATTCACTACTTCATTGCAGAGTGATAGTTTATTTGATAATGCTTCTTTGTAATTTTTTTTTTTTTTAGATGCCCTGAAAGCCTTCGACCTGAAACTGTGAGACCTTGTCTGCTTCCCTGCAGGAAGGACTGTATTGTGACTCCATTCAGTGACTGGACAGTGTGTCCTTCTTCATGTCAAGAAGGTAATTTTATCTATTTTGTGCTAATAGATTTTAGGAATAAAAAAAATGGGGAGTTAGACTAGCAGTCACTTTTGGCAGAATGCTTATACACATCTTTTTCTGACAGAGGACATGTAATACCTGGTACAGCTGCTGCCGGGAGGACATAGAGTTTTTGCTGAAAAGAACAGTTATTTCAATACATTTTCTGTATGCATCTGTTTGGATTTTTTTTCCGCATTTTCCCTAATGTTACAAACTCTCTTTTGCTCTCTTTTGCATCTTACACTGTTACAGAGACGACTAGTTAGGGGGTAGACACATATCTCTTAACATCATCAGGTTATCATCTTAACATCAATACTTGTACAATGTTAGGATTTTAATTGTCAGATTATAAAATGGACACATTTTGGTTTTGGAAATACCTCAGTTTATGCTGTTTGCTCATCAGAAAAACCTGAGTCTTTATATACAAGGAGGCAAGTATGTAGATGAGTAGATATGCAGTTGTGTGTAATTTTGTCTGGCTGCTTCCACTCCAATGAAAATTGAAGGAGAGTTAATAAAAATCAACAGACATTACATGGATATGAGCAGTCTGATTTAAACATATAACCCATTTTAATACATTTGGCAAAGCTCTTAAAAACAGTGCAGGTCTCCCCTGAATTTTTATTACACTGAAATCACACATTAGTGAAGTTAGCGTGATGACAAGCTTAATAATTAGCCACATTTTTATGCTTTTTTCTCTTTTGAAGCTCAACAGGAAGCATTTTTCTAACATGTACTATTACAGACAAACTCTGTAATACCCCATGTTCTACAGGGTGCTAATCCCTGTGTGGGACATGGTGATTACTCACAGCTACCGCACTGTCAGAATGTAAACGATAAGTTACATCAAACATACAGACTTGGGCTGTCATGGCCAATTCTTTATGCTTTATAAAGGACACAAGCATAAACGCATTTTTTAAGTAATTCCTATCAGTGTTTAGTGCATTCTGACAAATGAAAAAAGGAGCTAGGAAGACTGAATTCATAACCTTTGAAAAAGAGCAGAGAATTGAATCCATTAAATCTGAATCTATAAAATAGGTATTCATTATTAAATATATGTTATTTTAATGCAGTATTAATTGTTCTTTCTGAAATGCTTTTGTTGGAGGAGATCATATTGGGCAAAAATTCCATCCTTTTCTGTTCCCATTTCTGTGGGTTTTAAGAAAGTTCTTGATGCAATGAGCATATCTTCATGAATATTTACCACAAACTAGTGTGCAGGCTTCTATAAAACAGTATACTTGTGAACTACAGGCATTCTGTCTATTCAGTGAGTCAAACTCTCTTTATACTATGCAAAAAATTTTTTTTCATGGGGTTTACCCATTTGTGCCAGCAAGCAGGTCAGTAGCTTTGCTGGGCTGCACATCTGTCTTGCCCCTTGCGCCAGCTCCTGGCATCTCCTGGAGCTGTTTGACTTGAGAATGAAGGGTTTCCTCTGTGCTGAAGAGTGGCCAGGTGGTGGAGAGCCACCGCTGGGATTCTCCTACTGTTCGCTCCTAATTACAATTGCTTGGCCGTAGTCCAGCAAGCTTCTGTGATCAGACAAACTGCAGCTGCTGTAATAACCCACCCAAAGCTGATATCAGCCCAGTCAGACAAATGTCTGCTCTACTGCTCTCTGTGAAAAAACACCCAAACGTCCAAGATTTTTACCTTACACAGGCATTGCTGTGGAACTAATACAGATCTGTAGCTTTTCTCTTAATTTTCTGCCTGAAGAACCGATACCTCATGGTGACTGAAATCAAAATTCCTACAGGAAGTATTTACTGTTTATCATTAATAATGGATGACCATAAAAATAAAAAACTGCAAACTGTAAAGGAGTTCTAGAGTGGAATTTTTGTTTCTGGTTTTGCATGCAAATGTTTGGGGCAAGCTTACACCTTCAAACTGTAAAGTGTAGCAGCAAACTGAGCTGGTTTGATTTTTGTTCTCTGAACTGTTTATTCATTTCAGCTGTCTGTTCATTTGTTCAGTATTGCTTTTATTGCTTTCTGCTTAGTTCTGCTTTCTGGCCCTCAGTTGAAATTGAAGTGTTTTTTCTGTTAGGCTTAATTTTTCTGCTTATGGGCAAAATAGCATGTCAATATTATGGCAATTGGTTCAAATACCTTGTTTTCACCCTAATTAGTTTCACCCCTAAGTAGCAGCAGCAGAAACAAGCTATTCTGCTCTTTGCAGGGGGTGTCTCAGTAAGGAAGCAGTCCCGTCACCGAGTCATCATCCAGCTCCCCGCCAATGGTGGTCGGGAGTGCCCAGACTCTTTGTTTGAGGAAAGGGAATGTGAAGCTTCTCCTGTCTGTCATAGCTACAGGTATGTGAGACAATCAACCAGAAATAGCTCAGACATGATTTTTAAACCTGTACTACCTCTGAAGCTTGCTGAATTCCATTTCTTAGCAGTATTGTTTTTCTAGCATGTAGTATTTAGAAAAATAGGATACACATCTGAATCAGGGTTTCACAACAGATATGTAGACTCACTTGGGCCAATAGGGAATCACTGGTTCATTTTGTTCCAGTTCCTTTGTGAGAACGTTGCAACAAATAAGAATTACTTTCCAGAATAAATATTTCCTAGAAACTGTTTTGACATTCTATACATGTTAAAAATTTTTTTCTAAAATATCCAAAGTGCTGAACTGCAAGCTTGTATGTTTAGGAGAGATGAGTTCTCATGCCAAACTGTTCAATCTACCATATCCTTCATTTTTCTATCCCTGTAAGCCCTGAGACAGTCCAGAGCTGAAGATATTCCCCATGTGCCCCGTGTCCTCTGCATTGCCCTGATCTTCACCACAGAATGATGAGGACTGTTCCAGAAGGCGGAACCATCATTGCTTAAGAAAATGTTTCAGTAGTTCTGTAATATCCATCTGAGTGTGTGGGAAGGTTTAGACATACAACAAGATCTGGTTGTTGATAGAGACAAAGTTTAGAAAATTCTGATGCCGTTAGTTAGATTTACTTGACAAAATAATAAAAAGGGTTTTTGTTTGTTTTATGAATAATAATTCCCATGAAACTATTCTCTGTCGCAAAGGTACAAAGAGAATTTAAGCTTAGTTTAATAAAAGAAATTGAGATTAAAGAAATGCGTTTCTTTCATCATCTGATAAGAATTATCATTGCAAATTCATTAAGAGATCACACTCCATGCAACTAAAAAATATGAAAAGATTGAAAAGAGCATTGGGAAGCTACCAAAATCAGTACTCTAAACACCAGAGAAATAGAGCTCAAGAACTTTTTATAGTCAAAATGAGAGTCAGAGTTTTCTTTTAAAATGCTGGCTGTTCCTCATCTCTTTAGTATCTTCGATATCTGAGCTGCATGATAATATGCTGAGCATAAGAAAGAAGAGTTGCTAGAGAGTGCTAGATGAGGTCATTTATATTTCATGACACAAATTAATACTAAACACATGTTCCATATATTTCCTTTAGCATCTTTCTGACCTGCACACATGCTGCGACAGATGGACTCACAGACGCAGCTGGCTCATGCCTTACTTAGTTGCTGTCCCATAGAGGCAGGTTACAATGAAACTCGAGGTGCAAAACCTATCAAATAGTTTAAAACATGCAAACTGCTGATGGCTGGAGCTGTGGACAACCGTGGATTATTTCAGAGTTGTGATAACAAACAGACTTGCCTGGATTTGTTATATTTAAGGACTGGGGTATTCTGCAGCACTAGAAGGGAACTTTGTAAAAGTTTCATAGCAGTTTATCTTAATGATAGAATAATTTAAGCAGTGCAATATTGCATTTGTTATCATTGTCTTTTTGCAAGTCCTCTTTGTTTCTGTTTTATTTTTGATATGGTGAACCCATTGTGTTGGTTTTCTTGGCTGGCTCCATGTTTGTAAGGTGTTGCCACTCAGCAACCCAAGTTCCCAGGAAATTCCTGAGGCACCCTTAAAATCACTCAAGCCACTGTCCCAATACTTTCCTGTATTTCCTGTAGCTAATGTTCCTTTCTGTTCCTTATTTCTCCTTTTGGAATAGTATTTGTCAAATGAAGCTTAGCAAAGGAATTTGTTTGTTGTGACAACTTTACCTTTGTAATCATATCCTTTAAGATTTGTGAAAACAAAATAAAAATCCTAAAATTTTGCTCATCCTACCTTATCTTAGTAGATCCAAGACTTGTCTGTGTTTCAAGAAAGGCAGAATTGCTCCATTTATTTTTCTGTTGCAAGGTATGCCTAAGGGAGGGCAGAAAAGACCTGAAGAAGAGAAAAGAACTAGCACCTATAGTGACAGTATTTACTGCCCAAAACCAATTTCACTATTGCCTGAATCAGAAATCAACCCTGCAGTCTTATCTCTGAAATGTATTTGGGAAACTTCGATACACCTTTGCTTCACTGACAAAGATGGAAAAAAGAAAGGAAGGAAAAGGAAGTGGGAAAGAGGGGAGGTTTATGAGGGTGTGGTAGTATTTAAAATTTATCTTTACTTAATTGGTCCATGTTGATTTTGAAATATTAGTGTCCTTTCATTAAATCCTCTTTTCACATTTTAGTATGTCACTTTGTTGAATCATAAAATACTCTAAGTATGCTCAGATATATATTTATAGTAATGGAGTTTTCTTGTTAAATGGGTATTCAACTCACATAGTTTTATTGTTCTGTATAGTTTTCTTTTTTGAATTTTCTTTCTCATATTTTTTATAACTGTATTAGTGTTTTGTCTTAATATATTCACTGTGTATTTTTTTGGCACTGTTAATATAACTTTGTGCTTCAAAATCCTTGAAAATGTACATGGTTTGCTTTCTCTTTCCACCTTTTTTTCTTCCTTTCTCCCACGTGTTCTCAGTGGCCTCATCCTAAAAGAAGAAAAAAAGTTGACAGAATAGGAATAAGTTTATGTTACTGTTACCGGGTTTTTTGTGAATTGCCTGTGACCAGTTAGTAAAAATAAGCAACAGCTTATGGTGGTTTATAACACTGTCTAGCACTTGGGCTGCCTCGGTTTTGATGGCTACAAGATTTAGATGGATTGCTTCCCCTCTTATTTCAGGTGGAAGACCCACAAATGGCGCAGGTGCCAGCTGGTACCGTGGTACGTGCGCCAAGACAGTCCAGGAGCACATGAGACTTGTGGACCTGGGCTACAAGCAAGAGGTTAGACACTTTGTTTCTGTCACTTATTCCTCAGAAATCTATAGATGCACTGATGTGGGGAATGCCTTACGTTTAATCTTTGTAACCTAAGATTAATTTCATCTATCTTTATGGGCAGCAGCAAAAGAAAATACTGAAAGTCATGTCAAAGCCACATCTCAGTATGTTTGGAGTCTCTGCCAGCGTGGAGATCCTAGAGCCTCTCTGGAACTTGCTCCCTGATGCAATTTGTGTGTGTGACCCCTTACCCTTTCCCTGGATATCTCTGAGAACAGTCTGGCTACTTCTTCTCTTATACTCTCAAATTAAGGTATTTACAGAGAGCAGCGGGAGCATGAGAGATGCAAGACTTTGCATTTACACTATTAAAGTTTAGTGCCAGCCCATTTCTTCAGGTTGTCAATGTCGTTTGAATGGCAGTCCTTCCAGGTAGGTACTGGCTGCTCAAACTGCCATTGTCCCCAAACTTGCTGATCATGCTTTCTGTACAGGTTGTTAAGAAGAATAAACAGAATTGTGCCTGGAATTAACCACTGAGGTGAAACAATCTTAAATAGCTGCTGGTTGGACTTCTAAACCACTGACCCTTTGAGCCCAGTGATCCAGACATTTTTGCACCATTTCCATTTAATAGCAAATAATTTTTACATCCAAATCCAGCTTTGCTGTCACCTGTCTTCATGGAGAATTTTGTGGCTTTAGCAGAATTGTGTATGTGTGACTCTGTTAAGTATAGCCGGGATAAGGGCTTTTTAGGTGTGTTAACTACATTCAATAGGAAAAAAAAATGCAGTTCCTATTTACTGCGTTACAGTAATTGAATTGCTTTGAACTACTGGCCAACCTTGAATTCCAGGAAGGTTTTTCTCCTTTGCTGTTTCTGAGTGCAAACTTCTATTTGCTAAAGTTCTATTGGCTCAGCAGATTGTGCTGTTCCTGAGGAAGGACATTGCTAACTGCAGAAGTGAAATGTTCAGGTCATTAACTTCCTTGCAGTATTAAAGGAGGTCATGGTATACTTAAAAAGTTATGGAGTAAATCTTAGGCTAGTAGCTCCTACCACTTACTCAGAAAGTGTTACAGGAGATTAATTTAGGGCTTACCACAAAATGAAACCTTAAGGCATTGCCTGTTAATACAAAAGACTTCTGGCTGTGGTAATTATTTCAAAGGTCTATCACAATGGAATCTTCTTTCTAGCGGCTCTGGAGGATACATTCAGATTAGACACTGAGAAAATAAGATTTCTGTCTTTGATGGTAGGAATTCAGATAGTACAAAGTCTTGTCTTCTGTGCTGGCATGGTAGTACCTAAATCTCTTGACTTTGCCTCAAAGTCAGTTAATAAAGAAAGGTAGCTAATAATAGTGCATGCAGATTGGATTTATTATTCTTTTGTGTCGTGTGAGTTTCGTTTTATTTTTTTAAACGTAATTAATTTTTAAACGTAATTCCAATCATGTACAGGGCACACATATATAGAATAATACATGATCTTGACGTTAATGGCCATGTAGTTTTCAAATCTGATAAAACAGACTGGCAGAATTTCCCTTTGGTACTACACAGAGTTCGATATTGTGAAAGATGATGTATTCAAGCAGTAATCTTGTTCCCACAAGCAGATATAAAGGAAGTAGCCCTCTGGTGTAATGTGGTCAAGTGGTAGGATGAGTAATCCTTAATTAGGAACCCCTGGAGCAGCTAAGCCTGAAGAAAGGCAGTGTTTTTGATACAATTCTGTGAATGTTTCTGAGATAAATTGTTATAAAGGAAGATATTTGTTTACTCTGCCTTTTTGTCAGGTCTATCCCATGTAGAAAGTCCATTGCAGAGTTCACAGAGCAAGCAATTCAAGTTGGGCAACAAAAGTTTATTTGTGCCTCGGTCCAGATATCTAAATATGAATCTAAATATTTTTTAGGCTGTTGCAGTGGTGAAAGTTATAGGCATTAAATACAGAGGGATTTTTGCCCAGTATTTTTTCCACATTTATGTAAGTGGTGTAAATCAACATAAAATGTGAGTTTCAACTCAGGTTTATTATGTATCATGTCTCAGTGTTGTCATACCTCACAATGTGTTGACCATATATTTTCCTTTTGTACTCAGTAATGTAAAATGATAATCTGTAGGAGCTAATCAAAGTAGTATAGAGAGAGAGTCTCTTAGATTGAGACAAGTAAAATATTTTACCTTTACAATGGATATGACTTGGAAGTACAAGTTGAATTTTTGCACAGAAGTAAATTTCACTTTGGAAAACACAATTCTCTAATTCTAGAGATTATCAACTAAAGTTTTATTTACTTCACACCTCATAAAATTGCATTTTGAACATGAATAGTGTGTTTATTTGATAATATAATTTATCTCCTACGCAAGGCATCAACATATTCCCTATCGCCTCTTACTTTTCAAATTCTGCCATCAAAATAGGCATGTGTGAACTTTTAGTGATACACATTATTTTGTTTGGTCCCCTGCACAAGAGTTGATTTCATGTGAAGTGCTCACTGAAGGGAGGCTGACCTGAAAGCAAACATATGCCTGACTGAGCTCTGCCCTGGACAGTATAAGAAGGATTTCACCAGTTCCTGAAGGAAGACTCCGGAAGAGGTTTTATCTCCTCTCCTGTTAATTCTTGACTCCCTCCTGCATACTTGGCTACTTGTAAATAAAATTTCTACAGGCTGTGGAAAAATTTGCATGATAATATGTCATTTAAAAATTCTGTACTATAAATAATTTTTTTAATGGCTGTTTTGTAATGTAGAAACAGAAAAGACTGACCTACTACTGTGCAAGTCCTTTGAACTACCCCAAAATCAGGAAATACTAATCACTGAAATATGAAATCCATTTGGTATAACATTCTGATACTGCATTTATGATTGCTACTGTATTACAGATATTTAGAAAAATACATTTAACTCTTTGTTGGTAATTTCTGTACAAATATTGACCATGCTGTGAAAATTGTTGACATACCAGCATTTCTTTTTCCATTGAGAAAGAGTTCTCTTTCAAGTTTCTGGTGCTGATGAATGCAAAAATCACACATTCATCTGTTTGTGCCAGTTTGCTTTTGATGACAAAGTGAAACAATAATTTTATAGAAGTCATCTCTGCCTTTGGTTTCCTGTGCATTGTCTTTTTGTGTTGATACACAGTAGAACAAGTAATTCCATTCTTCTGTGTGGAAAGAGTTCTGAGTTCCTCTTTTTCATTGCAAGGGGATATTGCCACTGCTTTCAGCTTGTCCTATTTCTGATCTGATTGCCCACACACAAACACCGTAACACATAGATTATCAGCAAATATGTTACATAAGAAAGAATAGGAATGTACACCAGGGAAAAGGCACATCTAACCATGCATTCATTAGCAGTTTATTTTGAACGAAATAGTCTGTTACTGTTAATATTTTAGTTAAAAAGAATTAAATCTGAGGGAAAAACTAGAAGTTAGATACCGTTAAAAATTACTGGTTAGGTGTCTGATCTTAAGAGTCTGTGAATAACTAGAACATATGCATGCCTTACTTTATATCACAGCTTTACTATTTACACTTCCATTCTTCAGCTTTTTTTATCACATTTGGTCTTTCCTGGCAGAAGAGATACTTGGGTGAATCATGAAGTTTAGAATTGTGATTCATTGTTAAAGACAGCTTTGTTTCTATCTGTCTTGTATAATGAAGGCTTTTTTTAAAATCATGTCAGTTTAAATGAATGTCATAAAACTAACCTGGGTCAATGCAGAGGAGAGAGAATAAAAGGACTCGGTGGTTTCTGGGTTTTATTGCAAAAAAATATTTCCTTTAGAAGTGTTTTTTAAAAAATGTTTGTTAGCTATTTATGCAAATAATGGGCAAATATTTATACCTAACCCTAAGCACAGTAAAATAGCATTTAATACTGAGCAGCAAATTCATTGATGTAGTAATGAACTTTATTTGAAGAAGGCTGGTGGACATAGCAATTGTGTTGAATTTCTATGATGAATGAAAATCTGAATTTGTATCACTGATAAAATGCCTTTTAACAGTTGGTAAGCAGGGCAGGAATGTATTACAGAACTGAAGCAACTTAAGACATCTGTCTTTTGTTCAAAACCCTCAAGAGGAGATAATGTGGGTGCATCAGCAAGGAATTTGAAACTTCCTTTTGACACTACCCAACAAGAAAAGGAAATACAGAGAAAAGCTATATTTTACTGCAGCAACATTTATGTTGTGTTTATTTTCATCAGCAGTTTCTCAGCTAATAAGATTAATTTGATCAGATGTATTGATGAATCACCTGAAATCCAGGAGAGAGAGGCACAGTGGTGGCAAATACAAAATACCACACCCCCCCGCCAAAGCAAATAAATATAAAACAACAACCATCAGCCAAAAATTAGAACAAGAGAATTAATGATTAATAAACCCAAGCTACTAATATTTGATGGGGATGTGGGCTATCACTCTCATGGTGAGAAGAATCTACTCCAGCTGGGGTGTGCTAAGAGATATCACTTTGTATTTTTAAGGCCAACATTTATTAGCACATAGATCTAACTTCAGAATAGTAGTCTGCTCAATGAGATAGAAAAATTAAGTTTGAAATTGTGAACAACTTAGGCAGGTGTGCGTTATGTTATATCTTAATTCTGTGTTAGTAGACCTCAGCTTTAGTGGCTTGTGAAGGAACTTAGAAATACAGCTCAAATCCCTTTTGAATTGTATAGGAAAACCGAAGACTAAAACTTGTTTTGCCAGTAGCTCCTGCAGATTTAAGTAGGGCTTGTTGGGCTGCACCCCAATGGTAATGAAGAGGACATGAAGCAGATGAGAAGCTCGAGTGCCCAAACTGCAATAGCCTAATCACGTCATTATGTATACAGATGGATGCACATGGTAAGGGCCATCCCAGTGACCAAAAAGAGATTTGCAGAAGGATGCACAGCCTGCAGTCCTTGCCACCATGAATCTTTCTGAGAGTTTTGTAGGAGGAATGGGGTGAAAATTGTGAAATCTGTCTGCATATTCTGCAATAGCAAGAGGAAGGTTATTTTTAAATTTAAACAGAAGTTAAAGTAACCTCGCTGTCAGAGAAAATACCTGAATAGCTGTGCTTGATGTCACTGGGAATTGGCCTTTATTACAGACCTGGTCTCGAGCTCTTGCTGTGCTTCATTCACAGAGTGTATGTAGTTATTTGAAAGACAGAGGAATGGGAGGGAGCTTCCCAGGATGGCCATGAGCACACAGAGAGGCTTTGCAGGCTTGTTTGAGCCATGGGGAGGCTCAAAGGCAGAATCAGTGGTTAAAAGCCCTTTTCTCACTCCAAAGCTTAACAGGGACAGCAGCCTCCCTCTCCAGGCACCGCTTATGGAGGCAGGGGACTTTGCTGTTGTGTCTCATGCCCTTGTTGAAAGCACAAGATCATGGAGTGCTGCTCTTCATGGAGCTATAAACTACTGTTTTAATGTCATTGAGACTTAACAGATGAGAGTGCTCTATTGCCTGGTTTGTGTTTTAGTCACTGCAAAGTGATACAGTGATCATCTCAGGAGTCATAAGTAAGAATTTGGACAACTGGTCAAAAGCAGTGTTTACATAAGAAGTTAATTTTTTATTTGCAAAAAAAAAAAAAGAGCCACAATCTCCAGACAACTTTATTTGGCAGAAATACATTGTTGTTGTCTTTGGAACACGTAGAACACTCAGGCTTGTATTTTCACAATATTACGGGCATGTGCTCCTTCTTAAGATACTTCATGGTAGGAACATTGTGTCACACTGTGTCTAGTCCGCTGTGTCCCACAAAAAGAGAAAGAAATAAGCATAGGTGAAATCATAGCTGAGACCACGTGGATAAAAGGCGTAAGAAAAGTTAGTGTGCTGAAATAATTCTTGTTTTCTAGGATTGAAAAATAATCTTTTTGTTGTTAAAAATACTTAATTGAATAAATTATATCACAAGTGTGTTGTAAAAGAAAGGACAATAGAGCACCTTCATGTATAAAGAAATTTTTAGGTACAGGATTCACTGAATTTCACATCTCAGTGAAATGTCAGTGAAGTATGCTAATGATGGTAGCACTGGAAAGGTTTTCATACAAACTCACACATGACATGACTTGTTGAAATACAGTCTCAGTGTTTCATTATGCCAAGAAGAAATATATTAGCCTGTAGTCTCCTGTGGGGACTTGGTGGAAACAATGCTATCTGATAAAGTTTTAATTACATTAAAGTCCCTTGTCTATAAAATTTAGACTGCTATTTATTTCACACCTTTCTTCTGGGAGCTAATAGTTGTTAAATACCAGAACAATTTTGTAAGTGAATGGTTTCGATGTTAAATTTGGTTTTTCTGTTAGCAGTACTCTTGGTTTCTGTTCTCACTTAATAATTACTGTGTCTAATTCAGTAATGGAGGAACCATGCTCTTTTCACTTGCTGCCAATGTCTGTAAGAAATATAATGTGATTATATAAGCAAAATAATTAGCCTGGTACGGTATAGCTTTATGTAGTTAAAGACACGCCTCTCTATAGTGAACTAATCATCGATCTCAGCAATTTCTACAGAACGTAATTAAACAACCATAGGTTTGATCAAAGAGGCACGGGATGAGTTTGCCCAGATTAGCTTGTGAAGAGAAGAAGTAACTCCTCTATCAGCGAGAGCATTTCAGATGTCAAGACAGCTATCTGGCCAAAAGAGTGTACTAATGGAATGTATAGGGTTGTCAAAATCCCTGCTTCTAATAATGGAAAAATACCCACTTTGCAGCAGTCATAAGGAGTACAAACCTTTCACATCGATACTTGAATCTGGAAAATAACAATAGGAAAACAGAACATAGAGCGAATCATGCAGGTATTGTCAACTAGAAGTAGCATGAATAGTTATGGACAGGCACTGTGAAAATTAAGATTCGGGAATTGATTTAGTATGCCAAGCTGTCCTCTAATTTGTGTTGTTATTAAGGTGAAATATTTAGGTCTTGAGAATGAAGAGTTTTCCTGCTTTGATTGCTACGGTACAACTGACAGTTAATCTGGAAAAAAACCAAAGTATTAATCCTCAGGGGAGGTTTTCACCTGAGTCTGCCTGATGTAAATTAGATGCATTAATGAGTCTGAAAAAAAATATGACAGAGTGGATATATGCTCATGGAGTAATGTTTAATAACTAGGAAAGATGAGGGAATTAATATTGGCTTTAGAAAAACTCAATTTAGCTAGAAAGAAAGAATGTTGTTTGGTGGACAATGTTTATTGTCCTATCAAAGGGCTAGATGGAGAGACAGTATGTAAAATGAGTATTAAACTTTTAAAGAAATTTATTGAAGGATATTGGCTAATTTGTCGACTGTCTTTTAGCCCTTGGCTAGGTAAAGTTTTCATTGCTAAAAACGGTGGCCTGTATCGCCCTGAGAATGCAGTGAAGACAATGCAATTAGTTTTGCTGATGTGTGCACATAGCGAGATCAAACTCAAGACAGAGGGTTTAGGTTTGACCTCTGTGAATTTCCACATGGTAAAACTAGTCTGAACTATGTTTTTACCTTAGGAAAATTGATGTGTGCTATTAGCAGAGAAGAGTATCTCACAAGAATCCAAAGCTATAGCCTAGGCTTCCATTGGAAGATAGTGGTTTGACTTGTGTTTTTCCGAAATACTTGTGTAATCTTAGAAATCTGATAGTATGGATTTTCAATTTTTAGGTATTTGATTTTTCTCACTGAATCACTGTAACTAGGTCTTTCCTCATATAAACTACACTAAAAATAATAGGATTTGATAGAATAATTGTGTTAGATGGTGTGCAGCTGGTCACAATAAGCACAACCTAATGCAGTACTGAGCCTATTACTAACAGTGCTGGCAGCCCTGCTCCAAAGGGCAGTCAAGGATCAGGGAAGTTGTTTGCTTAGTATGTCAGGAAAAACACACCCCTCTCCCTTTCAGTGTTTTACTGCAAACGTGTGGCAAAAACAATTCCCTTGGGACCTTTATATATGTTTTAGTAGGCACAAGGACTTGAAACGGAACATACGGGTCATCAAGTTCATCTTTCTTCTGTCATCATGAGGCAGAAATTTAGTTTAGAACTGTCAAACTAAAAAAGTTTTTTTAAGAAATCATAGGTCACTAGACCATTATAATTACCCTAAAGCAATCTAAAAAAAGTTTCCTGAACAATGCTTCCTTTTTTCCTCCAGGAGGAAATAGTTACAGAATCATAGAATATCCTGAGTTGGAAGGGACTCATGAGGATCACCAAAGTCCAACATCTGCCCCAGCACAGGACAGCCCCAAGAGTCACACCATGTGCCTGAGAGTGTTGTCCAGTTGCTTCTTGAACTCTGTCAGGCTTGGTGCTGTGACCACTTCTCTGGGAAGCCTCTTCCTGTTCCCAACTGGGTGAAGAAACCCTTTCCTAATATCTAAACTAACCCCCCTGACACAGCTTCAGACCATTCCCTTGTGTCCTGACAATGGTCACCAGAGAGAAGAGATGGGCACCTGCCCCTCTTCTTGCCCACTCATAGGCAATTTTCTCTTTAATTTAAATGTTGCATTCAAACTCCCCTTTTCTCCAACAGTTCAACTTGGTTTTTATTTCAATTCATGCTAATAAAGCTATTTTTATCAGCAAATTGAAGATGCTCTGCTTAAATTATGGAGTGTAATATAAAAAGCTATATTCCTTCATATGTATACAGAACATTTGGCTGCAATGCTACTGCAACAATAGATGACCCAAATTATTTTACAGCTTTGAGCTACCGCATCTACTGAGTGCTGTCAGATGCCGAGAAGCATAAATATAATTCTATTGCGTGAACAAACAACTAGAAGTTTCCTATCTTGTTACTGTATAATAAGTCTTATGTTGTTTTGGGGAAGGAACTGAAGTTAGGTTTACTTAGGAGCTTAGGATAGAATAGCTAAGCAACCATGCTTAAAAGTATATACTTGAGAAACAATTATAGAGCATTGTTGACTTTGATGAAGGGGTAGAGAGCCTCCTCGGCAAGTTTGCTGGTGATACAAAACTGGGACGAGTGGTTGATACCCCAGAGGTCTGTGCAGCCTTTCAGAAGGATCCGGACAGTTTGGAGAGATGGGCAGAGAAGAACCATCTGATATTCAACAAGGGCAAGTGCAGGGTCCTGCACCTGGGGAGGAATAACCCCATGCACCAACACAGGCTGGAGATAAGCTCTGTGGAGAAGGACCTGGGGATCCTAGTGGACAATGAGTTTTCCATGAGCCAGCAATACTCTTTTTGGCCAAAAACGCCAGTGGTATCCTGGGGAGCATTAGAAGAGCATTGCCAGCAGGTTGAGGGAGATGATCCTGCCCCTCTACTCAGCCCTGGTGAGGCTGCACCTGGAGTCAAGTTCTGGACTCCTCAGTACAAGAGAGACATGGAACTCCTGGAGCAGATCCAGCTGAGGGTGACAAAGATGATTAAGGGACTGGAGCATTTCTCTTTTGAGGAAAAGCTGAGGGAGCTGGGCCTGTTCAGCCTTGAGAAGATTGAGAGGGGATCATATCAATATCTATAAGTATTTGAAAGGAGGATGTCAAGATGACAGAGCCAGGTTCTTCTTTGTGGTGCCAAGTTTTAGGACAAGAGACAATAGGCATAAACTGAAGCATGGAAAGTTTCACCTGAATATGAGGAAGAAATTTTTTACTGTGAGGATGACTGAGCACTGGAACAGATTGCCCAGGGAAGTTGTGGAGCCTCCTTGCCTGGAGGTATTCAAAAGCCTTCTGGGCACAATTCTGTGCCATCTGCACTACGGGACCCTGCTTTAGCAGGGACCTCCAGTAATATCGTAACACTAACCATTCTGTGATTGCTAAAAACTATATTAATGAAACAGCCCTCCCTATTCTTTGTAAATCCTTATGTTCCAACTCCTTACTTTTGTGTGACCTGATGTTTCCTTAAGGAATTTATTTTTCTTCTGAAGTAAGAAGCTTTTATTCAGGACATGACTATCCTATTCTATGAAGTTGTACCCCTATTGGCTGATGATCCTTCCCTAGGAAACACGCTATATTCTTTAAACCTTTTTCAAGACTAAAAATTGCTGAAGAACATCAGGCAGCAATATTGTTGTAAAGGGTTAAGTGGTATCCAGAAATCAAATATGCTTCTAAATTTTATGTCTATCCATCTTTCTAAAATTCAACCTGCTGATAAAACTTTATAACATACAATTAGGTTACTTAAGTTGGTATTGCAAGTTTTTTAATATCTGAGATGTAGACTGTGTCAGTAGGAAAAATGATAATGTGTAAAGTGATATAACAGGTGTGAATAACATGGTGCAACCTTTATAATATTTACAGTTTTCTGTATTTTTTTTTCCTGGTAAGTCCTGATAAATTATTTTGAACAAAATCTTTAAAAAGTGAGAAATGTCAAATGTATTCATTCAAGGTAAAACTGGTGGCAAATATGAAGTTGTTGTATAGGTATTCTGGGCTTTCAGTGTGATTTTCTGGTAGAATATTGTAGTCTTTACTTAATTGAATAGAGACGTTAATAAAAAAATGCTGAATTAGGCTCCATCTCTTTTTTGCTTCCAGCAATTACTTGTCGCAGACAAGATGGAGGACCAGCTGACATCAGTGAGTGCCTTAAATACTCTGGCCCATTACCACCCTTAACACAGATGTGTCAGATTCCCTGCCAAGATGACTGTCAGTTTACGAACTGGTCAAAATTTTCTCCCTGTAACGGGGACTGTGGAGGAGTCAGGACAAGAAAACGCACTCTTGTTGGTAAGAGTAACAAGCAAAATAATGCATCTTTTATTAATTATTGATACTGTTTTGTTTAAAAGCTGAGGACTTCTGAGGTTCCCTTATGACAAATCTTTGTCATAGTGGCAGAAAGCCAGTGTCATGCTCTATATACTGTTGGTGGAACAATACCCAGGAGTAAAAACTTGTGCCATATGTCAGAGACTCTTGATATGGGTAAGTGGCTAGAGAGAAAATGGGAGAACATAGAAGAATGCCATTTTTTTTCTAAACATAGTGCACTTCATAGGGGTTTTTTTGTTTGTGTAGGGTTTTTCTAAAGATAAGTCAGCAATCATCTCACCTTAAGAGGATCAGATGTTAACCCACTCGTCCTCCTCTACCCACATCTGGTCTCGGCTAAAGCAGACTTCCCTCTCTGATGGGGTTTTTTGGTGGATTTAGAATTACTATGGTAGCTGACTTCTTTCAGCATTTTGCTATAGATTACCATTTTCAGCCTTAAGCTTTGGTTTACCTCTTCTGAACTTAGCTGCAGTCTTGAATGTCAGATTTATGATTAAGCCAGTCCTTTCTCTGGCTGAATGTTTGTTCTCCAAGTTCTTTCTTTTGCCATTCTTCCATTGTCTGTATTCAGCACCACAGACCACATGAGGCAATATGCTTAATTTTCTGCCTTATTTCTTGAGACAAGTAATAGTGCTCTTATTTTGTGTCCCAAGAAGCCTCTATAGGTTTTATTTAACTGAATAAAAAGATTTACCAGTGATGCCCTTGCCACAGACTTGTCCTAGTTCTACATAATGGACACTGTTCTACTTCGAAACATTTTTTTCTTCAACTTCTTTTTAATCTATTCTTTTTTTTTGGGGGGGGGGAGAAATTATTTTTTCTTCTGCATGAAGTGAAAGGAAAAAAACGTGCTCTGCTTCTACATTATAATTGAAACCTCAGGAGTGAGGCTTGGCCTCTGTCACAGCACTCTTTGCCAATTAGTCTGTATTGTCTGTGGTGGAGGGAAGCTAGCTAAGGGGGGTGCCCATTAGCAGCCTCAGAAAGAATGTGATAGGATCCAAACCCTATCCCCATCTCCATCCCCCTGTAAATCAGAAGACCAGTGGACAATGAATAATTCATGATCTTCAAGAAGCCTCACTGTGACTGTCTAATAATTCCAGTAAACTTTATGTCAGGTTTGCTTCCACAAGGAAAAAAATGAACAAAACTGATTAACAGTATTTTTCCTTATTTTAAAAACAGAGCAAGAAAGTACATATTCTCCTACCACATCATTAACACTTTGTGTTAATGTCCTGTCCTCATTTAAGTTACCCCTTCAAACTTGCTAACTCTGTGATATGTGCTATGGTGTATTCTCTGCTGCAATGTGTTACCCAATCTAACTCGTAATGCTTGAATTGAGTAAATTCATAATTATTCCCAGTAAATACTTCAGAGGAGAAGCGTACATTTAGTAAGAAGTTGTGTTGTGAAAAGGATGATAAACTTTTTTCCAGGTACCCATTTTCTATCCTAAATGAAGGCAGTAGTAAATACAAGAACTAAGGATGCTGCAGAGTTGTGTCCAGTGCCTTGTTTTGAATAGCAAGGAAAATACTACATGTATTGGTTTGGCACCAATAATACAGAATATTAGTTTACAGTATTATCTAATTAACAACTACTTAGGTACTACTTAGTTACAACAACTACTTTTGCAAAGACTACTACATTAATTTATATGAACTGTCTAGCATGGAAAGGAAACTAAGCAAACTTTACCAAAAAGAAGATTTAAATAGATTTAATGGGAAGGGGAAATTGAGTGGATGACTATGCTCCAGTTAAGGAAAGAAAACAAGAACAGAATTGAATGGAAACAAATTCAGAGAAGGAGCTTATTCTATTAGAGGGGAAGAATGGTAATTATGAACAAATGTACAGTAACAGATGATTAAGTTAAACAATTTTGATGTTTTGAAAGAAGGTACTAGTGAAGCAAAGATGCATGTTACTTCCTTCTGCAAATTCATTCAACTTGAAAAAGCTTGATCCGGATAGACATCTTGTTATTGGATTGCACACTGCTGATGAAATAGGAGGAAAAGGGTGTATTTGTTTAATTGCTAGCTTTTTCAACGTTTACTCCCCAAACATTTTTACCCAAAATAAATATAAATTACATCTTCTTTTGAAAAAACACATTGCCTTTGTGCAAATTGGAGGTATCCACTACTTTAGAAATTCAAGTCAATAACCTAATTTAATAAAGATTAGTGTAACTAATATTAGTTGTATGTATGTGGTTGCAAGCACTTTTTACAGAAGTCTAAATGAAATATTTGGGAGATAAGCTGTAAAGTGGTACAAACTTGCTAAAATAACTATTTCTTCTTTCTAGGAAAAAGTAAGAAAAAGGACAAATGCAGAAATTCTCAGTTATATCCTCTGACTGAGAATCAGTTTTGTCCATGTGACAAGTACAGTGCTCAGCCTGTGGGAAATTGGTCAGACTGTATTTTACCAGAGGGTAAGATGGAAGTATTGCTGGGAATGAAAGTACAAGGAGACGTTAAGGAATGTGGACAAGGCTACCGTTACCAGGCCATGGCGTGCTATGACCAAAATAATCGACTTGTGGAAACATCACGATGCAACAGTCATGGTATTTACAAACCTATCTTCTTTCATCTGTTTACTTATGTGCTTTATTTAAATTTGACATAACATGTGTACAGGTAGAATTAGCAGGTTAATATTTATTGGTTAGGCTGCCTTTTATCCCAAGATACCTTCAAACCCAGCACACGTTTTTGCTGACTTTTAAAATAGTAAAATTAATTAAAATCATGGCAAGCTACTAACTATGCATCTGAATTGAAAAAATGAAAATATTGTTATTTTTCCTGGTAACTGTATGTAGAAATCTGAGAATAAAGGCATTTAGAAGGAAAAAATTCTCAAAAAATAAAAAAGCACAGGACTATATTGGAAAGGCTGGAATTATTTCCACACATTCTTTAGATAGCTTTAAACTCCTTAAATAGCCTTACCTTTACCATTTGCTCTTCAGCACCTTAACAAACAGGCGTGAATTGACCTGAGTTCAACAGCACACAGCACTTTTTCTCTGTGTAAGTCTGTCATGTGCAAGACTAGGATTGTTAAAGACTTTATATTCTTTGTATTTACATTGCTCCAGGAAGGAACAACCTTCCTTCCTAAAGGGGATGCATCTGTAGCATTAGGATCAAAACTGGCAGTTTCTGGTTTTCAGTGAGACAGAAGTGTGCTGATTGACATCACTGAAGTTTTTGTGTTCATTTTTTTCCTGCTTGCAGTACAAACTTGTAACTGTGCAATTGGTATGAAAAACTGGATGTTAGTGACATTAAAAGGTCAATGTAAGTTTAATTCATGTATATGTGCTACACCCTAATGTTATATTAAGATAACAGAAATTATATTTATTTATTTGGATATATTTGAAAGAGCTAATCAAAGAAACTATATTAAAAGAGGAGATTTTAATTTATACTATCAATTCCAGTTTAGAGATATGATAAACTAGAAATTGGATGTATCAAGTTAAGGTGTTAGCATATCTTTGTTATTTGATGGAAAAGTGAGCATTCAGCTAAATTCCTCAAAGCAAAGCTGGAAGATAATTTGGTCAAGAATTTTCTCCCTTTTTTTTTTAATTCAAAACCATCTTTTGCTGTCGATAACTCCTACTTGAAAGATAAGTTTTTAAAAATACATCTGAATGACAAAGTCTAAATCCTAAATTCTCATGGGACAGCAAATCTCTCTTTTTACTCCGAGAATGTTCTTTAATTCCGTTCTCAGCTATTTGCTCAGTGATGAGGTCTGCAAAGGTCTAGTTTTGTTCTGTGTAGTCTAAAGAGGATGTGCTATACTTGGTCTGCCTGACCATGACCACTTGCCATCTTTGTAGTACCAAAAGAAGCATCATCTGCATTTAACGACCAGCAATTGTGTGAGCATATATCTGCCTGGGCTGGGTAGTTGTCCTGAGGGAATTAGCAATCTACCCAGAAACGGCTCAAAAAAAGTAGTGGAATAATCTGATTTGTTTTGAAGGCACCATTAAAAAATACAGAACAGAAATTTTTCCTGTTTCTTTGCTGATGTCTTTTAAAATTTAACAGTATTTGACTCCATGTTAGAAATACATGTTTTTTCAGCATTAAGTTCAGAGTGAGCTTTGAAAAGTGGAAAACTGTAAAAGCACTTCAGTATGTAGGAAACTAGGGGAACTGATGGCCCACTGCCAATCAGTTTTCAATGACTTGAAGAATGGGGACTGCCAGCTCTTGTGTCAAAAAAAAAGGAAATAAACTGTTTGTCCAAGAGCAAATTGTAGGTGTATGTGGTAGGTAGCATGCTGCTTCTAGGAACAATTTTTTTGTGTAGAACAAGTATGGATGCAGCTGCTTTCAAGCCCTGGCAGTGCATTTTGAGGTGCAATTCCATTGCAAGAATCAAAGAGATATAAGAGGAATAAAAAATTATTAAAAAAGGATATTCTCAACCAGCATTGCTTACCCTGACATAACTCTCTCTTCATGATAGCAATTTCTGATGCAATAGATTTTATCAGTGAATGTGGCCTACATTCACAGTGACCACAATGGATAATAATCCAGTGGAAAAGCTGCTAACAATGTATTACTGTTATTCCTACTATAGCCAGGGCTACTGTTTACATGCTATTAGCATTCACAGGCATCCTTTCAAAAACACAATATAGCATTGCTTTGTTGTGCTCTTTCTTTCTCCAGTTCCATCCCATTCTTTTCATGGGAGATTTGAAGTCTCTTTTAACTTTGTAAAATGGAAATGTTTTCCTGTCATTACTATATTTATTGTAAATTGGGAAGCCTGAACCCTTTGTTTTTATGTGGTGTTTTCTTTTGAATGCTTTCTTTCCATATCAGTTCATTAAGGTGTCTGGTTCCTTGATATTCCACCATACCAACCCCCACCTCACACTCCTCTCTGTCTGTGTTTTCTCATCAGTTCAGTTTGAAAAGGAGAGTACATGTTATCTTAGTCCATGGTGTAATGTGTGAGCAGATGAAGCTTGGAATTCATAGTGAACTAATCCTGTATTCCTTCTGCTTTTCTAAAATTGTTTGACAGGAATTTCATGTATACAGGGAATGAAGTATCTAACATGACTTTGATGATAAAGGTTTAAACTGATGCTAATGAATACGTCACTAAATTTATGGTTTCCTTTCCAGTAGATCCTCTGTTATTGATAGGTGTTGTACATACACATAGTATAGGCTTATGTAAAGATACCTAATTTATTGTCTGCCTTCAGCATTTTTCCAGGTTTAGCATACTTTTGCAGATACAAGGGGGCTAGAGCAAATGATATAGATTTTTCAGTCTAATTTTACTATATGTTTACTGCCTTTTCTGAATAACTGCTTTGTATTCATGGATTGCATTCTGATGATTTGTTTTATTTTTCTCAATGTGTACAAACTGCTGTTTTGCGAGTTAAATTTTATTTAATATCTTCCTAGTATTTATTTATGATGCTTTTCTTGTTATTCTCATGCCCTTGTTGTGTGACAGTTCTTCAGTTTGGCATCTTCTCTAAGTTTCAATGTGCTCTTTGTTTTATTTTTTTTAAGAACAAACATAAAAGCTATATTATGCCAAACCAACAAGGGACTTCTGTAGTTTCACAATAGTACCCCACCTGCTAGAAAATAAAAGTGCCTGGTAGCTTCTCATCAATCTGCATTTGGCTTTTCCAGCAGAACTTGACAGGACACATAATTCAAGCTTGCTTGAGTTATGTTTGTAGATTTTAACAGAGGTGCTTATTTCCCTACAGCAATGATTTTTCACTAATTTTCTAACTGATTTTTTCACTGGATTTTTCACTAATTTTATAACTGATCCAAAGTGTCATCAGGTTTTTCTTCTATGTTGTCTGTTTTATTCAGAAATTTGTTTTACTCTTAGTTCCTGTGGGTCTGTTAGTTCTTTTCCAAGTAATATATTATGTAATTGCAGTTTTTATAGGATATGATTTGGCAAATTAGCTTACAGTAGGAGACAAAACAAGACCAACATTTAAGGGAAGATATTTCCTGTCTGGTATCCAACTTTTACTTGAACTTTTGTTGTGTTCTGACACTATGAAATCCTGAGATGGGAAATTGAGATAATTGAACTTCTTCAGCTGTGACAAAAACTTCTAAATCTGACAAGAGGGACAAACTGCACCCACACTGATGTTACTAATACATCATGAGGTATGTTATGTGATACATTCAAATGACACAAGAAACTTAAATTATGAGACTTTCAGAAGTTTTATGTAAATATTGCAATGTAAATTTATGAGGCCGTGAACAGGTCGGTGTTGCAAGTCATGTTGTTTTGAGTGGAAGGAATGAGAAGACAGACCTGCTCTGCTGTGCCAAAAAATTCATAAGCTGTTTGTTTTGCAAAATGTTGTGTGCTTATCATCACAATTCAGTTGATTTATTCAGAAAAGAAAAGGTAAACAGGAGCAGAAGAATAATTACTTGAGCCTCTTTTTCCTGCTTGATACATCTCATGTTCAAAATATTTGAAAAGAGTTAACTAACAGACTGTTTCACAAAAACCAAGGAACTAAAGGACAGATGTGACACAAGGACAACCCTAAATTAGTATTGCCATCCGAGGAGTCTTGTGATAATTTTTGAAATTTTGGGTGCAGTTATAAAGTCCCAAGTACAAACAAGTTTCTCAAAAAGACAGTAGTGGCCATAAAAGAAAAGGAAAGGCAAAATATTGTCCAAAAAATCTGTTGTTACTGCTAGGTGAGAGCACTGGGAAGAAGAGGGCAGAAGTCCTTGTGCAGAAGGTCCTTAGCTTTCTGTAGCTTAACAGGTGCTTCAAAAAAATCCCAAACAAACAGCTGAAAGTAGACCTAAGTTTCAACTGCAGAGAGACAAGGTGGTTTGTTTTTTCCTTCCTTTCTTTTTTCATTTGTGTTATATGCCAAATACTTTGAATTTTGTTTTAAAAATATTTTGTTTAAAATTTGAGTTAAATTTATTGGTGAGAGTTTACACAATTCAGCAGCCATTTGAAATATTCTGCTATTGGTATTTTTCAGCCATTCCAGTTCTGTAGAGTGTGGGCAACAGCTAATAGCTTCCAGTTGTCAGCAGATGTGGTAACATCAGCTGAAAGTGGAAACCGAACTGTTGTTTACCTGTTTCACTTAATGGAAGACATATAAATTGCTCTTTCTCTGCTTCCTTCTTTTCTTCAATACTACATAGGTAATTTTATTGGAGAAATACTTAAAAATATACTTAGTTTGTTAGTCAAGTGTGAAAGGTTTTTTTCCATCAGAAAAGCAGCAGTTGTTTTTCATAGCTTTATCCCTGTCATCACTAGTGTACTAGAGTTCTGTGGATAATGACGTGTCTGCCAACAATCTGTTTCCGTGTATTTGCGAAAAAAATTGAGAGAGGTTCTCTTCATTGTTCCTTTAAACTTGTACCTTGGAATTTTCATGACAAAAAATTAAAAGCAAGCCACTGTCATGATTATGAACTACACTATTTACTCCTCAGTATTTAGTTTTTCTCCATCATATATCAATTATGAATCAATGACCCACATAAGCTGAGTGGTGGTTGGGTTTGTGTGCACCTACTGAAGGCAAGCAGAGTAGCATGGCAGACAGATGCAGCATTTTTATATAGGTTGTATTACCCTTCTTAATTCATGTCCATTTACTGTTAAGACCTTAGGCACAGTCAAGCAGTCAGGGTAGTTTGTCTGCTGCCTTATTAGTGTGAGATTATTTCCCCCTTTAGCATTAATTAAATGAGATGCATTGATTTGTGCTGACTCTACAAAGCCTTCTGTGGCTACAAGGCTTATGTGGAGGATTAGAGAGGAATATCTGCGTATCAGTGAATACTGTTGCAACAGCTGCTAGGAGTATCAATGTGAATCGAGGAATTTTGTATTTAATTGCTTATATGTGCAATAAAATAAAATCTTGTATGATACAACAGAGTCTGTATAGTCCAAGATGTCTGTTACAGCTTGCTTTATCCATTTCTGTTACGATTTTTAAAATCTGTTTTTTTCACTCTCGGTATTCTAACCTGAAGCAATGCAAATTTATCCAGAAAAAAAAAAATTGGTGTTAAAATTTTATTGAGACTTTAATGCTTATTCAAAAGTAAATATATTTCCCATAGGAAATTCTAATCTAGTGTGGTACTAAACCTAGGTTCTCAAATTGTTATTAAGATACTTTGCTGTTTCATAGCTTATGTATTTTCTCACATTTTTAAAAATATGTATATATTTATGTCGTGTGCTCTCTAGGAATATGCTACCTATTGACCTGCTCCAGAAATCCTACCTTAGGTCTCTGCATTCTGGTGCCACCACATCTGCCTTGTCAACACGACATCAGTCTTAAAGCAGTCGTCCATCAATTCCAAGATCTGTAGTTAGTTCACCAGAGAAAGAATTACTGATGCAGGAGATAGTTAAGCATGAACAATTGCTCTCAGATTTTGAGGCTTTGAAGGGTAATCCTGAAAAAAAGAAAAAAAAAAAATTATGGTGTTCAATCTATCTTTCCATGGCTCAGCAGAAATATGAATAGTCTCTAGAAATACATATCTTCTGTTACAAATGAAATGCAAATACTTGTATATTTCTTTGTCCTGGAAGATGAGATCCATGAACCTTATATTTCCTGGAAAAAAAATTCTATGAGAAAAACATAAACCATTTTCACATTGCAGGTTTTTTTTCTTTGAAACATAGCATGACATTTCGTCATGAAAGCAGGAGCATAACTCCATCAGTCCTACGGACAAAAGTTAATGTAAACATTTTGTAAGATGTTTATGTTTGCACCCTTCAACTGGAGTACTGAGTCTGTTCCTACACAATGCATGTGCGGTTTGTGGGGAAAAGTCTTATATCCACCTACTTATTCTGCTTTGTCATTAGAGAAGGCGTGAAGTCCATTAAAGTCCTCCCTTATAAATTATCTATCACATCTGCTAATGAATTTGCTCTAGGAGTCCAGATTTTATAGCCAATTAGCAATGGGAAAGTAAACTTTTCCCTTTTACTAATGAGTTCAGTTCATACTCCTGGTGGTTCAAAGCCATTTGTTAAATTGTGGTTCAGTAATCTTTAATGATAGAATAGCCATGTTCTCACTCGTTACAGGCAACTGCCCATTTTACAGCCTTACAGGAGCTGAAATAATTGAGAAACTATTGCCCTGGGACCAGACATAGGCCCTCAGATATAGGCAACTCTTTCCAGCACCACTCTGGACCATGCAGGGCCTGTACCCTTTACCACAGTACACCTAGGTCTCATCTCTCCAACATCCCTCAGATGTTACGAGGAGAAGGAAGAGATGCAGGAAGCATGCAGCGAAAGACTTCAGTCAGGGTGAGAAACAGCAGCAAAAAGTGAACTGCCAATGTCCAGAGAACATATCTCCAGCCTTTACAGTGTTGGTCTTCTATTTCACTGTCCCTCTCTCACCTTGTCAGCTCATCTTCATTTACATTTCACTGCCCTTTCCTTCTCTCTGCATCCATTGTATTTTACCCTGGTGATTTCTTGCTTGTTCTTTAAACCTCAGAGCTCTGATATGACTTTTGGTGCAACTATATTAACCAACCAGTCTGTGTGATATGATTGGGTGATATTCCACCATACAGATGCTTACCCACACACTAGAGGATTGTTTCTGTAAAAAGGTTCTAAACTAACACTCGCACAAGGTTTGCCTAACACAAGTGGCACCTTTTCAAGGATGTTTTGATCAGATTGAAAACAATTCTGAAAATTAAAACATGGCTCATTCATGTTCTTTTCATGTCAGAAACTATGTATCTGCATCACCAGTCCCATTTGCATGTAGTATTTCTGGTTTCTGCATTTCAATATTTTTTTTAATGTCTTCTCACTTGCTAAAATTTCTACAGTGTGAACAAGGTTGAGAAATACAAACATCTGATATTCATTCAGCAAAAACAACCAGAAAAAAAAAAAAGTACAAACTTTTCAAAGTTCCTGAACATCTGCTTTCTTGGATTTGAGGGAGAATTGCTATGAACTTATGGAGATCATCCATAATCACCCTAAAAGATAACGCTGTCTTCATACACAAAGAAAGGCATCTGAGGTGCTGACAAGTCCAGAGAAGCTTTTCCTGAAAAGTACAATTTGATAGGTAGTAAGTGGAGTGGAACAAGTAATTTGCAACAAGTTATTTATTTTTTTCATTCACTCTTTCTTGACTAAAGTGATACCTGTAAGCAACTTGAAGTCTGCTTCTGCCTCAGTTCTGAGGGAGTCCAGTAGCATAGCTAAATGCTAAATAGTCTGTTGAGCAAAATATTGAGGCCCTTGAGAGGAAATACGCCAAGGGATGAATATGCCAAAAACTTTTTGATGTCAGATATAACAAGGTCATTTTCATTCTGCATACTAATTACATATGGAATGCAAATCAGAGGGCACAGTGTTTGTATTTCTTCCCGTTGTCCTCTGTTTTGATTTGAGAACATTCTTCGTTACGTTTCACTGTCTGGCCAGAGGATACCAGAGTAAGCTCTTGAGAGCATTTTGTTCTGTTTGTGCTTCACCAAGATATTACTATTGGCAGGATGTTTATTTCTTTTCTCCTCTTTCTTTGTTCTCTATCCCTGTGCAGTGTCTCCTTACAATTTGCTTGACTTTACATTCTGAGCCATTTATTTCCTCCTCCCTCTCCATGTCTTTTCTTACCCTTTCCTCTAGTCCTCCTTAGTCTCTTTTGTTTTTCATTTCCTCTATTGTTTTGAATTCTGACTCTTTGCCATGAAAAATAACTTCATATTATCCTAGAATATCCTGAGTTAGGAGGCACCCACAAGGATCACCAAAGTCAAACTCCTGGCCATGCACAGGACACCCCAAGAGTCACAGCATGTGGCTGGGAGCATTGTCCAAATAGTTCCTGAACTCTGTCAGGCTTGGTGCTGTGAGCACTTCCCTATCCCTTACTTATTTATTTTCTTTTCCTTCTGTTTGGAGAAGCTGTGACATTCCTTTGTGGACACCTTAACAAGTGTTCTTAGTATGCCAGTGCTTAGAAGTTTTTTAATGCTTGCCTTGCATCTTGCAAAATAATAAGTGTTTTTCTGTCTGCTCTCCAAAAATGTTCCATGCTTCCAGAAAATGCAAGCCTTCCTACCTTGTTAGAGCCCCTTTTTGATGCTTTCATTGATTGACTCCATTCTTGTTATCTTCTAAACATCTTACCCATTCTTCTTGTTCAACAGTTTAACTTTCATATGTGGAGTTTGGGTCTTGAAGCTTTTCTGAGAAAATAGGAAAGAGGGAGAGGAGAGCATCATAGGCCAGATATCATGGAGATGGTATAGGAAAGAGCTGTATGGTGAGCAGAACTATTCCATGAAGCTTGCAGGATTAAGGACCCAGTATAATATTGCAGTTCAGTATTTTTTGATTATACAGTGTGTGGGTAGTGTCATCTGGACCACTGTATCCTCTACAAAATGCACTAACATATCAGCAAGGTTGTGGTTTTCCGTGTTACAACTCATTACTGAGACTTTCTATCTGTAATATGATGCTATTCTGGCTTTTTTGCATTTTATGGTAAGGCAGTTTTGGTGGCTGACTTCAATGTAGATATTTTGTAGTTAGTATAAATGTTGTTCTACTGATATGGTTTCATTTGATATTTTTATAGAATCATTTGGAATATAGCTTGGTGTAATTAAAATGTTACCTGGAAATTCCATATATTATAATGTATTTGATACAGCTTTGGTCTGCAAGATTCTAAACATGTTAAACATTTTGCCTGTGTTTGGATGAACTGAAGGGAAATGAAACAAAACAGTTTCTAATTTGTCAATTATTTTAGTTTAGTGTGTTCCACCCAGGCTCCTTTTGGTAGGCTATGAAGTGTTATCAAAGTCCCAAAATACCATGGTATCCTGGAGAATATCTTGGCAAAGATTGGGAAGATCCCTTTGAGAGTAATTAAGACAAACTCAGAGGTCTGTGGAAGTCCTTAAAACAAAGTCTTCCTGAAGCAGCCTGTACCAATTAAAGTTACTTACTTAAGGATTTACAATATATTTAAAACAACTCGAATTTGGGTTTTTCAGACCCTAATTACCAGAGACAGAAATTTAACAAATAGTAAATGGCATAACTGTGCTATAGTAGAAAGGCTTCTTCAGAGAAAAAGTAGAAGTTACGTTGAAAGTAAAAGCAGCACATCAGAATCACAAGAAATTTCATAGAGCAATAAAATCTTCACCTATTTCTGTCAGACATTAAATATCGTTAAAGATTTATTGTTCAGAGGGAGTTGTCTTTCTTAACTTGCTTTGTTTTGTTTTTTTCGGTTTTTACTCAGTACCTTCCTGATTGTGTGAGTACATGGTTTTGTGTAGCACCTGTAGGGCCAGTTGAAAGGTCATTTTGGGTGAAGATACAGACTTTGGTATTTATGCAATCAAAGTTCAGTGAAGGATGGAGCTCTGAGATAGGGTGCATCAGATTTCTAGGACTCAGTGATGTCAGGTAAGGTGAAATGTATTCAATTTTGCATCCACTACTGCAGGGCAACCTAAATCAGTACCTCTGATATGCAGGGATGTGCTCTTCAAAAATGTGTTTTGTCTTACACAGTGTCCCTTTCATGTAATATCACTGAACTGGTCCATCAAATGGCAACAGATATTTAATAAATATGCTTGTAATTCAAGCTAATAACATTCTAAGCATTTTAAGGAAGGTACATTTGGTGAGCAGTAGTTTCACAATGCTCAAGTCCAGGATGTGCTCTGTATATTTATTTAAATATTTAGCACTTCTAAACAGAGTAAAACCATACGTGATAAAACCATCACCTGAATATGACCATAAAATACTCTAAATGCTACTGTAGGTCTTTTAAAAAACTTTATTTTCTTTATATCTTAAACAAATTAACTAGATTAACTCTTACAACAAATTAACTAGAAATAGGTATATAGAATTGAAATCTAAGGGTTTTGATTTTTTAAAAACCTTGAGATTGGTTGTTGTTGTTTGCTTTTAGAAGAGACAGAACAACTTTATTTAGAAACACAGGTTAAAAACCATTCTGTTCTGATGAAAAGACTGATCGCTTTTGAATTTAAAAATGTAAATATATCTGACAAACAATTGAAGCATTTGAAGCCTAGCAAACTGTGCCAATCTTTTGAGAATGATCTTAGCCAAGTACATGTCAGTTTTGCAACTGTTTTAATTAAATATTTTAATACAATATTTTAATATAATTTTAAATGCACCGAGGTTTTTAATCTGTAAAGTGAACATTTGCTAATAGTAAATACTTTGCAGATCTGATACAGGAAAGTGGAGAAGAGAGTTCAGTATATAGTTGTAGTAAAAATGCAGTAAAGGCCAGCTTTTTATGTTATGTGTTACAGCTTCTCCCTTAATAAATAAATTACACATATTGTAGAGCTATGGCATATGTTGCTTTTGAGAGACATTTCCACTTACTCAGTGAATTGAGGCCTCATGTTACTCCCTGCAGACCATGTCATACCCCCTTCCAACCTCTCTGGACCGATGACATATCCAAACCAAACATCTGCTTTTCCATTCAGTGCAATTATTCAGTGTGCTACGGGGGGCAGATGGTTGTTAATCGTCAGATCATTAATGTGGCAGGCTACTCTCTCTTTCTAGACTTAGAAAGGTCACAAGGTGTTAAGTTCCCTTGCTCCAGGCTGGCAAGGTGCATTTCTTCTCAGTTGGATTTTTGATGTATAACTACAATTGAATTACTTGATACAGTTGTGGAGTATCCTTTAATTAAACATTTTTTCCTTAAAAAAATTACATATCATTTATACAGAGTAAGAATGATGCCGCCAAGAGATGGCTAGTGTCAGCTACACCATAGCTGTCAGAAAGTTTGAATGCTGAAATCTGGAGAGTGTGAATCCTAATCAGATGGGATGATGAGCTGTGAGGATGCTCAGCTGCTTTTCTAACAGAGTCTCCAGCTATATGTGTCAATTTTCTGCAGAATTTAATTTAGCCCTAATGATGAAGAAACCTCTCTATTCACACAGTCCTGTCAAGTCAAACTTTGGAGAATCTAAATGAAGTAGACGAGGGTTTCAGGGAGAAGTGGCAAACTGACATGCTGAAGAGATTTCACTTTCTTTTCCATTCATACAGGGTATATTGAGGAAGCCTGTATTATTCCATGTCCCTCAGACTGCAAGCTCAGTGAGTGGTCCAACTGGTCTCGCTGTAGTAAATCCTGCGGGAGTGGGGTAAAGGTTCGGTCTAAATGGCTCCGTGAAAAACCCTACAATGGTGGAAGACCATGTCCAAAGCTAGATCACATCAATCAGGTAATTTGATTTATATTTACATTATTGATATAGATTTTTGCATATCTCAGATAACCCTTTTATCTGTTTATGTAGAAAAACAGTATAGAGTAAGGGACAGAGAGAGGTAGGAGTATGTGTTGGTTTAGAGTTCCTCAGACAGCAAAGGATCTGCCTTCATTACTTCCTCATCTGCAAGAATTTTGCATATTTTCTGCACTGCAGATTGGAGACAATAAAACATGCTTACATGTTTTTAAAAACATGCAGATTTTGAAGAATGTATTTCTGAAGATCTCTTACCTAAAGGGATTCTCCAAGAAAGATGGAGAGAAACTTTGTACAGGGGCATGTAGTGACAGGACAAGGGGGAATGGCTTCAAACTGGGAGTAGATTTGGATAAGATATTAGGAAGAAATTCTTCACTCAGAGGGTGATAAGGTACTGGAATGGGTTATGCATAGAAGCTGTGAATACCCCATACCTGGAAACGTTCAAAGCCAGGTTGGATGGGGCTCTGAGCAAACTGGTCCAGTGGAAGGTCCCTGCCCATGGTAGGGGACTTGGAATTAGATGGTCTTTAAGGTCCCTTCTAACTATTCTTTGATTCTGTGACAGGGGGTAAAATGTCTCATAACAGTTGCTAAAACTGGCAAGATTTTTGGTGTCAATTCCTGACCATCTTAGATCAAAAACCAAATTAAAACTCTCTAACAGTCACACAGTATCATCCCAGTGTCCCCTAGGGGGTTCTCATCAAGCTGGAGCTTGATCTTCTTGGCTACGCTTACCCTGGCAGTGCAGTTCCAGTCACAAATGTACTTTCTGAAGTCAGTCTCCCAGTTGTCCCACGAGCTGCACTTGATATTGCAGTATGGAGCAGTCTGACCATACAGTCTGGATCCTCTTGAAGTGAAACGAAGCTATAAAATGTGATCCAAGAGCACCCTGGGAGTGCTTGGATGTTTGGACCACTAATAAGCATTTAGTCTTTGGGACCAAGTTTAGCACTAGACCAAGTTAAACCCCTGAAGCTTCTTTCCTTGGAGAGTTTTAGAAAGGAAAAACATTCCTTGTCAATTAACTTATGCTCTTCAAAGTTGATTTATATTCATATTACTGTGGAATAAAATTTAGTCTGCAGAGGCATATTAAACAACCACATGGTCTTTTCTGTAAATATTCAAAGATTTTTTAAAAATTTGCTCTCAATTTACATTTCAATAAAAATGCATGTATTTAATATTATCCTATTGACATTTTGCTAGCACAAAATGAAATGCTTTGTTGATCTAATTTTCTTCTTTAGGGGATGTAATTAGTTCTAATTTAGAAAATCATAAGTTTTAAACTGCAGCTAATAAACTAAGTTTGTGATCTACTTGAACAAAATACAAACTAGAATGAGGGTTGCTGGATTTGGGTCAGCATGTAAATATGCTTTAAATTAGGAGGAACATGTTTCAATAGGAGCAAATTATAGTCTATACAGAAGTCTTTTTCCTTCTTTAGTATTCATGTAGTACATAATAGGCTTGTATTTTTCTGCATCAAAGGTGGTTTTGCTGGAGGTCTGTTCGTCACTTTTATGCAACACTATTGCCCTCTGCCGGTACTTTGACTCATTTGATTTATGGTTACATTGTACTTGACAAATAGTAGATGATTCAAAATATAATTCTTGTAAAAATAAAATTGAAATATAGTAATTTCATGAGAAGGACGTTCCACAGATAATACAAGGATGTTGAAAAATATAGAGGCTGTATTTTTAATTTTTAAATACATTCCCATGTCATGCAAAGAAATACACAATCATTCAAATTCTGAATTAGTTATTTCAACTAAATATGATCCACCATTCAGCTGGAAAAGTACTGACGTTTCAGGGTACTCATTTCAATTATGAAATATATGTTTTAGTTGTATATTTATTACTTGCATATATGGCATGTTTATTTGCATACATATGGCCCATAGTGGTAAGATTGCATCTTTGGTGCCCACAACTATGTGGACTATGATTTACCAAGGGGCTCTGCTGTAAGATGCCACGTAGGAATTATGACCCTGGGGAAGGACTACAACATGTCTAGCCCAAGGAACAGGAGATGGGAGGGGAATGCTGGAAGTCTGCTAGTATGTACATTAAGGGCTGTTGCAAACAAAGAGAAAATAATCCATTTTCCATGGCCATCATGGATAGGATAAAAAGCAGTGGGCTTACACTGCTGCCAGCAGATTTGGGTTAAGCCTTGGGAAACCTTTATAAAAGTAAGGCTAGGGAAACACTGAAATAAAATGCTTAAGACCTTCTTGTTCAATGTCTCTCAGGGCTGACATGTGTGCCTGTAATTTGAGGAAGGACTGAGCACAGTGAAAGCTGGATGTGCCACTCAATGTCTTTCCTCCTGGGCCATGCATGCCAGGGTGACTCCCAAACCACACTCCAACTGAATAAAGCTTGCTCAGTACTCACTTCATTAGGCTAAAAGCCATCATAATTACGGTAATTACTAGAGTCAGGTTTGATATAAAATAGTGTCAATGGCCATCAGATGATTTCAAATGAAAAGATTAATCTGAGACTGTTAGAGAAATTAAGGACATCAATATTTTCATTGATTCCAGGCATTATTTTCCCCCTTATGAGGAGCAGGATAGCTATACCACCTAGAACCTATACCACCTAGCTTCTGTGGCCCGCAGTCATAGCTACAAATGTGCCAGTAGGGTCAGGAGAACACCACTAACATGTGCAATGCAATATACTGTTCTCCTCTGACTTTCTGTCAAGATATGCAAATTTTATGTTACTGCAAAAGCTGTTGAGCATGTGGGGTTTATGTATTTCTTCCTATGCTAACCAGGGTCAGACATATAGACATTTCCCTGAATTAAGGCTTCCCTATTCTCGTTTTGGAAATTCTGGAGAAAAATTCTAAAGAACAAATTTTCAGCCGAGTCTGGTACCTTCCTTAACATGCATTTTCACCACCCACTTTGATGCCTTTTATTGTTTATGTAGTTCAGAGAAGGCCTAAGTGTGGTGACTATGCTGGTGGTCTTGTGCATGGACTGATCAGCTGCATAGTGACAGGATATCAGACTCTACCCATTTAGCGTTCAAGGCTTATTTTCTGGGATTGGTGGTATTTTGTTGCAGGTTAACTATCAAAACATCAGCCCTCTTTTTCTAAGCAAGCACCATTGATGAAAAGAAATCAAGGACATGTTTATGACAAGTCTTAGATTGTCCAGCAATTTCAGTTGTGCTGACTTGATAATATGGAATGATATGTAAGATTAGCTGGTATAATTTCAAGGCAATGGGCTTTAAGTAATTTGTGCATAATTAAGTATTCCATGAAGGACTTAGGAACTTTGGAAGGATGAGAACTGCCAGTTCCATTTATTCCTTTGAACATATTGCACTTAATGCTGTCAGAAGAATTTCAATTAATAGAGAAGTCCAGTGTCCTCCAAAAACACTGAGGATTTTCTCTTATCTAAGGGAAACTGAATTCCCTGCTGTGTGAAGGTTTGATGCTCCTTATAGGCAAAAAGGGAAAGCAGTCCTATTAGATAACCAAGAAAGAGACTAGATAATATACAGTTTCTTTCCACCAGTGGTGATTTATAAAATTTATTTTCTTCTAAGGGCAAATTTTTGCAAGTTACGTTATGACAGCAAAGGAGATCCAAGAGAAAAAATTGATGCCTTTTGCTTTGTAGAAGGAATAGAATATTATCTATAATAAAAGCTAAATTGATGCCATTTAAATACCCATGCCTTACTCTCATAATTCTAACTTTTTCTCTTTGTTTTTTTTCTTCTGGGTTAATGAAAATACTTTCTTCAGGCACAGGTAAGGGTTTCTAAAATGGAGATATAAGCTTGACATGTTCTTCTTGATTGTGTCTATGTTGTCTGTCCCTTTTTTTTGTGATGTGTATTTGAGTCAGTGCATGGAAAACTGTAGAAATTGCTATATGAGATGCCATTTAAAAATTTATATTCAAATCTAAACATAATACTAATGCTGGTACACAAATTTATTAGAGAGATTGTAAGCATACACAATGAATAAGTAAAGTGAATAAATATATATTGGTATAATTTCTCTTGAGGTCACTGCTCCTTAGAAATACAAAAACCTCACACCTAATAACTGGGATAATAATACAATAATCGTGGGATGGAATTGTGGAGAAGAGATGTGAAGGAAAGAGGTAAAGTGCTAGCAGAGTTTTAACAGCATTTTAAAAAACCTTATGCTCATGAGCTAGCCTAGTTACAGGCTTTATGTTAATTGTATTGATGGATTTAGTGGAAATGGACACAACATGGGCTTAGTGGCAGAGAAAACCAGAGAATCCGTCATTCGATAGCTTCTGTCTTTTTGCTATTTCAGTAGTTTTCTATCAAGTATTTAATCTGTATTATTACTATGGTGTCTAAATCAGCAAGTTCTTATTTGTTATTCTTACCAAAAAGAGCATTAACTCTTTTTTTGTATGATCACTTTTGCATGTTTATCTTACTTGTGTGCACCAAAACTGACACTAAATGTGGATTCCAGGTGTATGAGGTAGTCCCCTGCCACAGTGACTGCAGCCAGTACATATGGGTTACTGAGCCCTGGAGCGTCTGCAAGGTGACCAATGTGGACTTAAAAGAGAATTGTGGAGAAGGTGTTCAAACAAGGAAAGTCAGGTAAAACAATATTGCTTCTCCTTCACTTTAAAGAACCTTCACTTTCAGTTTGGGCTGTATTTAATTTGATGTAATTCTGTGTAATACTTTGTGTTGAGTCCAGACCTGGACCCTGGCTGATAGAATAGATTCAGAGAGTGCAATACAACTCTGTCTACTGGTTATGGATATAGACTTTGATTCCTAATTTAATCTATTGGTAATTAAAAGGCATCTGTTTAAATTAAGGATTATTACTAAGAACATAAAATTTTTGAAATTTCAGTAGTTCTGGATTTAAAGTTATCAGCTGAAGTATGCACAAAATATATCTAAACTATTTGCTTTATTCTGGTTTAGAGGTAAGCTAATGTCAAGCAAATCACCTGCCCAGGGGCTCTCAGTAAATCACTGATAGGGGCTGTCTAAATTATGTGCATGCCTTTATGTGGCTGTCATCTGTAAAAACAAGGATTATTTTTGGCTCTTCAGCTTTTCTTGGATATTCACAGATCAATACTTATTTCATTTATGTGCTGACAAAATGTTAAAAAGCCTCAGATTACATACAAAATCCACGGCAAATGCAGTTTATGTGCAGTTCTTTTTTCCAGGTGCATGCTAAACACTGTGGATGGTCCTTCTGACACAGTAGAAGACTATCTGTGTGATCCTGAAGAGATGCCACTTGGCGCTAGAAAATGCACATTGCCATGTCCGGAGGACTGTGTTATGTCTGAATGGGGATCATGGTCTCAGTGTTCTTTGGTAAGAAGTATACTGAAGCGTCACATTTATAGTTTTGGGGGGATTCTTTAAAAGTGTAAGTATGATGTGTTTAGCAAAGATATAGAACTGATTACACCTGTAAATATCTATAATAAGTATCATCTTTAGGGTTGTTTTCTGTTGGCTGAAAATAAAGTGTGACAGTATTTTCTGTTAAGCTAAATTGCTCCAGAACCTAGACTAAAATGTCCCCATTGGTGACTCTGCCCAGTGTCGTAGGCCTTCTGTGTGGTGGAATAGCTTTGGCAGTGGCTTGTGAGCCTGTCTTTGAGCCTCTGAGCCTCTCCATAGCGACGCAGTCACTGAGCTAAAAATTTCACAATCCTGGTATGAGTGAAGTCTGTAGATCAAGACTGAGCATAGAAAGATAATTTTGGGTCTCCTCTCCCCTTCCTTCCTGACAGTATATAAAAAAAAAAAAAAGGTCACAAAAAATAAACCAAGAAATAAAAGAGTTTCAGGACCTCTGAATATTAGAGCTTTGGTTCTCTACATTATAACGTTTGGAAAGTGAGCATCCACTTTTTGAGTGAAATAGTTCCAAAGCACTAGTACTGAAATACGAACTAGTTAGGAAAATAGAGAGGTGTTACCACGTTAAAGATATTTCCCTTTGGGTTGTACCAAGGTGAAAGAGCAGACTATATTTTCTCTGAAATAAGAAGAAAAGGGTTTCTTTTATACAGTAGCATGAACCTGTTATTTTAAACTTGTGTTTGGTGAAGGGATTACTTGAAAGGTTGTTGTAATGCTGCATAAAGAGGTATCAGGGTGCCAAAATATCTAAGGTGTTTCCAATCTTACTTTCAAGCCATGCAATGGAAGTAGTGTCCGTGAAAGGTCAGCTGAATCCCTAAGACAACCAGATGATGGAAAGCCTTGTCCTGTTGCCACCGAGACAGAAGCCTGCACTTTGAACAAGAACTGCTACCACTATGACTACAATGTGACAGGTATTTGTGTTATTATGCTCTGGTGACTGCCTGGGACTCCATCTTACAGCTAACTTCCATTCACCTTACAGTATGGATTTTTCTGCTTTCTGTTCTTGCCCAGAGGCAGCTGTGAAATTTGTACTGCAAACTGATTCAGAACATTTGATCCAGATTATGTATTACATGGAGAATTTGCAGGTGAAATGGACATGCTGTAACTCCAGGAAAAGTATTTCTCATATCATTTTGTTATTTACTCAAAATCCATACAGACCGAACCAAATATTAATTTTTCAGGAAGGTACTGTGGCATTGACTATCTGCAGTAAAGGTCACTGTTTCCAAAATCCTGTAGCAGCTGGGGTCCGTGAGCCTTCGCCTGTGTTAAAGTTGCTTGTGAGGGTTATTTTAGGCCATCAGAATTAGGTGGGAGACTGGATCATTATGAATTTTATCTGAAAGTCTGCAACGCTAATGAATTCCTCCTTTGCAGACTGGAGCACGTGCCAGCTCAGCGAGAAGGCTGTCTGTGGCAGCGGTATCAAAACGCGGATGCTCGATTGTGTTCGCAGCGACGGCAAATCAGTTGACCTGAAATACTGTGAAGAGGTGAGTGGGTACCTGTGAGTAAGCTCCCTTCTAATGGTGCTAATTAATTCTGAACCAACTGAGCTGTATGGCATCTTCACCAGATGTTTTGCAACACTATTCATGGATTTTTAAGTACCTCTGAAATGAGCTGAGCCATCAACCAATTTTTGTACTATTTCCTTTGGTTACCTTTAAGTGCCTCTGTGAACATATGCTAATTATTATGTCGTGAAGGAAATTACTTAGAAACAATAATTAATAAAGTAGAATAAAGGTAATAAATCTCAATCAGAATGCTAATCATAATTCTAATTTGATACAACTTCTGCATGGAGTCTTGGACACCTGCCAGTATCAATAATTTTCTCAATGTGCTGGAAAATATTTCTCATGTGTCATTCTGCAGCTGGGCTGAATGCTAACTTCTTGTATCCAGCTGTGTGAGGCAAAAGATACCCAAGCTAGTGTGAAAAAACATGCAACATGAATGTAATACTAAGTAGGAGCATATACGGAGAACTAGCTAGCAGACAGGAGCCCTTAAGTTTTGAAAGAGCCATTTTGCAAATGTTCAAACTAACCTCCAATTTGACAGCACTGTTTTCCTGACATTTTGTGTGTCAGTCTTAATGATTTCAATTGCTTGGAGATTGTACTATGAAAAGAAACGTGAAGACAACCGCAGTACTACTGGGGTTGATAGAAAGGGCAATCCTACATGCATTTCTGATAGAAAGTAACTGCACTTGTTTCAGCTGCTGTTCCCCCACTATCATGACATCAGAAATAAAATTACTTGCAATGTGGGACAAAGATGGAAAGGCCTCCACAGCAGTTTTGGCACCAATGGCTTTTCTGCAGGACCCTTTTGGCTACTAGCTGCTCTTCAGGATGTGCCTGTAGAAAAGAGCCTCATCAGAAGTGGAGGGAGTCAGGAAACTCATCCTTTACTTTACACTGTAGTTTTTTTATGTAGTTTTGTCATTTTTGACCTACTTAAACTTCTCCTCAAACATCCTGGATTCCTGAAGGAGTAGGTTCTTATGAAAGACAGAGAATTTCAGATGAGACTTACTTCTGTCCCATGTTCCTCCTTCCCACACAGTTCTTGGGTTTATAATCAAATCTAACAATTTCATAGAATCATAAAAATGTTTGGGTTGGAAGGGATCTTAAAGATATCACCTTGAAGATCAAACCCCCTTCTGTGGGCAGGGTCACCTTTCACTATAGCAGGTTGCTGAAAGCCCCCTCCAACCTGACCTTGAACACTTCCAGGGATGGGACATCCACAAAGATTATGTCTCAAGAAAAAAACTCAGGATGTGACTACCTACCAGCAAGTTGCTTTGAAGTTGATAAAGCAGTGCATTAATGCATTTTGTTAATGTTTTAATGTGTTTTAAAAAAGAAAAAAAGGTCTGTCATTTCTAAGAGGCTGCAATAATGATTTATTAATACCAAGACATGACGTAAACTATCCATCCATATAAATATTTCAACAGAAAAAAAAATATTTATTTGATTTTATGGGAAAATACATTTCTTCTACCATAAACCCAAGAAATTATTCCTGTTAAGCAAAGATTTAAAGCAACATTTAGAACCTATTGCATTTTACACTGAAATCTCATTTCAGAAAACCTCTGGAGTTTTCCTGCATTTAAGAAGTGAAAGTTTATTACTCAGAGAAATATTAGGGCAAGAATATAATACCTCAGAAACTACTTGCTGTAAATGACTGGCCAACAGACGTCACTGCAGTGGGGTCCTGGATTTATCAACAGCCACTGTGCTACATTCTTGTTTGCTCTTTTGATTTGCTAGACCATATAGAGATACATCTTCTTGTAGAAAGCTCTGATCCACTCCCTTGTCTCACTGTTAAAGACTGTTGAATTATGGATGCGTAAGCAGAAGTCCAACGAGGTCAAAGGATGATCCAATAACTCAGGAGTAAAACCTGTTAACCTGATTAACAGGACAGCCAAGCTGTTCAGATCTTAACATGCCCTTCACTTTGAAGATGTGAAAGCCAGCTCTGTGACCTTCCAGGTCATGAGAGAATATTCAAGAAATTATCAAAATGTGAACACATACTATACACTTCTTGCTAATGATCCTTCAGGGTGGGGGTTTCTGCTGCGGTTTTTGCATTATAAGGGCAGTGCAGAAAGATTAAGTGAAGTTCAAAATAAGGTGCATGTGGTTGGAAAAGTTAATGAATAGGAGAAATATGAAATAATTTTGTAATGACCTAGCTAATGAATTTTCTCTAGGCTATCGTAAAACTTTGTATGAATAAAGATTTGCTTCATTTATGTGTAGGTACATTTACTGGATTATGTTTCCTGTTACTATATGCAAAGAAGAGAGATCATAATAGATAAACCTACACTGATCCCTAAGAAATTAAGACACATTATTGAAAAGTCTGAGTTTCTATATAATATAGAAATACGAACTAACTAACTAAATACTAAGATTCCGTCTGAGCACCTGTGTTCTGGTTTCCTGATGCGTCCATGTTTTTATGTTTATTTGAGTCAATCAGCTAAACAAGGTAGCCAGTCAACCTGATTACTGCCAAGATAAATCAATTTATAGAGCTTATTTCCAAGTCCTTGTTATGTTAATGTAGTTCTCTTCAAACTCTCAAAGCATAGTAATACTGGTTTACTTGGTTTCTACTGATCACAAGAACTTGACTTCTCTTTTCTTTGAATATTTGAAAATCAAATCACCTAAAGCAAGCTGATCCTGGTCGTATTCGTATTTATAGACTTATTTTCATTCATTTACCATTAATTAAAAATGAGAAAAGCCTAGAAACCAGCAGTTGTGTCTGCATTAAAAAGCAGACTTTGCTGGTTTATTGGTGAATAGTCTGTTTGTCAGATTACATGATTAACCTCCAGCACCAGGGTTTAATCTTTGGTGCCAAACACTCCTATAAACAAATACAGATACTTCCTGTGGATCACAGGATTTAAAAAGCTTGCTGGTCTGGCAGCCTGCTGCCCCTGGCATGTGTGACTGGGAGCACAGAGCGCACAGGAGTAGCTTCCAGTACTTGCTGTCATTGAGTCAGAAACCGCAGCTCATCCAGAACAAAGACTTTAGGGTAAGGGAGCTACTGAATAGTTTTTCAGATATTTTCCAACCTCTTCAAGTTGAATTGTGGTTCATCAGTTCACGGAAGGAGAGAGACAAGAAAGGAATACATGAATGCTATGAAATTGCAGCCTGTCAGTTGTTCCCCAGATCTATTTAAGCAGCACTTCAGGATCTAAGACATGCAAATAGGAGGTCATTGTGGGTAATCTGGCCTTCAGCTTTCTCCTCTTCACTGTTTATACCTTTCTTGGGCTTTTCCCTCTTGAGCTGCTGAAGTCCAGCTGAGAAGACCAGTCTTGAAAGAGAGCAGTCATATTTCTATAATTGCCAGGAATCAATTCAGCAGGCTTTAAAGCCTTTGTTCAGAAGGTTTGACCCAAATATGGACTTCAAAGAGGGTTCTCCAGCTTCCTAATCATCCAAATTCCATATTATCCAAAGGTTTCTGGTGTTGTCTGTGTGTGATAGCTGTATAATCAAGGCTATCTGAACCAGTGAGAAAAGCCAAGAACTCCTTTGATGTATAAAGGAGAACAGAGGTCTAAACCCTCATTTGTCTCAATAAATGGTACTGCAAATGCAAATTTAAAACTTGGTGAGTCTACCAGGAAGAGACATTTTCAGTACTTATGGTAGTTTATGGAAGACATGTTAATGTTGTGCCTAATTATTGCTCTATGCTTGTGTTTAGTAGGAAATAGTGGGTTTATCTCCTTTTTAAAGTCTTAACTGCTGGTTTTATATCATTACCCTTTCCAGTCATTAAATTAATAGGTTTTGAAATGTCTAGTTTGCTTTTTTTTTTTTTAAACTATGTGGGGATTTTTTTTTTTTTTTTGTTAAAGATGTTAATAACTTCCGGGGATTCTGAAAGGCCTCAGTGATGATCAGGGTCTGCTGGTGAGGTCCAGTGAAGAGGACAGTCCTTTGTGCTGGAAAGCTGCAGATCTCTTCATATTGGCAGGACTGATTTTATTTCACATTTTATATCAAACATCCTATAACTGACCTACACTTCTAACTCAGCTGTGCAGGATGCAGGCATTATTATTGTTATGCTAATGTTTTTGCCATCAGTCATATTTCATCTCGCATCATATATTCTCATGTGCGTTAGTGAGAATATCTCTTTCCTTCCATGGACGGGGACAATCTGGAGCGTGGGAGTTTATAAGAACTTAAAAATGACTCTCCAGGATCAGACCAAAGGACCATGTAGTCGTTGTGCCGTGTCCTGAGCATGATTATAAAACTCTTGCTTCCCTGGGGCAAGGCGTTAGGCTGAATCATACCTGGGGAAGAACTGAGTACAGAAGATATTTCTGGAAAAATTTGAGTCTGATTAATTTCTCTGTCCCTTTCTCTCATACTCTGAGCTTTTACTTTATGGATGTTAGAAGATTCTGGTTTTTGCAAAGTCTTTCAGAAAAAAATGCAAAGATATCTTTTTTTTTGGACAAATCATTGTCAGTGTCATGTCAATATCTTTGCATAGAGCTTAATATATAGGCTAGGCTAGACTAGACTAGACTAGATAGAATAGAATAGAATAGAATAGAATAGAATAGAATAGAATAGAATAGAATGGAATAGAATAGAATAGAATAGAATAGAATAGAATAGAATAGAATAGAATAGAATAGAATAGAATAGAATAGAATAGAATAGAATAGAATAGAATAGAATAGAATATAGAATAGAATAATCATGCACTTATACAGCACTTTAGGAAGAAAGCAAGAGAGGCATAAGCAGATGCCTAAGTAAGAAGCACAGACATACAAAAGTTTCATCTACTCCTTTCACAGCCTCCACCTGTTTTCAGCTCTTGAACTGCATTTGCCTGGTGAAGTTTGTGTGTTTAATCTTTCAGATTTCTCTTCCATTAACTTGTTCAGTCTCTCTTGAGCTCCTGTAAACTTTTAGCATCTGCAACATCTGACTATCCAATACATGTTCATCCTCAACCTTTCACGAGTTTTGAACTTGGCTTCTAGTACCACTTAAATTTACTTATTAAGAGCTGTTCAGTATTCTTGCATTCCTCTTTCAAAATACTTCTTAAATTAGTTTGGCCTTCACCTATTGTAAAAAGTAATACTGTCGAGCTGAAGGCCTCCATTTACAGGTTCTAGTTTAAGAAATTATTGATGCAAGTAGTATTTATGCATGTATATAAAGATCAGTATATGCATTGGAACTGTCTTGAAGTGAGAATTTTAAATGTCCTAATTGCTTTACTTTTTTACCTTGCACTGATGGTACAGGCCTGGAGTTGTGTGCTGACTGTTTAACATTTTCTTTCAGCTTGGTTTGGAAAAGACGTGGCAAATGAATATGTCCTGCATAGTGGAATGTCCTGTGAACTGTCAGCTCTCTGACTGGTCCACTTGGTCTGAGTGCTCTCAAACATGTGGCCTTACAGGTCTGTACATACCTTTGGCATATTTTAAAAACTGAGTTATCTTTTTTTTCTTTAATGAAAATAATAATACCTCTCTTTGCAGAACAAAAGAATGTAGCTAGGTAGGGAGAGTTACAGAGACATAAATCAGCCTTATTTGTGGGAATAATATGCTTGAGTAAGACTGCTCACAGAAAATAATGTGAATTTGGTCCAAATATTTTCTGATTCCAGGAAAAAAGTGAAATATGATGAATGATACATTGAGAAAAAAGTAAACATGGATTTGAATATTTTTTTTTTTATCTGGTGGGGCGAGGAAGAGTAGGGAGGGATTATTAGTGGTAAGTTTAGGCAACTAAAATTGTTCCAAAAACAAGCTGGAAGCAACTGGTCTTTTTCAATAAGTTATAGCAATATAATAAATCCAATGACCACAAATCTTAACTGCTTTTTTGTACCCATGCAAATACCCATCTCGCTGAGGAAGAATTTTGTGTGTAGGATGTGTGCTCTTTGCTGTTGTTTGGAGTTTTTCCTCCAGTACTTTTCAAGAAAATCTCTTTTTTCTCCTATAACATCTCAGTTGGAGCAGCTGTGAATTCAAGAATGATGAGGCTCCATTTGGCAAACATCTTTCTTGCTGTCTGCAGTGAGCACAGCTGTCTGGGAGATTGATATTGTTCTGCCTATGCATGGTGGATTGTGTAGCTTGCTCTCAGCAAAAGATTAGTGTCGTTATCATTAGAGTACTCAATTGCAAATGCATGAGATTGAAATGTGGAATTAAAGATGAATTCTTTTGGCCAGCTAACATCAGGTGTTTTATAGGTAAATCTGTGTGATGCTTTGGTTTGTTATAAGCTTCATAATACAAATTTAAAGAAATACATAATTTTTCAGACTTGGCTCTTATATTTATCTATAAATATATGAAAATACCACAGCTGTGTTGATTTTGTGAAAATCTTTGTGAGGTGACAGTTCTAGACCAGCCATTTGACCGTTCCTTCTGACACAGAAGGAAATTTTCGGTCATATCACACAAACTCTCTGTAATGAAGCATAATGGTCTAATGTCCACTGCAAGATGAAAGGAGAAAGAATTGCTAAAAGAACAAAAATGTCCTCTTTCAGTTTATATAAGTATTTGAAATAGAACCTTTATCTCAGTGAAGCTGGGTAGCATATCACTCATGGTTGAAGAGGAGATAAGTGTTGGATAAACCTATTGTATTTTAACTTTCTTTGGGCCTGAGTGAAGAATCCTCCATCTCCCACGAAATCTGCATGTAATGTTTTCCAACAGACAGTGACAGAAAGTTGCACGTTCCTGTTTGCTGGAATCAGACAATTATGGGACATATGTTTCTGTGTTAACTTGGGGAAGAACAGAACATGCTGGCCTCTTCTAGCATTAAACTCCAGATGAAGAGCAGGAATCTCCACTGAAATGCCACAAACATGTTGTCACATTCATAAAAAATATTTTTCTTCAGGTTTCTGAACTAGGAAATTACTGCTTTTGGTTGCTGTTACAGGAGCAATCCTAATCAGACATCCTCCTGCACTTCTTACACTACAAACAAATGGCAGAATCTAAAGTGTCTGACTTAGAAAATATGAATCCACAGACAAGAGCCAACAGATCTGCTTTACAGTTCAATTTGTCAAATCTGGGAAAAATTATTTTATTCAAATACAACACTTTTCAGCAAAATAGAACCATCTTGAGGAATAAATCGGTCTAACCACTTTGTTGTTAGTTATATTGCTGGTTTTGTTACAGGAAAAATGATCAGAAGAAGGACTATAAATCAGCCGTTTCAGGGTGATGGGAGGCCTTGTCCTTCTCAGATGGAGCAATTCAAACCCTGTCCAGTAAAACCTTGTTATCAATGGCAGTATGGTCAATGGTCTGCATGCAAAGTTGAGGTAAAAGACATATGGGACTTAGAAGTTACGGAACATGTGGATCTAGGCATATTTGTGATATGCCCAGATACCTCCTTCACAACACTGTAAACAATTTGCTTCCACCTCTGTTATACAAAAACTAAAGTGTGGGTTTTTTCTTAGACTTCATATTTATCAATGGATACAACGGTGTCCTACAGATATTCAAAGTATAAATGTAAACTTTGGTACTTCAGCAGTATCTTTGCTAATAATTTAAATCCTTCTATTGTAAAAGAATATCAGCAGAAATATATTCACATATTAGAAGATATCTTCACTTTACATACTGCTGTGGTTGCAATTCAAAGGCATAATTAGCTCCATAACTTAAGAAACAAGTAACAGTGACCAGAAATTTTTGGGTTTTTTTTTTTTATTTGTTTCAGAAGTTATGAACCATGTCTTCTCTTTTTTGTCTTCTTTTTCTCCTTATTGGAATGAATAAGTAGTTAAGCAAAAATAATAGGAGATAGAGTGACATGTAACTCAGATCTAGTCTTTTGGCACTTTCTTCTGTCCAGTATCAATCAATATATGTTCTCCTTCCGTAGGATGCTCAATGTGGAGAGGGAACACGAGTGAGGAACATTTCCTGTGTGGTTTATGATGGATCCATTGAAGATGTTGGCAAAGTAGTAGATGAGGAATTCTGTGGAGAAATAGAGCCTATTATAAATGGTGATAAGAAGATAATACTTGAGGAAACCTGCACTTTCCCTTGTCCAGGTAACAAAGCTGTTCAAATAAATGTTGCATTTCAAGATTGGTTGGGTGTCATTACAGCTATTAGTGCCTAGCATTAGCCACAGGCAGTTAAATCTTTTTCATCTGCTTTACTGATTGGATTAATCCATCAAATGACCAACAGAGTTACTTTCTAAGAGTGGCTTCATGACAATAAATCAATTAGAAAAAATACTGGATTTTAAATTTATAAAAGACGTTGCCTCAGTCACAGCTTGTACATAAGATGTATACATTTTTTTTCGCAAAATCTATTGAAATAAAACCTGTGTGTAACTCTATGAGAAAAGGTATTGGTTTACAGCTAAATATTAGTCTTAAGTGCATAGATTACCTAACAACTTAATACTTTTCCCAGTAGCTAAAAACTTGATGCCTTTTATGGGTGACTAAGTCAGATAAGCTAAGGCATCTTATTTTCTTCTTTAAAGGTTCTATTCCAAATGAAACTAAAGTTTTGGTCTCTGAGAAAACATGAGTGCCTCTAGCTGTTTAACTCTCTGGATGTGACATGCACAATCATTGCCTTTGTGAACTGAATCTTAAGGAGCTGTTATGAATTATCAGGTCCATGATGCTCATACCAGGAAGGATTGAGAGCTTATAAAAGCTGTTTAATTTCCAGTAAAACCCCTCCTGTTCATTCCAAACACTAACTTGTAGAATTGGGAGTATATTGCTGTTGTTCAGTATTCATTAATGATGTTTCTTCAGAAGAAGTAATAAACTCCTTCAGTTCTAATGGAGCTATCATTTCATACCAGTACTCTATTTTTGTTCTCTTGAAACTCCTTTTTTCCTGATTCTTTTTTCCCAGTTCATTTCAGATTGGACTGAAGGTAAAGTTCTCTCAATAAATAGCAATTAATAAAAAATAGAGAGATTTAAATCACTGCTTTGTACTTAGCATTCCAATTGCATGATTTTCACAAATTTTTATTTCTTAAATGGAAACTGGAAGAATACAAAGACTGTATTTATGTTTTCATATTAGTGAAATCTATTTAAAAATTATAGCTGCTTACTGATTGCTTTAAAAATTTTGCTGAGCAGAGACCTGTTCTTCAACAATCTCACATTTAACCAGCAAGGATAACTGCCCTGTGGGGATGTGCTAATGATACTCTCCAGCTAATGTTTCCAAAAATCACTACTTGTTTTCCCATTATGTATACATCAGTTCGTCAATTATTCATTTCTTTGCATGCTTTCCTAAGGTTGGCAAATAAAATTCCTTCATTAATCAGGCATCCGGTCAACACAGTACTGATTATATCTGTCATCAGTATAATGCAAGGTAGCATGAATTTTTAATGGCTTTCTCACTGAAATAATGAGAACTAAGAGGTTTATTTATGAGTCTGTGCACAGTCTAGTCCCATTTTCAACTGCAGTTTTAACAAAATGATTTCTTTGTGTTGTGCCTCAGATCTTCCTTAAATGTTCTTTAGCTGATCGTGCTAATGAGTGTCATTAGTATTATTTTATTTTTTGGTTTTACAATACAGCATTCTACAGATCTATTATCCTAACATGAAATAGAGAGAACAGACATTTTAATCACGTTTCCATTTCCCTTTCTTGCAAAGAATGTTACATCAGTTGCTTCTACGTCTGTTTAGAGAAAATCTGCATGGGGATAAGCAATAATTACTCTTTTTAATACTAGACAATGTTTTCTAAGATCAAAGATGAATTGAAAAAAAGATATGTAAATTTAGCATAACGCGTACAGTGCACAATATCTTAAAGTGTACAAAAATCCAGACATTGGATGGAGCATTGCAAAGAGATTCATAATGAGAGTGATCTTATGGGAATGCTACAAGAAACTACACTACACTTTAGAACAAATAGGCCCTTGTATAATCTTTTCACAATATTTGCTATGACACAGACATTTAGATAGTATCAAAATGTTATCTTCTCTTAACTATGAGTCAAGTTTAAAAAGAGGAATGAAAGGAAGTAAAAAGAAGGAAAATAAAGACTGGAATTGGACTTTTTTTTTTAAGACATATTCAGTGCAAAAAGTTCTTCACATACAATGACCATTCATCTTATAAAATTGCTTTTTGACAGGGGACTGTTACTTGAGAGAGTGGTCAGAATGGAGCCTTTGCCAGCTAACCTGTGTTAGTGGTGAGGATCTTGGTTTTGGAGGAATACAAGTCCGATCTCGAGCAGTGATCATTCAGGACTTAGAGAATCAACATCTCTGTCCAGAACAGGCATTGGAAACAAGACCATGCAATGGTAAGCACCAAAATATATGCAAGGCTGGTTCCCATAAGAAAAAAACACATAACAACCAGAATTTTCTTGTCTTTCTGTTTATGGTATCAATTTTAGGCAAATGCAAATTTAATAGACAGAAATGCAGTTAAATTGTTGTTTTCCATATATCAACAGTAAACAGAAAAACTTTCAAGTGGCAGCTATCATATGTTACCCCTTTAGAATTATCCTTTTTTAATAATGACATTTCATTTTATATGGGACAGTTTCCTTATCTGCTTAGTAACATTAATAAAAAGAAATCTTTGAGTTTTGATTCATAACCAGATTTAGATTTCTCTCTACCCTTTGAATTGTTAATTGCATGGCAATGTCATTAAAATTTCTCCACCATGCTTACCACTGGTAGTAGACAAAGTATCTAAGAAAAGTAGTTTCCTGTACAGACATTTCTTTTCCATTCAGAGGCCAGATCAAATAGGAATTTTATGTTTATAATAGAGAGCTAAGGGGCAGAAGGACTTCATGATTCATCCCAGACCATACGAGATGTGCACAGAAGAGCTGAGATGTAAAGCCAGGTGCAGCCCTGGCCGCTTCACCAAGCACTGGAGCATTGGCTGAAGCTCAGTGTTACCAGGAAAGGAATCTGACTCCTAAATGAGTTTTGCACAACAGATGGGCCACAACTATTATGAGGTTATTGGAAGCATTTCTTTTACCCATATACTACATTTGGCTTGCTCATAATCCTAGTTAGTGTATAGGACACATCTGGTCCACTCTCCATGTGTCCAGTAAGTACAGGAGACCCTGGGAGCCCCACAAGTGCAATGCATCCTTCTAAGTTGCTGGATGAAGGAGAAAGGGGCTTACTTAACTGTATAAGCCATTAATCATAATAGGTGTGGCCACATAATGAGTATGGTCTGCTGATGCGTGTGACTGCTGCCATCGGCAGTCTAAAACCTTGTTGTCAAATTTCTTGAAATGCGAATGTTCTCTGTGCAGATGGCCAGTGCTATGAGTACAAGTGGATGGCTAGCCCATGGAAGGGATCTTCTCGGACTGTGTGGTGCCAAAGGTCAGATGGTTTAAACGTCACAGGTAACTACTCCTTTTATATACACAAAAAAGCCTGGAAAACAGGCGGATAATGTGTTGTCCCAACAAACTGAAAAAAAAAAATTTAAAAGGATCTGCTAAAAACACTTTCTGATGTATGAATCAAAAGATGTGGTTTCTTTTCCAGAATTACGAAGCATGTAATGCTAAAAGTAAATATAAATATTATCTTCTGTAGTGGACCTGAAATGTTTTACATTGCATATGTTTGGGGTTTTTTTACCATAGGCATCCTTACACTTCTAAATGTAGGGTTTCAAATTTCAAGCCCTACAACAAATAAAACTTTTATCTATTTCAGGTCATTTCAGTGCCTATACAAAGGCAGAGAAAGTTGCAGAGCTTGATAGTATCATCCATATATGATACATCTCCTTCAAGTTAGAAATTACAAAACTTTAATAAATTTGCTAAGTTTATTTTCATTATTTCAGTGCCATAAATCTGTATCAGTATGTCAGTGGACTGCTGTGGGATGTAGTGACTTTTTGTGCAAACCAAAACACAAAAAACATGAATTAAGAACGACTGAGATCTCAGAAGAAAATCTTCCTATGAATCTATTTATACAGATTTATGTATCGGATATAGGGATTTATTTCAGCTAAGAGTTATGCATTTATTTAAATAATTTTTGTATCAGACCAAGTGATAGTAGAAGAATCCCAGGGACTGTAAACACATCCTCAATGCCAGCCACTGCCAGGTCAGTCACAGGAGGGGAGCTGTTATTCATGTATTGCCACCACAATACTTCATGACGATGCAGTCCACCACTACTGTCTGTTGTAACAGTAGAAATTAAATATTTATATTATTTTTACAAGATGTTGAAATAATAGCTCAAAGTCTCTTGCAAATCTTACCTTCTGGTGTAGGACTATTAAAACACATCTTGTTCACAAGAAATGCAACAGGGCATTACTTATGCACCTTGATTGCTTCCTGCTTAGCTAAGATGTTTCTATGGGTAAGTAAAACTCTAAGAATTCTTACTGAGATTAATATAGGATATTATCTATGAAAGGTCCTATAGGATTTGAAATAAATAGCATCTTTGAGATTATAGCTCTGAGATGTTAAAAATCAGAATGTATTCATAAATCACAGTCAGTTACATGAAAATGATAATTTCTTCTGATGTGACTGAATACAGTCGTGTGATGAATTCTAGGAAAGACAAATATATGACTATGTGTCGTTGGCAGATTTTTCATAATGGACCTCCAAGGCAGACAAACCTCAGACCTATTGTGTATCTCTTCATTTTTCAAAGTTTGCTTTTATGTGGCTTTAAAGCTGTGGTACCTTTCTGATTTGAAATGAAGACTAATGGAATATTCCAGAACATGCTATCACCGCTCTCCATGCAATGCAAAACTATATTTTTCATATGTTTCTGATAAATGGAAAACTATAGTTTTCATGGGTTTTATGATAGTTTTCAAACACAGCACTTAAACAAAATATTCTGTGGGAACTTCTCTACATTAAATATACCAGATTTTGATTTACATTTGTACGTTTTTTGAAAGTGTTTTGTATAAATTACAGTATTTAAGAGCTCATAGATGTGATAGATGCTCATACATGATTGATTTAAATTGAGATTACCTATTTTGATTCAGAAGCGACCCATATCTTTGATTACTGCATCTTGACTGCCTTATTCCAGCACACTTGGCTCTACCATAGTGTATTTTAATTCAGACATTATGAAATAATTATTGTGAGTTCTATTGGTATTTTAAGGTCTTTTTCTATTTCGTTACTTGCATAATATCATTGTGCTGAATAGTTCTTTTTTACTTGAAGGTGTTATTTCCCATGGGCGATGGGGCAACTCTTTCCTTCTGCTTCCTTGGATGACTGATACTTTATTACATAGATTCCCACAGGCATGTGATTTGTATGCTAGGATGTACGATTTTCTTTTCTGGGGGTGGGGAAAACTTATGGCAACCAGCAGGGATTTCTTTGTTCTTCACCAGCCATCCCCTTAACACTTGGATCTACGTAACCACATCTAACTGCATCTGCTATGGTTGTGACCAACCTCAGCTATCGGGATTTCATCATCATATCACACCAGTGTAAAAACGGTATTAACTTGGGAGATGCAAGATAAGTTGTCCCATAGCAGTATAAATTTTAAACAATGTGATGCATATCCCTCTTCTATAAGGTAAAGGGAAACACAGGTAAATTCAAACTATTCTAAATGTATTTAAAAGTTATTCTGGCTGAAATGCTGGTGAAAGCCTGATTGTGTGTGTTGGTCCATAACAATAACTGCACTATATATAAAGCTCTAGAAATCAAAACTAGGTCTGTATAAAAAGAGAAAAGACTGAAACCCACACTGTCATCTATATTGTAACATTCAGTACATGCATTACTGATAAATCTGCTTTCCTTTCATAAAATCTTAGACTAACATGAAGCCTCAATTCATAAAGGCAAAGCTATAGCATGTCTAAAAGTGACCCAGTAGCAGCAGGAAATAGGTATCCTTTCATAAACAGGATGAGTAACTTGTTTTCAGTTTAACAGGAAAATATATAAATAAAAAAGATGTTTTTATTGCTATTATAGCCACAGTTTTAATATGTAATTTATAAGGAGGGCCCTAGAGAACCAAATCTGTTCCCTTGAGTACAACAAAGCATTTAAATTGGTTTTTTGGGCAATCCACCAAAGGAACAAAAGGCTTCATTGCCTAACATTAGTTCTCGATAATGCACACGAAATTAGATATATTTGCTGTATCCTTACTCTACACATAAGAAAACACTTAATTCCAATTATCCTTTGCCTTGAAATAAAAGAAGGACTCTTACATTCCAATTAGCAATAAGATTGTCATCCATGATACTGCGGCAAGTAATGACATCAGTAATTTCATCAGTGGTGAGGTATTACCATGTGAAAATATGATTTTCTGTCCTACAGGGGGCTGTTTAGTGATGCGCCAACCAGATGCTGACAGGTCATGTAACCCACCGTGCAGCCAACCCCACGCTTACTGCAGTGAGGTATGTGCTACTGCATTGGAGCATAGAACACCCCCATGAGGGCTTCCCACACATCTCCTGATTACAAAGATTATGCCAACGAAAAGTATTTTTAGAGATTTTACTAGTCACTGATTTGTTAAAATCCTCCTCCCACAACTTTCTACCTTTCAATTAAATGTTGAATAATCTCTGTTGATATGGCATGAACTTGCATAAAAATATATGAAGAGGTACTCTCGAGGCTAACACTCATCAAAACAGTCTTCTCTTCCATTCATCCATGTTGTTATGCTTTATAGCTCACAGAAAACCTTGTTTTTCTGCTACACGGTGTAAAACACTTGTTCCCTGCAGACTAGAACGTGCAATTGTGAAGACGGATACACTGAAGTTATGTCCTCTGATGGCACACTCGAACAGTGCACTCTCATCCCAGTGGTGGTGATCCCCACCATGGAGGACAAAAAGGGAGATGTGAAAACCAGTCGAGCTGTGAACCCTACCCAGCCCTCCAGTAACCAGTCAGGACGAGGAAGGACCTGGTTTCTACAGCCTTTTGGGCCAGGTGAAGTCATGCTATAAGTTCTTAGTGCTAAGAACTGCTGCAGGGTCTGGCATTTACATTTTTGTGATGCCTAGGAGGACAAGAAAAACTCTTAAGAGTTCATTTAAGAAGGCAGGCATCTACTGTCACTGAAAACAAAGGAGGAGACATTAAGTAAACCCCTAGCCTTCTCCATCAATATATTTAGTGAAATCTTATATTGCAGATTTCCTTTTAGCCATCCTACCAGTTGAAATTCACAGAAGCTATTTGAAATGTGACTTTAGAAGGGAGTTTGCTGCAAAAGTCCCAGCCAGTATATTAAATTACGGTGTCTCAACCAACAATTCTGTTGACAGAGGAATGAAAAGGTAGAACTGAAGACTGCAAAGAGTAAAGGCTTCTCAAAATTTGCAGCCATAGCATAAATTGTAGGAAAATATTTGGTACAGGTATGCTAATGCTTTTCTGACATACCCATATTTAAACTAATTCATGTTAGTCAAATGCTAACCATATTATTGATAATTAGCATAGGCAAGCTCTAAGTCTCTACAAGCAGTATTGGCTTTTATGATGGACCATGTTCTTTAGAGCTGAGCAAAGACTTATGTGCAAGCATGTCATAAAACATAAGAGAGTTATTTTGTAAAAAATACTTCAAAAAGTCCATAATGTATCCAGATGTCAGTAAATATTTCCTAGTGCTATTGAATATTTAGATAAATAAACCTTTAATTAACAAAATACTTTCACATACAGAGATATGTTGCTTGTCCAAAATACTATTAATATGGAAGAGTGCAATTTGTTATCATCTTAAGTTTGTCTTAAATCACATAGGGCTAAATATACTAATACATGTGTGTTTTAGGGTGGTCATTTATTTCTAAAGGGTTTTTGGATGTTTTTAATTGCAGAATTGAAAGCACTATCTTTACATGCATAATCCATAAGATGTTTCAAGTAGAAATTTATAACAATATTTCTAATAAGCAGATTAAATAATGTTTGGGTTAGAAATTAGAAATAATTATGTTAGATCCCATTAGTCTTACTAGTACTTACTATTATTTGTACTTTGATATTATTTTTGCAATAAAATGGTCTTTACTCCAAGTACTTTAATCAACAATAAAAAATAGAAAATTAAACTTTTCTGGTCCTCTTTTAAAAAACAGCATCTTACTAAATATATTATCATCTACTCATTTTATCTAACTCCTCCTGAAAATGCCACAGGGTGTGTTGTAGCAGCCAGAGTGACAACAATAAGCAAATATCAGACAGTCACCTTCATCATTTTAGGAATGTGGATGCTCATGTGAGCTCAGGGATGGTTTTGGAGTAAGGTACAATTGAGAAATTCCATGAAAACTCACCAATTCTATGTGATTCAAGTAGGAAGGAGACAGCGCAGTTCAGATAATCCCCAGTACACTCAGTAGAACTAATACTTTATGCGGTGAAGTTATGAGCAAGTATGAGAGAAAGTGAACATTCTCCAATTCACGAGATTTAGGCCTGATTGCTTTATTTCAGGATTGGATATCCATTGTAAAAGTTTGGGTTTACTCTGGCATGATTATTCCCTTCCTCACAGTTTCTAAGCCTAGATTTAAAATAGTTCATTCGTTTTCTTACACAAATTACATTGCAGTTCTAGAAAGGAAGGTATTAAAACTATCTTCTTCAGTTGTCTGGGCTGAGGTATTACTGCAAAACAGATGAGTCTGAGATGCCAATTCCATTGTATACTTAGAAATAATCTGTCCAGAGGGAATTCAGAAAGCCTGAGTTAGATGTCAGTAGTTGCATAATAGGAATGACCTCATTAACAGAGTTCCTTGCTTTGACAAAAACAAATAAATCCATATACAAGGTATTGCCAGTCTTTTTTTCAAGGAGATGTTACTATTTTAAAAGAAGCCAACCTGAAAATAAACGAGACCTCTTACATTTACCAATGGAAATAAGTCAAGTAGAGAGGAAACTAACCTATTTAGCAGTACTAATGTCTGAATTCCTCTTGTTGATATTATCATATCACAGGACATGTCGGGTCAAATCTACTGATCCATTAATCTTTAATGGATCCGTTATTTCAGTTATTATCAGTTATAATGTTTCATTAGGTTGATTAAGGTAACGAGGGTAACTTAAGGTAATGTTTTGATATTGATTAGTCTTGAACAACTTGTCCACATGACTGCAAGACTTTGCATTGCTACAGACCAGAAAGCCTGGGCTTAACTGCAGAGCAATGGAGAGCACTACTGTGTAACCAAGCAATCTTAGTCTAACTTCTGTTATTATTGTTGTGGAAATATAAACTGCATTGTTGATTTCTTTTGGTTCTGCAGAACTAACAAGAAGCACTAAGTATTTGGTCAGAAAAATTTTAGCTGTATTTGCTTCCGTTGAATATATACACAACTTCATGAAATAAAACTTGTACCACTTGTAAATGAAATTATTCAGTTTTATAATGATTTTTTTATTGTCAAGGAGATGGAACAAGGCTAGCGTAACCTTCTGGAAAACAATGTTTGCAAAAAACCATTTAGAAATTTGAAAAATGAGTTGGATAGAAGTAGTGAGTGAAAAAGCATGCACTCACCTGTAGTTGTGACATGTTTGTTTGAGAGAGCAGAGCAAAACCTCACAGACGAAGCCACATCATTTTTCCTGGTAGACATGGGTGCATCTGAGACAAGAAGGAGAGTGGTATGTATACCTGAGCTTGCAGGGACTTCATGTCCAAAACAGAAACTGCACAGGCTGCACATAAATACAACTCTTATTAACAACAGACAGTTGTTTTATTTATAAGCATGGGTTGTCTTTTTTTGTTTATTTTTATTGTGTGAGGAGAAGTTACTTATAACAACAAAACTGGCATTTGGTAGGGAAAGAAATTTTTTAAATATTACTTTATGCAGTAGTAAAAGTTGTGTATGTGCAGTTAAGGTATGGATGATATATAGCACACTAAGGGTATTTAAAAACATAAAAGTAAATAGGAACAAGAATAAAAATAACAGGCAGACTGATTTACCAGAGCTAGAATAGAAAGTGATGCTAAATGAGTGCCGGGCTGATGCACCGCCCTGAGATCACACTGAGGGATTGCTCGCTAACAGGGGGCCCCAAAGCTGAGTTTCTGTGTATCTCACCTGCTGCCTCCGCCCCAGATCTCAGCTCCATTTGAATTATCCTGACTTCAAATGAAAAGCAGAGCACAGAGAAGTCATTGCTCAGTTAAGTAACAATATTTACTCTGATTAAACTGTAACTGCTAGTGAAGACATTTATTTTGGATTATTAAAGTATTTCTATGCTGTATCAGAACTAATAATTCAACAAGACTAACTCAAATACTACTGACTAACATTCGTTCCTTTTAGATGGGAAGCTGAAGACCTGGGTTTATGGTGTAGCTGCTGGTGCATTTGTTTTACTCATCTTTATTGTTTCTATGATCTATCTAGCCTGGTGAGTTCCTTAATTATTTATAAAAAAACCAGTCCCCTCACAGACTGTAAATCAAATGTTTACATCTGCTGCTGTAGAAACTGCAGGCACTTCTGTGAACTGCAGTGTTTGATTTCCCATGTCCTGTTGCCCAAACTCAGGTTAGCAGATTCTGGTTGTACTCTAGATGATGGATAACCACGTGCTCTTCTGAGGGTCGAAAAACGTAGAAATATGGGGTAGCTTAGTGTACATTTTTTTTTGCTCAGTTTATCTTGTTTGTTATATACAGTGTCCAGAATAATTTTATTGTGTCTGTATCACAAAATGCTGAGAGAAATAGCAAGAAAGAAATTTGGTAACCAGGCAAGTCAATTTTATATTTTACAAGATACAGAGATACACAACCATAAAATTCTGAAAACTTTCTCGTCTTTTTAATACATGAAATGATATTTTTTTGAACAAGTCACCTTTGAGAGTGTGCTTTCTGAAGTCTTCTAGGTTCTGTTTGGAATTTCTGATCCAAATGACTGTACGGGTGAAAGGTGAGGAAAGTGTGGTCATATACATCAGGCTCTTGGCTGTTCTGCATTAGCAGGTGTTTGGGGGGCTTCTGGGTATGTTTACCATTCAGTAAACTTTGCCCAAAACCTCACTTCTGTCTAGGTAATATAAAAATGCATTTGAGTTTTTGGGGTGTTTTTTTGCTTGGTTGGTTTTTTGGGGGGTGTTTTGGGTATTTTTGAGGAAAAGGAAATCCATTAGTATTCAACTGCACTGCAGATTATTTGCACTGGAATCTGTGGCTACTGCAAGTCATTGTAACAAATGGTTTCATGTAAAAGATTCAGATTTGAGCAGCCTAAGTGACATAGCTGAGATAAGATTTTGGACAAGACTGAGGATGCACAGGCCTGATTTAAATAAATGCTTATATTACACTCTAAAACAAGACAAGTACTAAAGCATGGATAAACATTTGTTTTCCTTTGGCCTGGTAATTTTTTAAAACTATATCAAATGGATTGGAAATACTGCTGGATTAAAATCTAATTCAAGGCTAGACAAGGAATGTTATGGCTAACAACCATACCTCTGCTATTAATAACTGGTTTGATTATAACATCTAGAATTAATTGTAGTTATTGCAGCAAGCATAATGAGATAAAGCAAATCAATAGATGGATCTTTCCTGTGGAAACCCTTGATGTGTCAAGAGCAGTTCAAGATTTGAGTCACATAATTTAAAATAACCTGATTGCAGCTTTGATACATGACCAAATATTGCCTGGCAGACTCTGAGTTCTTCTGAAAACTGAGTGATGTTGCAAGGGTACCTGCCAAGGATTTCATCAAGTCACATCAGCACCATAACAGCTTGTTTCTGAACAACTGAGCTTTAAATTCGATATTGCTTTGGGTTCATAAAGAGATAATTAGTGATCCCAGTGAAGGCTTTAGGCTTATAGCTTTTATAAACAAACAACTGAATGCATTATCAACATGCTCATCTTTCATTTAAGACTGAAATACATTTTTGTATGTTATTAGTTGTATGTTCAATTTACAAATTATCTTATTGTTTCAGCAAAAAGCCAAAGAAGCCCCAGAGAAGGCAGAACAACCGACTGAAACCTTTAACCTTGGCTTATGATGGAGACGCAGACATGTAAAATACAACTTCTCATGGTGACAAATGGAGTCAAAACTGTAGGAATGAAATCAGAAGGTGTCCAAAGCCCCAGGGATTTTCTATGGAGTGGATATGAAGGGTTATATATGAAGTGTTTTGACATTTTCTTTTTTGTAACTACACCATAGACAAAGAAGGATGGATTTCATAATGCCTACTGATATTCAAGGTATTATTGCTTTACTTTAGACCATCAGCACTGAGAAATCGGGCAGAATCATGTTAACGGACACTGCAGTTGGAGATCTGTGGTGTCTCCTCAGTCTCAGAACTGAGCACCACTTCTGTCTCCAGAATACTGTAGCTGACATAGTATTAACACTTGGAAGCCCCTGCATTATTAACCAAGTATAATCAGTACGCATGACAAGTTTGTTCCAAGCTGTCTATGACTCTTTATATTCAAACATAACATATATACGCAGTTGAACCATATGTATTATTCTGTCAGATTATATACATGATGAAGAGCATTTTAGTGCTTAGTACAATATTAACTTTTATCTGGGATTAACCCACTGAGCAAGTTCAACAGTTTTTCCAGTTGATGATAACTTGTGTTAACCTGTGTTTCAGAGGGCAATGACTCACTTGCAAAATTCTGTCCTGTTACCACTCCAAAGTATAAAGGCCTCATGTGTACATTCAGAAAGGAGGCATTCTCAGATTCACTATTTTCTAGTGGTTGCTGTCTGGAAAAAAATACCTGCTGTAAATGTTACAATACGTTTCTACTTTCTCTAACTCAAACTGTTGCCTGCATCTTTTTTGCTACATGTAAGGCAAGTTTTTGCACTATATTAGTGCAGCATGATATGCACTTAACTAGTATTGCCATAGAAACTGCCTCTTTTCAGAAAGGATAATGCTGTATCTTGTGCAAGGAGTGTCAAGTAGACAGGTCTTGAATCCTGAAGAGAGTAGCATTCCGTTTGGACTGTGACGGGATGGAATCGGCTACGATGTGTACTGTACACACCGTTCCTCATCACAGCAGCCATTTGTACTCTACACCATGGCGGTAATACAAGTGTCTAGTTTCTTGTTCCATCTACCTATACTGGTATAGATTGTCCTGCTGGTTTCTAATTGTACTTTGAAGGCTGTTTATGACTAGATTTTTTATATTTGTTAACTTTGTTAGAAAAAAAAGAAAAGAAAAATTGGTTGCCCTGTAATCCTGAGTGACATACTTCTTGTCTAAAAAGGTGTTCCAATTGTTCAACTAAAATAAAAGGGTTTTGCTTTTCTTTCCTTCTGTTAATGAGAGCTTTTTCACTGTAACTGGCAGTGCAATACTCAGAGACATTTTGTCTTTTGTAATTAGGGTAATTCGATAGCCTCTTTTAATTATTCAGTTAAACTCCTGAATGTACTGGCAAGTAAACAATAAGATCAATAGTTCTACCATTTTCATGATGTTTTAAAAAACTCTGGCAGTGTGAAAACTCACTGTTAACCTCTTCCATGCTAATGGCTTTTCAGTGTTACGCTTCCAGCATGAAGTTCAATGACTTGCCACTCATGTGATATGCCTGTTACGGATGTGATCCATGGCCTGAGAAGGGTTATTCTCCTCAAATGGCTTCTATGTGCAGCCTGAACATACAAGTGACTGTGCCACTACTAAGCAATACAAAACTTTATCAGGCAACCTCTCGAAAATAATTGTTATGTAAAGTTCAATATTAGGTTCTCAGGTCTTTTTTATAACCTAAACCACTTCTGCCTACTCATCACTCTATTTACTCAAGAAGCACCAGTTTTTGCACACTAAATGAAACTAGTTTTGCAAACTTTGGCCCAGATCCACTGAAATCAATGACAAGACTCTCATGGACATCAGTGGGTAATATCGGTTCTTAAAAATACACACCTTTATTCTATGTAGAATAATTTTTGAAACCAATAAGCATTTTGTGGATGTTCAAGAGAGATTGCGGTCCTACTTTGACTTAGCTGACATATTACCAGTGTGGTGTTACTACATCAAGAAAATTACCTTCCTCCCACTGTGTAAGTATTCCCCAAATGGGAATGATGAGCAGAGGAACAATGGTAACAATCTTTGATACAGGTTTAATTTCTCATTTTATACCTTGACCCAGCTGCAATTGATGAAGTTCTATGGCCCCCTGCCACAGCAGCGGTTCATTCATATGTTTCAGGACTGGAGTCTTCAGTCTTACATCACTTCGTAAAGATCCATTGCAAAAATACAAATCTTGATAATTTAAATTTTCAGAATTCTTGAGTAGAAAACAAGAAAAACCTAGTTGGTTCCTCTTTTGTCCGACATACAGAAAAAGACCATGGAAAAATTATAAAGTATTAAAGAATGATAACTACATGTGGAGACAAATTTTAATAATTATTTCTGTTCTTTTAAAAGTCTGATTCTGTGTTGTCAAATAGTTTTGAACCAAGAGGGCATTGAGGGAACAGGGTTTCTTTCATTGGCAATGAGTCATCTTTATTTATGACACTGGCTGGTCTTAGCAGGAGCTGTTGCCTTGAAGAATTTTATGTCCTGAATCTAAGCATTTAATAACCTGAAGTTAAAGGTATGACATCTCCTTTTTCTTACCATATTAAATGGACAAACAGAGATAGGAGGGTTTTTTAAGTATGTTTGGCCTTTGCAATCCATGCAAGTATTTTAGTATGTGTTACATTTTATATCTGATCAGTGAATATCTGGTGCACATCTGCATCATACTAGTGCTGCTTTTAAAATCTAGAGTGCATTTTTAGAATTATTTTTTCTATGAACAAAGTGCATGGAAATTTGAAGCCAGAATGGCTTCCCTCATTATCAAGGAAAAAATACTAGGCTGTAAGGAGGGCTGAAATTTTATGTAAATCTAAAAGTTGCAAAGGTGATTAAGCCCTCTAGCATTGAAACAGAAAAAAATAATATGTAAATTATCAGTATAGAATGAAAAGCAATTTGCTTTAAAAATCAGAGTGCTTCTACAAATCCAGTGCCTAAAGCAGCCACTACTGTAGATTATTAGTTTGTGAAAGTAATGTTTCCAGTGTTCAAATAAACCATTCAGAAAATAGCAAAGTAGATATTTTCCTGTTGATGTGGTGGTTGATATTTTCCTTTTTAAAACTGTAGTTTCTAGCTTACTGTGTCTGCTTTGAGTCCTGGAGCAGTTCCTTTTTGAAGCTTTGATGCTGCTGCACAAGCTTGTTTATATTTGGTATAAAGCATCAATTTTGAACCCCTTTCCTCCTGCCAAAATGTAATAAAGTTTTTTTCCAATCTTAGAATTTGAAGAGGCCTGTTAAAAAACTCTATGTGTAAATCACTGTAAAATATACCTTGAATTAAATGGAAATCTGTCTTTTTACCTTTATGTAAATCGTTAAGAGTTTATTTTGCCTAACTTAATTTACTTGAATATTTATTTTGTAGAATGAGGAGGCAGCTGTCTGAGGAATGTTTACCTTTTGTTTTTTGGTTAATGTTAATTTGTAAATTGTGTAATGCATTTTTATTTTTTAAATTACGTATATTTCTTTTTTAATGCACAAAATGTTTACGTACAACTACTACTGCAAATTTGTGTATATTGTCACTAAGCTTTATTCAGTTAATGCAGATGATGTGAAAATGTAACAAGTCTTACATTTTCATCTGGGTTATTTTTACATAACTGATGTATTGCTGACAATAAATATAAACACAAAATCATTTAATGTCTTTTTTTAATACACATAGTATACTATGCTGGGATAGAGTAACAATACAAGGCAGATCCCTAAAATATGACCATCTTTTAAATAGTCTCTTTTTTTTCCTGAAAGGCGTTAGCAAACATATTCTCGCTAAAAATTAGTCTTTCTCTTTAAAAAGAAAAATACTTTCTGATGTATCTTGACTTGCAATCAAGTCTGTTGCTACAGTCCTAGTTGACTTGGAAGTTAACAAAACGTATTTAGTTGATTGATAAATATCCAATAAATGAAATAAGTCAATGGTATTTAAAATTTAATTCCTTGCTATTTTCATATCATATTTTATTTCTTCTGTGGAGAATAAGGCGTCGATCAAGATCTCACTAAAAGACATCTGTTAACTTCAAGTGAAGCTGAATCTGTCACTGTCCCTACACAAGAAGAAAAAGAAAAGAAGTCACTTGACATTTTTTCATGATTGCTTACGTTATTGCTGTGCTCTCCAAAACTCACTTTTTTTCATGTGCAGTTCTGCTGTGTAATTTACACACCAGATCCTGGGGGGTTTTTAATGTTTCAGTAGTTATTACCTCCCCAGTAACCCTTCCAGGCTAACCCGTAAAAGACTTAAACACAATTTTGGGAGCACACAACTCTGATTTTCGAGGCATTTCAGGATTTTCACAAGTAACTCCTACTCACATTTTCTCCTGCTGGAATCCACAGCAAAATCACAGAAGCATTAGTCTTGAATTCCCACCTACAATTTAATAGAGGAACAGAGGAATTTTTAGATCATTTAAATGTGTTTGATTCAATATAGGCAGAATTTTATAACCAGTTAAAAAACATCTGAGGGAAGAAAATTTAAATTCTCATTTCAACTCTGCAGAAGAGGATTAGCTGTGGTATACTAATGAAGATTATAGGGTCTTCACATTCAGTAAAGAAAATGTGGCAGGACTCTGGCAACTTTTTGGAAGACTTCTAGATTAATGGGAAAGGTAGTCTTTACTTTAAAAAAAGACCCAAAACATTACAGGTGAATAGGAATTTCTAGTACAGGGTTAGGGTCAGGCCCAGGGGTCAGGCCCAGGGGTTAGGCCTAGGGGTAAGGCCCAGGGCCAGGGCCTAGGGTTAGGGTCAGGCCTAGGGGTTAGGCCCAGGGCCAGGGCCCAGTGTTAGGGTCAGGCCTAGGGGTTAGGCCTAGGGGTCAGGGCCTAGGGGTAGGGTCAGGCCTAGGAGTCAGAGCCTAGGGATCAGGGCCTAGAGGTTAGGCCATGGGATAAGGGTTAGGGGTTAGGGTTAGGGTTAGGGTTAGGATTAGGCTTGGCCACAGTGTCAGGCTTAGGGTTAGGGTTAGGGTTAGAACTAGGGCTAGGGTTAGGGTTAAGGCTAGGGTTAGGGTTAGGCTTAGGCTTAGGCTTAGGTTTAGGTTTAGGCTTAGGCTTAGGGTTTGAGTTAGGGTTAGGGTTAGGGTTAGGGTTAGGGTTAGGGTTAGGGTTAGGGTTAGGGTTAGGGTTCTGTCTAGGGCTAGGGTTAGATTTAGGGTTAGGGCTAGGGTTAGGGTTAGGGTTAGGGCTAGGGCTAGGGTTAGGGTTTGGTCTAGGGCTAGGTTTAGGGGTAGGGGTACAGTTAGGATTAGGGTTACGGCTAGGTTTAGGGCCAGGGCTAGGGTTAGGGTTAGGCTTAGGCTTAGGTTTAGGCTTAGGTTTAGGCTTAGGCTTAGGGTTAGGGTTAGGGTTAGGGTTAGGGTTAGTGTTAGTAACAATGGCCAGCAAAGTGTAGTAAAGTAGCAGCAACTGTCAGCAAAGTAGCAGCCAAGTACTGAGAGATTCCTTTTAATGCACTGCCTAATGAAGTCCTCTCCGAAACTGATCCCAAACTAATTTACACATGTTGTGTCATGTAAAAACGATGAAACTATTACAGAAGACTAAGCGTGATATATTGTGTCTTGCTTTCATACTCTAACTCAATTCCTTAACAGCTTTCTTTCTGTGCCCTCATTTTGTCTTGGTGCTTGACACCAATGCCTTATTTCAGCCTTATATGGAACTTTTCTAATTTGCACTGAGTGCTATCACAGCCTTAATTCTCTTTGATGTGTCTTGTCCCTCTTAAGATCGCAGTGAGACAATAGTTGCCAGTTGACAACTTACTGACATTTGAAGACATGCCATCAAAAGCAAAAATATGCATATTGAAAATGTGAATTTCAAGGCTGTAGTCATTTTTTCTTCTCTTCCTGCAACTAAAGGTGCAGCTATGTATTTTGAAACCTTGAAGATACCTGATTCTACAAATTTTAATCTTGCCATTCTATTGCTGTTACTTTACATTATTCTCTGCCGTTCCCTTTTTTATACTCATTTTTTTTTAAATTTTAATTGTAAAATCATAATAAGGGCTCTGTCCTCTTTGTGTACAATCATTGCAGAAGGGAGAAGTCTCTCTTTGAAATCCTGACTGTGATATGACTATAAACAATGATTATCATAAGCTCAAATCCTCAGTATCTATTATTTTTCTGAGAATTCTGGGATGAAAGCTTCGTGTACTAGCTTGGAAATATTCTTGGGCTGTAAAGTTCCTAAAGAGTAAATCACCCCAGGAGTCAATTAAAATGCCTATTCCATGAGCAGCTCCATGGCAGGGAGATTATTCACATTGCCTGTTCTGGAATGTTATTTTTAACACACATGGATGTTCTGATTTTAGTTACTTTATTTATAAGCTATACCAACCACTTAAAGTCATGGGTAATACAGATGATCTTGAGATATGTTTACAACAGTTTCTAAGAGGTGTGTGGCATCATCCATGTGTTACCAGAGCTGTGTTCAGGTAGGTATTCTGTATGAAAGGTCAGGAGGGACATCTCCCTACATGTATCTTTCAATTTTGGATCTAATTTTTAGTTTTAGTATTCCATAAAAATGAAAGAAATTCTTATAATGTAATTTGATTTGAAATGAGATAATAAAGATTAAAACATCCCAGGTACTAAATACTGAGGAAAAATACTTCTCAGCCACAGGTCTGCTCCTTTTCAACCAGAGGACTGAACCCACATAACCTGAATCTCCAATCTGGTTATTAGCCCCCAAAACATAAACTAACAGTTATTAATAAAGGCCCTGTGACCTACTAGCAAAGAACCAATGTCCCATACAGAGTCTGACTCCCAAGACAGTCTGACAAACTGGTAGCAGATGAAGTTCCACTGATTCAGTCTTACCTGTTTTTATAAGAATTATGTTGGTATATTCCTCACTGCTTTGTTTCTTCAATCTTCAGAATGAAGAATTCTGTAGCTCCATTTTGTGAGTGGAAGTTGGTGACACCAGGATTCAGTCAGCTGAGGAAAGAAAAAAATAATTAGCTGGCAGTTTTGTGACTGCCTGAAGTTGAATTTAATAAACTGCAGCAAAAGCTTTCTGCAACATTAGAACAGCAGCTGGAGCTAAATCCTACATTCCTGTCTTAAATGGCCTCCACTTACTAGTTGATGAGCAAAACATTAGTAGCAGTCCTTTGTTCAGTTTTACAGAAATATTAAAGGAAGCTTTGCAGCACAAGTGAGAAGCTGATAATCAATCTCAAACTGGGTCTCCAATCCTATTGCAGAATTGCACTGCTGAAGAAGCCAGGGCAGAAGTCTAATCGCCTCAAGGCTGTAAATGAGCTCTTTCAGAAAGGCAAAATATTATTTAAATTAAAAATTGCCATACTCCATCTCTCTAACTGCATTCACTTTGAAATGAGGTGGTACTGCAGATGACAAGAATTTAATCTGCCACCTTAGATTGATGAAATGGAGAAACAGTATGTTACTCCAGAATACTCCACGGATCTCATCAAAATGCCGTGCCATGACATATTACAAATTGTCTTTATGTTTAACAAATTCTTATAAGCTATGAATCTGTCTGCTATTATTTAAGGATTTATATACCAATAATAACACTACAGAGATTATAACAAAATAATATAAGTAATAACATTTACATTGTTTAAAGCTTTTTACATTCTACTTAAGCAGTTGCCAATTAGCATGCAAAACAACCTGGACATTCTCTGCTTAACTGTATTGAATTACAGATATAATAAGAAATCAGATATGTAGCAGGATCGGGAGGGTTGTTGGTTTGCTGTTTGGGCTTTTCTTGCAGCAGGGTCACAGGACAATTAAATAAAAGTGTACTAAATTGCTTTTAAAGAGAGAAAAAAATATTATTTTAAAGAATTCTCTAAATCACTGTATTCAAATTGCTTTTCAAAAAAGTCTCCCAGATCTACCATTTACTGTACAGTTACTAAGGACAAGGAAGTTCACTGTGCTCTCGGTTTCTCTGTGGAGAGTTGGCACAATCAATTGCCTGTACATGTCTTCAAATTCTCATAGCATTTTCTTTTTTGGGGTGGGTTTTTTTGTTTTTTTTTTGTTTGTTTGTTTTTTTTTGTTTTTTTTTTTTGGTTGGTTTGATTTGGAGTTTTTTAGATGTTTTCTGTGTAGTTTTTTTGTTTGTTTGTTTTGAGGGGTTTTTTTTGGGTGTGGGAGGGAGAAGAATTTTTCCCTTTGTTCTTTTTGTCAATATTGTACATATTTGACTGTCAGACACGTATCTACATCCATATGTTTTTATTCTCTCATTTTTTTAGAAGTCTTTTAACCCAGGTGAACTAGTTGCTAAGAGCATCAACAGAGGGGAACAAGTTGGAATAGCAGGAAGGATAACACATGTCTACATTTAATTTGTTTTGACTGTACAGTAGAACCATAGTTTTATAAAGATAGCAGTAAGAAGCAGCTGTTCTGTGCAGAATGGTGTTTAAGACTCTTAACATGATGATTGCAGACCTGGAGTGGGACACAACTGGTTTTAGAGATAACAAAGAAATAGTGTCTAACATACACAAAAGACACAGTATGTAGCAAACTGGGTGTAATATGGAACTACAGACCAGTGAAGACAGAGGAAAAGTGTAAAAGGGTTTTGGCAGACGTATAAAAATGGCCCCAGATTGATCCTAGAGGGACGATTACCACAAACATCATATTCCTCACACTGAAGGACTCTAGAGGCTGGCAATTCACTGTCACCCCACCACTGCCACCCAGTATGAAACCCCACCAATCTCAGCACCCAGAGGAGCAGTGGAGGTATCAGCCTAACAGAGGGAAGTAGGCACTGGGAGGTTTATATATAAACATTTTAACTGCATTGACCTTCTTTTTTAAACAATTAGATATGGACTGCTAATGGTTAAAGTGCTTCACTTTCAGTTATGCTAATAATTTTTTAGCTTTACTTATATAGAAGGTGTGCTTCTTCTATGCCCACGAGCAAGATTTTGAGTGCAACAACTATGTAGCAACAGAGAGAATTCTGGAGCAGATGGATGAGAAAAAAGGATAGATTACTTTTTGAGTTGTATGAATATAGATACACTAATCTTCTCTTGGTACATAAAGTTTTTAAAAAGAAACAGAAAACCTTGAAATCTAGATACACTCTGACTTCAAATCATTAGAGAAATGTGTAGAAATGAAAGAAAAGTTTGTCATTACCTTAGAAGCATATCTTGCTACTTTTAATGATGAAATGCAAGCTAGTTTAGTAGGATACTTTATTTAGAGCTGAAGCAAAAATCCTAAATTTACTAAAACTGCACTATGCGCAAAGCAATGTGATTTAAAAAAATGATAATTTTTGTAAGAAATATGTAAGTATTTATGAGCATTAATAAGGCTTTTATCTGAATCATTATGGCAGATGCTGTGTCACAAGGGTAACCAGTTGCACTAATTTTGTCCACCTAATACACCAATGAACTAAAAATCTCTTCAATATGGACAGAGAACTTGCTAATGTTAAATGAAATACTAACTGAGCAGACACGGTAAAGAAGCCTGTGGACTAGTGATGGAAAGCATTAAAATTATGAGCAAATGGAACAAAAATAGTGCCTGAAGTGAACTAAAGAGTATCTAAAATTAACTGCAAAACACTGCAAGATAGCAGTGGGGGAACAAAGAAGAGCAAGGGAAAATATGTCATAAAGCAATGAGCCACGGCAAAATCTGATACAATCAAAGATATGACAAAGCATGTGCTGTGAGGCTTCACTCCCTCAAGAGCAGAGTAGAATTATTTCAAAATAACTTACATTTGTGATAGTTAGACACATAGTGCCTTTAACTACAGCTCAGCAAATGACCAGTGAAGACAGGGACAGAATAAGTAAAGAATTGCTTAGCAGTAGTACAACATCTTACAAAACAACTTACTAGCAAAAGATATTAATGATTGGAAAATTTGAAATTAGTCTTTAAAGAATAATAAAAAATGCCAAGTTTTCACAGCACCCTGGAGGGATTTTTCTTGCATTTACACTCACAAGCCAAATATTATTTGTGTCAAGACCCCCTAGGCCAGCAGTTGTCCACCATCCACTGTATCTGGCAGACTTAGGTGGCTGTAACTTTTATGATGAAGACCAATTTGTTTTTGAACTTGTGCCATCTCGCAGAATCTACTGCCCTTCTGGTTCCAGGGTGGGAGGCTTAGAAGCAGATCTGGGGTACAGTCTACAGCAGGTACCATTGCCATAAATTCATAAAAGACAAGAAGCAGGAGAGCCAGTCCATCTTCATTTTCCTCAGACTATGATTGTTCCCTGAGTAGGAAGGATCACAGCACACAGGGAAGCATCTGAAACATGCCTGCCCACCCCATACCATGGTGGAAAATCTTGAGCTGAAGAGAGAGGAACAAGATTCTTTTGAAAGGAGAATTTGGAGGAATGTAAATGTCATAATGAGGGGAAATAAGAACAGTCTAAAATTCCATGACATTTAGATATTCAGTGTTCCTTCAGAATAAGGCAAGAAAAACACGTAACTCAAATGCAAGTAGACAAAAAAAATACTTTGATATATGGTCTGATATATGGCCTTGAAGAACATCAGGGCAAATTTCAACTCCAATATTCATGATTCTTACTCTCTCCAGGCAGTGGAGAAAACAGAGCAGTAGAATTCCCATCTGGCACAGTATTCAAAATAAACTGCCTACAGCAGTGGAACATTTGCAGAGACAAACAATCCTTCTGGCCAGGGAGGGCACCCAGCTCCCTTCCATTAGGGAGTGTTGTGCTGCTGATAGGCCAGGTGGTCTAGGGTGACACCTTTGCAAAGTTTACCATTAAGAGAGTTTGTTTTGCTTACTTATACTTTCATGGATCTTTGTGCAATTTAGTATTTTTTTAAAGCTTTAAATACAGTTGCATACCATAAATTGACTTCCTAATTAAAAAAACTCCTGACAGTCCTTTGGTAAAAAGCCTTACTTTTTCAGTTGTAGGCTCTGATCTCCATCTATAAGTGTTATAGCGTGATGAAAATTTTCTGTAGACTTTGGTGATGTAGCTGCACCTGGATGTCTTCTTTGGCAAAACAAGTATCTATTTCATAGTCTTTCAACAGAGAACAGTCAGTTTCTGTTTCTTCTTCACAAAAAATCATTATAGTGCTGCAAGATGAGTATGTCAACTACCAGGTTTGGTTTCATCCCTGTACCACCTGTAGCCAGGGCCTGCACGGCTTCCCAAACCCCTCTTTAAAACACTTAGGATTCTCATACACTGGATTCCCAGGCAAAGTATCTTGAGGTAAAATAATGTCTGTAGCCATAAAACAGGTCCAATCAGTTTTGATTCCCAAAAGCTCCCCTGTGGTCTAGTGAGAACAGGGCCAAGGCACAAGGCTTGAGCACCAAGTTCTGTACATGTGTACAGTGATATGAAGCATAGCTGTGTGAACCAATGGAAAATAAACCACAGCCACAACAGTGGAAGAATTTATAAGCAATCATGTTGTTAGGAAAGAGTAAAAAAATTAGGGGAGAGCTGCAATGCTCATTTGTGCAGCAGAGGGCTAGAGCAGCAATACAGCTGTTCTGGAAGCATGGAATAGCAAATGATTGAAAGGATAAAAAAATGTCAGCTTCACTGAATTGGGTATAAAAAGAACTCACTGGTCAGCCTGATTCATCAAACTAGGAGATGAGACATTTAGATAAACATATAAACTTTACAAAACTGCCTAGCACTAAACTCCTTAATTATTGCAGATTTCTTCTGTTTCAGAAATAAAAGCTGAAAAAAACCAATGTCTCGTTACATGGCAAAACAACAGAAATTACCAAAGCAGTGACAGGTTGTGAGAACCTTAAATGACTCAGGAGATCAATTAATAAACAATATGTGAAATGAAGAAACACAAAGTAAACTTGTTCACCATATCTCCTTTGATCTTACAGCTTGCACTAGCAACAGCAGTTCCAGTTAGTACTGTGCTGTGAAGAGCAGAGAGCTGCAACAGCATTGCGAGATTGTGCAGCAGCAAGAACAGCCAGCCAGGAATAGAGAACTCTCACAGCTGCATCTTCTTCTTGTCCAACACTAACAACTGTTCAAGAATCAACACAGAACAGGGGCAAACTGGTGTGAAAAACAACAACCATCTCCTCCCAGAGTCAATACGAGAGAATTTCAGATTCATTAGCTGTGATTACAACACAGAGTTCAGAAAGAATTCTATGGTATCTTGACAACAGTTTAATTTGAAGGCAACAAATAAAGTATTTATTTCAACTAAAAGGGGAGAAATAGAAAAATATTAAAGTCATAGAGGATCTGATATGTCTGATTTCATGTCATTGATTGTAATTCTTAAAAGATTTAAAATTTTGAAAATAAGTGAAACATGCCTCCTTGGAGTATACATATAGTAACGTGTACTGTGAATATCTTTGCTCTAGCTAACTTTTACAGAAAAGTTACCCTGGCTATGTATAACACACATTCACACACCACCTCACAAGTGAAGTGGCCATGGCCTGAATGCCAAGGATGTCTCACCCTACAACAGTTGGGAATTTCACAGGCAGTGCATAGATGGAGCCATCACAAGGCCTCTCTGGCACTGAGGGTGTTTTGGTGCTGATTAAAGGAAAAGCAAAGGAGAAATGCAGCTCTGTTAATGCCAGATGTGTCATGTTGTTTGGACTCAGTTCTGGAGAAGACACTAGTCCATGGGCCATCATTAAGACAGATGTATCCACAAGGGCTCCAAAGGATGCTGTTAATGACTTAATTACTTAGGGAATTGCACCTATGCTTCCAGGTGTCACTGTGGTACTTGAGATCCTGCAAAATAAATAGAGTCCATTAATATTTCCTTAGACTTCATATATGTGTTCTGTAGAACTGTTTGACTTTTTAAAAATAACGTATTTATACTTCTATGTGCTTTTTCAAGTACATATTCTATGGAATTGCTCAGTTTCCTTTTAACCAGTCCAGTAAAACCAGGTGCCCCCATATTTTTTACTGCTGTGAAGGTAATAACACCAGTTATTAAAATCCCATTGTGTGGACTCCCAATGTTCTTGCCTTAGAAAAAGAACAAAGACCCAACAGTTTCAAACATTTTCCTCTTTTCCATTAAAGCCCCCTGTAGTCTGAGGTAAAAGCCATTTAATAAAGCCTCCTTCTGATGTTTACAGCTTTCAAAAGAAAAAAAAAGGAGAAACTTCAGAAAAGTTTAACAGAACACTAAACCAAATTGGGGGCATGTTTTTTCTGTCACTTTCGTGATGTCTTCTAAACACTTTCACATGTCATCAGACCAATTAGCCAAATTGAGACCTATCAGTGAAAAAGTGAGCCAGAATTACTTCATTATTTAGCAGGAATAGCACCTTTTCAAACAATACCATCCAACTTCCATTTCCTTGAATCAAAGAGGGACTTCAAACATGTTAGATTATCAGCAAAGAACCATAATTGATGAAAAAAAGGTGATGGACCAAGAAAAAAAAAAGAAAAATCAAACAGAGGTGCAAATGAAAGCAATGAATCTTTAGCAGATTTTTTTTAGTATAAACATTCGTCTTTGCATGTCAAAACACGAATGACGAAAAACTTCACAACATTTTTCAAGTGCTAATTATCACAAAATTTAGACTGCTGAAAAATTTACTGATAGTTTAAAACTGATCTGCTTGTAGATATATAAATATATGTGTATATACATGTGTGTGTGTGTTAACTGGAACTACCAGTGTGTTACAATGTCTTGGTACAAGACTGGGGAGAAAGAACAAAGTGTTGTATCAGAAACCTTTCTACAAATATAAGCTGGTTTTAGTTTGTGTATGTCCAACACCCATCACTGGGGGACTACCTCTGGAAACCACACTATTAACGCCATTAATAAATGACAAATGGATGTAGGAGCAACTGCACACAGGGTATCAGCTATCTGAGCAAGGTACCAGTGAGCCAAGACATACTTCTAAGCCCAAGATATAAGGCAATTTTTGAATATATAAGGCCTGAACTTGGATATGTGGATGACAATACATTTTCAAAGGCTTCCCCTTTGAAGTCCTAACTGTAACAGCCACATTTTCACTCTTGCAGAAAAACAGAAAGCATAAACACCTAGGAGTCCTCAGGAGGTACCCAGGTGTCCAGTGCTCTGCGTTGCATTTTTGAGGGGCTGAAAAAGTAGCTACACCCTTTGGATAAGTATTTGTTGAAGTGAGAGAAAAATAATTAATAATTTTTAAGTTTAACATTATCCATTAGGAGCTCTGCTTGTGTTTAAAATAATTTTCCTCTTATCTTAAAAATCAAATAACATCTCTCTCAGAAATGAAAACACAATCACTACCAAGAAAAATAACGTCTCTTTTTCCTATCAATGCTAAGCACTCTGAGTGAAACTTCCCAACAACTAAGGTGGGCAACTTCAAATGCATGTACCAAGTTAAAGTGAAGAACAAGGAAAAAGTGGTCCCTGTGGTGTCGTGGGAAGGTGAATTTCGTAAGTCTAAGCCAGTTAAACCTGCCCTTTACCAGAGGAGATACCTAGGAAAGTTAATGGTGGGATGCAACAAAGAACCATATACAGAAAAATAACTTTGATACCTAGTTTATAAAACCAAGTACTGCCCGAATTTTACATTTGGAGTCTACAATTATTAACACGATTACCAGAGGTTTTGTTACTCTTTCTTCATGCCAGTGCTCCTACAACAACACAATAGCTACTTCCATTCCTTAGTAACAGAGGGGTATGAGAGCTCCTGCACTGAACACATGAATAATGAGCAAGGCACACATTTTGGATGAGAACTACACAACTGAGGTGTCTCTCCTGGCCTCTGCTGAATTTCTGTATTGGTGTTGTTCCTACTTTATTATTGTCCTTTCAGAGATTTTCTTTGGAGAGAACACTGGAATTAAATTACTTCTCTGCTTTTGACTGACTGCAAAGCTGCTGTCAAGCAAACAGTGTCACCAATCTCCCTCACAAGCTCCAGAGCTTTTAAGATAAACTTTGCCAAGCTGGTTATATCTAGCAGCACTGATGCTGGAATGTGCACTGGACTTAAACAGGAGGAGACAAAAGTATCTGGCAATAGGTAATAAAATGAAGAGAAAAAACGAATGAGATTCCAGCCAGTGTGAGCTTATGCGTTTTGAGAATGAAAAAAGATAGAAAATAAAAGTGGTAATGAACACATGGGTAATGTCAATATTTCATATTTGATTATTGAAGGGCCTCATTACCTGAAAAATATTGAGTTTTTTATTGTGAAAACACCTTGGCTGTCTCTGAAAAATCTTATCTCTGTATCCATCACAATCTCTAGGTGTGACAAAATGATATATTCATTGTTTTCCTGGCAAAGGACCCATCTAGTCTAATCTACTCTTCCCACCTAGCCACAATACCCAAGTTCTTACAACCCTTCAGCATTCATGGGCTTCAGCATCAGTAGCAAGCTGTGAGTCTGGCAAGGGCAGGAGGGGCCGTGCTGGAGCCCCGGGGAACTCTGCACTTGCTGACACAGGAACTCTCTCTGCTGCTGTAACGTGAGAATCCTACGGTGGTGACTGTGTTAGGCAAGATGCAGAGAAAGGAAAGAGGGAAGGGAAGGGAAGGTTTGGGAAGGGAAGGTTTGGGAAGGTTTGGGAAGGTTTGGGAAGGTTTGGGAAGGGAAGGGAAGGGAAGGAAAGGAAAGGAAAGGAAAGGAAAGGAAAGGAAAGGAAAGGAAAGGAAAGGAAAGGAAAGGAAAGGAAAGGAAAGGAAAGGAAAGGAAAGGAAAGGAGGGAGGAGGGAGGCGGGAGGAGGGAGGAGATCTCAGCTAGCTCATTCACCGTGAGAACACTGCCTTTTGGAAAATCAAACAAAATGTGACTTCACCGTGAGAACACTGCCTTTTGGAAAATCAAACAAAATGTGACTTTCGGCAAATCCTCTAAGTTTTAATACATTGTTAGGTTTTTTTTCGGCTGTGCCGGTGCCTCCCGGGAAACCACCAGCGCTGTCACCTCTGTCCCTGCATCAGTCGGGCGCGGCCGCCCGGCGGCGCTGCGGGCGGGCGGCCCCTGCGAGCGGCGCTGCGGCTGCTTCAGCCCCACCCTGAGGAACGCGTGGATCAACCTTCCTGCCGAAAATCCAGATGCACACTTTGGAGATGCAGGTCCTGAGAATTCTCCCAAGATGCTGTCTGTGTAGCAGATGCAGAAATAAAATCAGGGCAATGTAGAGATTTAGAGACGCAGATTACTGCACTGGGACGGTCCCTTCAGAAACCAAAATTTCCTTTCTCTATTTCTGCTCTCATTTGCATCTCTTTGTATACAGCACTGCGCTATCTACATCTGGCACGTCCGTGCTCTGCCAAGGTTTTCCCTGGCTTTTGCAGTCACCGCTGCTACTGTCCCAGCCCTTTGTGCTGCTTTTTGCTGATTTATCACCCCTAGAAATGTGGACATGGAAATCTGCAGAATATAGATCTCCCATCTGATATCAGATACAGATATAAATTCAGGGCTGAACAGAGGGGACTAATGACCTCCTTCAAGCCCTTATACATGCAGCCCTGTGTGCAGTTGTCTCTCTCACTGCCAGCATTTGCAGCTGAATCGTGACACATGGTAAAAGTCTGATGAACACACAATTTTGAGGAAAGGCTTCAGTGCTATGAATAAGCTTTAAAAAGAAGATGAAAGTAAAGTGATAAGATAGAAGGAAACAATTCAATCTCATTTTCCAATTAGATTATTCAAAGCCCAGTTCATGCTGCTGACAAAGAGCAGGTACAATCACATGCACCAATGAGCAGGTACAATCACATGCACAAATGAGCAATTTCTGTAAATAAATGGAAGAAAGGAATAAGGACCAGAAGTTTAGTAAGTTTTTCAAACATGTTGGGGAAATGCAGCCTTTAAAGGCCAATGCGAATCCTGGGTTAAAAGGCCAGTCATACGTTGGGAGTAGCATTCCTCCAGAAATTAAAATCGGCAGAGTGATCTTGTCTCTCTTATTCCCTGCAGAAGCTCAGCAAAGTGGACAAACTGTACAGGAAAGAAGAGTAGACACAAACATTTGCTACACATATAATAGTGAAGCCTTTCAAAACAAGTGTCTTAGTTTCCATTAAATATCACATCCATCTTTTGGGTATTAGAAATGATACAAGTGAAATATAATCCTCTGTTATGCACTGGTTTTGATACTCTGCCTCCTTTGGATGAATTTTCAATGTAGTTTTATCAGAAATTCGGGGTGCCAGTGTCATTCTTCACTTCATCCCAATGGTCCTCAGACCTCAGCTGAGCCCAATTTGTAAAACATGAGGCAATTTTCTTCTCTATTTCTTGCCTAAAAAGCTAATGGTGTAACTACTGTGTATAAAAGTCAGCATTTTTTCCACCCCCAAGTAGGCAACAGAGAATATATGCAGTAGTTTTTCTTTATTCTTCTCCCTTTCTGGGCAAAATTAAGGGTCACCCACTTGCTAAACTAGTTATATACTTTGCTTGATTATTTCAAAGGTGAAAAGAATTTAAAGATAATTAGAAAAAGATACAAAACAAAAAAGAAATATTTCTTTAAAAATATTGCAGAGAGATTACAGAGGTGCTGAGATGGCTCACAGGCCTGGAAATGGGTCCTGGTGGACAACACACCAAACGTGACTCAGCTGCAGGCCCTGGCAGAGAAACCAGCTGCACACAGGGCTGCATTAGGAACAGCTTGAAGAAGCTGTTCTCAGCCCTGAATTTATGTCTATCTCTACAAGCTGCTCAGGATCTGAACCTAAAGTAGTAAACAAGAATGACCCCTGAGTCTTTATTAGTAATGAATCAACATATTCTTCTATTCTATTGCAACCTCCATGGACTAAACCAGATTATAATCATGACTGCCAACGTTATTTGCTGTCTATATTAGTTAGTTATATTATCTTTACCTGTCATATAGGGCTCAGCTTTCAAATATTTCACTAAAACCAATAAACAAATATTATAATTTTAAAAATCCTGTAAAGCTCTTGAGAATAATTTTAATACTGCTCTCTGCACCCTTAAATACACTTTCAGAAAATGCAGGGAATGTAATAGAGTCATGTCAATTTTGCTGCTAGTAAAGCTGATTATAGCCATGCTTAAGATGCGATATTTATGTAGCATGAATACTGATACTTTTATGTCTGAGCCTTCTCTGGATGAACGTATTTCTAGAAAAGGCAAGAGAGATCCTTTCCACATCATGTCTACACCCAGTGCCTTACCCTCACCTCCCCACCACCCTCCTAATGTACGCTGCTTAATTTTTTATATTTTTTTCTATCAAATATCCTTGAAAATAAGCTGGACAGGGCTGAAAAGTCAAAGGAATGAACAGTCATTTTGGTAAATACTCGTAGCTTCTCTGCACTGTTAAACCACCTGGAGCTCCAAGGACAAAGAAGCTGTTCTGATGGTCAGCTTGTCAGCCCCTATCTATCCTTTGAACAAATAGCACATTGGAAAACTATTCCTTTGGCACCAGCTTAGCTGCTCTCTAAAGAGGAGACATAATAGAATATAATAAAAACACCCTCTCCCAATCTCTCCTGAAATATTGTACACTCAAAATCTACTTGCTTTTCCCTCATAGCTTTCACTCTATTTCACAGGACTCACAAAAGCGTACTGATTATGACTTGATTCTTTGTACTCCCTCTTTTCACCAGATAATACCCTGTCTACAAGCAAGACAATACAAGGCTTGTGTACACAGAGGAGCTGGTATGCAGGGAGCCAGAGGCTGCATTTATAGTGCATTAGCCATTGCCTCATGGAAGTCCAGTTTGAACTAAAGGCACCTCCAGGACCTTACTTACTCCCCCTTGAAAACAGGCTGTGCTCCTCCAAGGGTTAGCGCAGACCAAAGGTCTAAATCCTTCCTCAGCTTACTGGACAAGACTTAGAAAGAGTAAATTCAATCTTCTTGAAATTGCCTGTGTGATGTTAATGATGGTGGTGCTCCAACATAACTCATCTTCAGAAGTTGTTGCTTACAAGGATAAGTAATTGCACTAAGGAGATTTTTTTTTCTCAGAAGTGGCAGCAAGTATTTATATGAGGGAATGAACTGTTTCTTTGTAATCAAGCATTTTGCTGTGTGTGTGTTATATCAGTGAACTCAACCCGACTTTCCAAAAACAAATCAAGTATCAGGTTTGCAGTAGAAATTCTCAAGGGGGACTCTTAGACTCTGTATATTGCTTAAGGATTCTACTGGAAAAAATATGCTGCAGAATCTGTAAGACTGTAGGGCATGTTCAGGCACAAATACAGCTTATTGTTATTATTATTAACATATGTTTTCCAGGTAAAAAAGCTAATAAAATTGTGCTGCCTCTCTATCCCACAATAATAAATAACATTTTTTACCACATCTGACAGAAGGGCTACAGCCTCAAATGCTTCTGTCTTGTAATGAAAATGGATATCAAGGAAGAGAGGTGCTCTTGATGACAGAGCAACAGCCATATAAACTCAGATACATATATATTCACACATATTCATTGGAAAGCAAAGAATCTCACCCTGAAGACATCTTCAGGAAAGCAGGCACCCAAAGTTCTGCTTGTGGAGTTCTTTTTTCCCCAGGGCCTCAGTGAGGATGGCTCTGTGACTGTACTGCCTCCATTCTTTGACTGGACAGTGATACACCTTGAAAGATTATTCTAAAATTTCTACTCATTACTCAGTTTCATAATACATGAGAAAGATTTGAGAATCCATGATTTGGACAGCACACCCCACATACACAAACATCATGCAGGCAGATACCCAAGTTTTCATTCCCTTTTTAAAAGCACTTATTTTCTTACTGAGGCTAATTGAAAGACTGAACCAGAGAAAACTATAGGTGCATTTCAGCATCACCTAAAGAGTACAAATGTATGCTTATTTACAAAACAGCACAAATCTAATTCCAAATGCAGCACACAAAGCTATGTAAACAATGGATGCTGACCATCAAAATAGAAAAAGAACAATAGTACATTAATAGGCAAAATTGGTATTTGTATTCAGAAAAAAAACTGCTACATCACATGCACTAAATGTCTTAGCAATATTCAATGGATCACAATAAAAGTCAGAAAGCAAGGACACCTTTGTCTAATGCGTGTAACTACCATAGAAGTTCCACAAGAGAGCAGCATATACTTGAATTTGAGAAAGATTTTTCACAGAACTGCTCTTCTCCCATCCCTTCCCCTCTTCCATTATTATTATTCCACTGCAAAAAGATAGTGAATGCAAACACGCCCAGGCTGTTGGTACAACAGCAGTCCTTGAATGTTGGGGAAATGCCATCTCACTCCAAGCTGATGAAGTAGGTGGCCACATGAAACATGATAACTATTAAGAAATTATATATAAAAAATTATAAAATATGTTTCACCGTGAAGCTTCTTAAGGACATATTACTTGTAGTAAAGGGATATATTTTTGTTAATTAATCACATCTATATCATGGAATGCTTAAATTCATCTTTAGGGATATGAATCTGAAAATATTTTGAGGTGGTAAAATTCGGTATTGTTTCAAGAGCATTGTAAAAACTAAGCATGAGTAGGACAAATATTTTTTTATCATCAATTCACAGAAAAAAATTTTTTTTCCATTTTACTATGTTGGGAGTTTTGCACTGGTAGCAGACAAAAGTATGGGTATTTCTGTAGGCTTGTATTCCTAAAGAAAGAAGGATTTTTAACCTCTTGGACATCAGAGGTTTTTTTCTGAAAATTCCAGAAAAAAACCCACACTTCTATAGATGTCTTTAGCTGCATGCTTTCCACACTTTTATAATTCCTGTAATTCAGTTGAGAACATTAGTGGTCTCTGCAGAAACAATCATAATGTCTCCAACACCCAAGCAAAACTGCAGAAATTTTGCTGTCACTCTGGAAAAAGAGGGAACAGAATCCTCCACGATAAAGCAGAAATACTTGCAGTAGCATTGAGGAAGAAAAGAAATGTTTTGGAGGACATGTCTCTATTTAGGTTAAAAAATTCTGTTAAAACTCCTCACTTGAAGGAGGAGTTTGTGTGGAACACAGACATTTTAGCTGGTCCTGTTAAAAATTCTGAAATTCTGAAATTCTTTCAATTTATGCCAAAGAAGCCCAAATGTCTGACTGCCCCCATTCGCATCTCCTGCCAGTGCACTGTTTTGCTGAATGTGGTTTCCACCAGTATCATATTCTGTGAAAGACAGACCCTATTTAACAGAGATTTAGAAAATGCCAGGAGGCCAAAGGAACAGAAGAAACACCAGGCACATACTTAAATTCAAGCAGTGCTTGGGGAAGAAGGATATTTGTATAATTTTGAAAGTGATTTATAAAACAGCTATCACGGATGTCAATTAAAAGGAAATCAGTTGCAAAACATCTACAGATATCACACAGGCTCTTCCTTCACTTCAGTGCATTTGGAAATCACAGTATTTATCATTATTTGGGCATGATGCTTGCTCTCCCCTCCCTCCTGACCCTGCATGTGGGGAGACAAGCCTTCTGTTAGATATGTCTTTCAGATTCTCTCTTTGATACTAACTTACAGAGTAATGAAAAGAACTACTAAGGGACAAACATACAGGAAACAAAACAAGGATTTCTGATCTTTTTTTCCCCAAAAGCAGCAAAGAAATTGTGCAACAAGAGGTGGGTCATCAAAAGAAGAAGCCATCTGGTCGGCTCTAGCTGTTTGACTAGCTTTTTGTCTTTCTGAGGCTAAGTCTCAGAGCCTCAGAGACAACCCCATCAAAGAAATTTGTGGCAAGATTGATACTTGAGCAGAAAGCCTGTCACACATAATCTTCTTAAAGAAACCAACCATGCAAACAACTGCAATTTGCATCTTCCAGTCTAAAGATGGCATTTAACTGTGGCAGAGCAGCCTTACAAATGAACAAAAAAAATAGTCTTATGTATAGTATTGTTTCCTTGGTATATCCTAAATATTTTAGACTTCAGACTTCAATAAATGCCCATCAGTGATCAGTCCAGGATCACTGATGTGGCCCAGAGGACACGTCAGTCCTCAGCTCTGTGGGTGATTAGGCCGTGTCAGTCTACCAAAGATAAAGAGCAGGAAAAAACATTTCCCAATAAGGCCTTTGGGTACAACTCCATCAGAAACTGAGATCTTTTTTTTCCTTATAATTGCAGGTTATTTAAAACCACAATGACAAGGATATAGCAAAGATTCACGCAATCTGTTTTCTCATTCCTTAAATCAATTCAAAGATGTAAAATTCAACTGTTTTTCATGTGCAAAACAATAGGATCCCAGAGATTTTTTTTCTTTTCCATTAATCTTTATAAATGTAGTTTTATTAATATCTGATAAAGAAGGTCCATTTTTATTAGCATCATTTAGATGTCCCTTTGTGCTAGAATAATTCATCTGCAAATGTAATCTACTGCTCCTAGAGATCTTTTGGTTGGTGATGGTCTCTGCTCCTCATAATCCTTCTTTTTCTGAAAAGAGCTCCATCACAAATTCTAAGGAATTTTTTATTAAGGATTATCATGGTTTTGCATTCATTAGTAGTTTATCTCCCTGTGCTATTGTTCATAACAGACTGCAGGCATTTGCAAAAGACAAGAGTGCAAGAGAACTTTGTTACTTGGGAGATATATTAGGCTGGTAGGTTGAGACATTTCAGGACAATCTATGAACTAGACAGACTATTGTAGGACAGCACTGTGTGTTTGACACTTATGAAATTGCATTTTAGGCAATGATAGACTTCCCACCTGCCTAATATCTATTTTCCAATCAATTCCAATCTGCTTCCCAGGACAGTAAAAAGGTTTGTTTCTTCCTAACACATACCTTTCTGGTTAATGACTTCTTACCTTTGTTGCACGTAATAGGCTGAAGACACATTAGTAGCCATAATTTAACCATACTGGTGATGAAGTTTCTTTTTTCTTTAAAAAAAAGTCTCCACTACACACAGATTGACAGCTGTATTGTATTATCAAAAATAAAAGCTATGGTAATAGATTTAAAATAATAAAATAAGTACCAGAGTTAATTTTATTAATTATCTACAAGGGAAGTGTGTATGAGCAGTGGCTGAGGTCACTTGGTCTGTTCAGCCTGGAGAACAGGAGACTGAGGGGAGACCTCACTGCAGTTACAACTTCCTTGTGAGGGGAAGAGGACAGGCAGACATTGATCTTCTCTGTGGTGACCAGTGGCAGGATCCAAAGGAATGGTCTCAGGGGACGTTTAGGTTGGATATTAGGAAAAGGTTCTTCACCCAGAGGGTGGCTGGGCACTGGCACAGGCTCCCCAGGGAAGTGGTCACTGCACCAGAGCTGACAGAGCTCAAGAAGTGTTTGGACAATGCTCTCAGGCACATGATGTGATTCCCAGGGTGTCCCATGCAGGGCCAGGAGATGGACTTTGATGATTGTGGGTCCCTTCCAACTCAGGATATCCTGTGATGGTTCTATGATTCACAAACAATAGCAAGTTTTTATGACTGCATATTATATAGTATCAACTTAGCATAGGATTCAAAAACCAGAAATATCACTACTTAATATAATACAAAGATACTCCATCAAACTTTTTCCAAGGGACTCTCAAATAAGTCATTTATTCTTGTGTTACTTTTGCAGCATAACGATTTAAGAACACTAATTTTGCTCCTACGTTTTACATATTTTGACCATTTTTTTCAGGGGAGATGTAAAAAATGTGCCACATTATGTAAAAAAAGCACGGTACATTCCCAGGTTTGGACAGAAATGACAAGGCATATTTTACATATTGTTCATGCATCATTTACATTATTTTGAGAAACTTGGTCCTTTCCCTTGGTACAGCACAGCTATGTTACATGAAACATAAAAGGAAACTTAAGTTATCATTCAAATACACTTGATGTCCTACTAGGTGGGGACCTTATCCCTCTGTCAGATATTCTGGCCTCTCAAGGTTAAGGTCCTGGGGATTCTGCCAGAAGGCAGATGCTGGGCTGGCAGACTGTGTGTCCTTTCAGTCATGGGGGTGTTGTCCTTCACTTCTGATGAAAGAAAAATCTTTTGAATAGCTGTACAATGAACTCTTTTAACTTGTCTTTTTCTACTGAACAAGGTAGTAATCCTGTAAGAGGCCAACAGTTCCTTTGGGATCCATTCCCACTCCACCCTCCCCAAGGCTGTTCATGGTCTTATGACCACCACGACTTAAACTTTTGTTCTTATTTATGAGGAACAGCAACAGAATCATGCTAGGTTCTTACTTCACCCCTTTGACAGAGCAAAGTGTTCTCCTATTTGATCTAAAACACTATTGGTTTATGTGTTTCCTTACCTCCCATGCCATGTTCCTGATCCATATATCTAACTGCTAATCCTAGCCAAGGGCAAACAATGGTAACTCTGTCAGAAACTGGATTAGCGACAGAGCTCTGAGCTCACTTTGTGAGGAGATGCTGCCTAACTGATCTTCACAGTTTCCCTGCCCTATTTAGTTTTTCAGGTGTGGGACATGAGAACAAGAACAGATGTGTGACCTGCACTGGAAGAATTGGAAGGGATGACATAACACAAAAATCATGGTGTTACCTAAAAAGAAAAATTATGTGAAGTGATGGAATTTAAAATACTTTGAAGTATCAGAAAATCACTTTTGTCCTTTAGCTGGTCAAAATTTTGTATCTTTTATTCAATATTGCGTGTCTGTTAAGGGATAGGGACTGCAAGGCACAATGGGAACTACTGCAAGACAGGGAAACACAGGACTCTCTTTGAAGTTTCAACTAGTTCGTTTATAAGGGATTTTCTTTACCATCATAGTGTTATAGTTAAGGGAAGGAAAAGAATTTCATGCCAAATGATTTACAGATGGAATTATTTCTACTTGCAGAAATGTGCATTTTTAAAGTGGATCTCTCTGTTTTTCCCATTACATCTGCCATTTGAGTTCAATTCCTGTCCTCTGCAACTAGACCTCTTGTTAGTATGGCAAGTAGCCTGACAGCAATTTCTTTTTCCCACTATCTGCTCTCACCTCACTGATTTATGCTTACGGCAACAGAACTACCTCAGCTGTTAAAGACAGATGCTCAAATAATCAAATACCCAACCAGTTATACAAACTAATTTCATAAGCAATCATTATTTCTACCTCCTTTTTCAGAAACAAGAGGAAAAACTTATTTTCAAAATGAAAGTGAAATTGCCTGGCCATGTGCATTTTAACTTTACAAAAGTAATTATTAAACTGTTTAACTCTGACAATTTCAAACCTCCTGCTGTGAGAAGCAGGTATAGAAAATGAAAGGAAATTCTATTATGAGTTTCTAAAAGGACAGGCTTGAAGCAGAATTTGACTACAAAAGCCTGCATTCCCAGCTGATTCTCAAGCCATGGTAGCTGTGAGGCTGCACCTCCCTGATACTGATTTGCCTACCACTGGTACAATATGTACATCCAGAAGCACCACAAAATAAGTCTGGATACCAGAACTTTTTTTTTTTTAAAGTACATTGTAAAAACGAATTCTCTTACATAACACAAATGAAAACTTAGTAAAAAGGCCATTGGTCTCTCTTACATGGTATAATTATCCTCTGTCAACAGCAGAAGAGAGCATTGTTAAGCTACAACATGCTCCAAGAGTTTGTAGGCACTTACTTCACAAACCCCCAAATACAGCAGCATATTATCTCTTCTTATGGGTAGAAGACTGGTGTAAGGAAGACTAAATACCTTGCCTTTGGAGACAGAAGATTGTCCATAAAGACTGAGAAAAGACTCCATCTTTCCTACTGGCTGTGATTATTTTTAATAAGGCCATTTTCCCCTCTTCATGTTGCGTTCTTTTTTAGCAAGTGTAATTACCATCCTTTGGCTAAGATTATATTGAGCCAAATTAAAATGAAATTAGATTGGACCTAAATACTTTTCTTACTTCTTTTTCAAAGCTAAAAATCAAATTAGCAAAATACAAATACTGAAAATACACGACAGAATGAGCATCCTGAATTTCTTTATGCCTCAAAAGACAAAGAACATAAAATATCAAAGAAATGCTTCATTTTCTTTTACAATGTATGTTTTGGTAAGTATATCTTGTCAAATTTAACTTTCAAGCAGGAAGTTCAACATGATTGCAATATTCCCTACTGAGTTAGACAGGGCAGTGAAAACTACAGCCAAAGGACCTCTGTAGAGTCAGGATTTTGGCTCATACATTGGCCAGTTTCTGTTCAAATTTCTTTATGAATAATAAATCATGTGAATAGCATAATAAAAATGAGCCTTCCTCTGGAAGAACTTGTATACTACAATTTCTTTCAGAGAAAAATTAGTTTTCCCTTTGTGAAGCTGGTAAAATAAAGAAAAATAGTTAATATTTCTCCCTATCCCCACGTATTTTAAGGCTACTTGTTTTAATTTTCATAATTGATCACTGGAAATATTTTAATGAAAAACAGCTTCTTATTTTACAGCACCCATTTGGAAGACAAGCAAATCAGAACATTCTGCTGTAATCAGAATGGCAGTCATGGGTTGGAGCTGAAGTTGATTGACAGTTTCTCAATCCAATTGCACTTTTCGATTTTGAATATTTAAACCTGCTAAAGGCACGGGAACAGGCTCTTGCATTCCATCTTGCTGCAGGAGTAGGTGGGGGGAAATGGCTCCGGGCCAGCCTTCGGGGGTTCAGGGGCTGGGCTGAGCGAGCCTCCCCCCCTTCGGCACCAGGGCACGGTCCCTGAAATGCCACGGGAGACCTCCCTCAGGCCCCCGGGCAGCTGAAGGACACCTGTGGGCTGCGCCGCCGAGACCACCAGAGCGGGTTCTGAGACCTGGGAGAGGCTGTCCCTTCCCCCACTCCACGGGGCCCCAACCAGGCCCAGCAGGAGTCAAGATTCCAGCTTTCTCAGACTGAGGAAAACATCAAATAGCTGGCAGCATCAGAGGAAAAGAGTTTTTTCTCCAACATGCAACCTGACGAGAGTAAGCTGTTCAACATGGTATTGAGGTCAGATGGAGAAGGAGGGGGTGGTTTGTGCCGGATGGAGCGAAAGATGGCAGCGGAAAGAAGAGGGCGGAGTCGTGCATGGCGTGGAGCTTAAATCGACCCTTTGCATGACTGTGGTGAAATTATAATATCATAAACTGTTCTCTTCTCTTTAATCCATTTAAAGGATACGGGGGGATTTGAGAATTCTGTGAGCAGCCTGTGGAAAAAGAGAAGTGACCCATGCCAGGTCACTGGAGCTGTGTAGTTTGAAATAGTCACCCCAGGACAAGAGACTTCCTTTAGAGATTTTTGTGAAGAGGAGAGTTGTGAATTTCAGGCTGGAATTTGCTTATCCTTAAAACGAGAACAGCCCATGTTTTGGCCCATGGCTGCGGTATGAAAAGACTGTAAGATTTGCATGGGAGAGATTAGTATGTTTTCATTGCAATAGACTGTTTCTGGGAGGGCAGGACTTTTGCAAGTAGCAGTTTAGAAACCACAGTAGAGCAAAGAGAAGACCTCTTTCTTTCCCCTGAGTTTGGAAAGACCTTGTTAAGTACCCTAATGCTGAACAAAATTCCATCATTGATATCCTTTGTGCAAGCTGGGTGCAGGAGGAAATGCTGGAAAATGAGGGGAATGTTTATTTCTTATTTTCTTAGTGTTTCTTTTTTCTCTTTTAATTCTGGTAATAATAATAATCTTTATACTGTTTAAAACTTTTGAGCCTGCTTTGTATGTTACTCCTAATTAATATCTCACAAAAACAAGTAAGTGCACTAAACCACAACAGGTTGGTGTTTCTGCCTGGTTATTAAAATCTAACCCGTTACATGACTATACAGAACTGGCTCTAAAATTGTTGTTAAAATGGAAGTCAATAAACAGAAGTGATCTTCCAGATATTTTCTTGAGAAAACACCACTGTATATTGTCAACACTGTATAAATCTACCCAATATACACAGGGTAGGAGGAAGAAAGTAAAAAGCAATACCAATGTTACAATCAAGGTTGGAAGGAGAAACTAAAATTACTACAGACATGGAAAAGCTCACCAAAATGCCACTAAAAACCTTGATTTCTTGTAACAGGAAATTAAAGAATGGGTACTATCATACTAGACACCAGGAATACCAAGGGCATTAGCTCCTTTTACGTTGCCATGGAAAAACTGTTTGCTGCTAAAATTGCCATCTCTGTTAGTGAAGCATCACATGCCATTTCTATAGAAAGCTATCAAAAAAAA
>VZRO01008060.1:321302-500525 GCA_013397915.1 Daphoenositta chrysoptera | reverse complement strand
GATACCTTGGGCACTGAGCAGGGGGTTATGGAATAAAGGAGCCTCACAACATCACCTCACGACAAAAATGAAGGCAATCATCATTAAGATTCATGTTTCAGACAGCAGGCTGACATACAGAGCTATTACTCTGTGGACTTCAGCATCTCCAGTGGTTGTGGAATAACACTGTGAGAAGTACTACTGTGAAACAGAATCTAAAAGCTGTGATATTGTACACATTTAACTCAGCAGATCTTGAGTGCTCTTTGTTCTTGTATGTGCAGTGCAATGAAAATATTGTCTTCAGAGTGGTCTGGAAGTCCTATCTTCATGGAAGTTTAATGTTTGCTTTCCAATGTCTGAATAATACAGCAATGCCTAGGAAAAAAAAAAAAAAAACAGTACAAGATTTATTTTCCTTTTAATTAATACCTGCTCAAGAAAGATTTGGAATGTTTAAGATGTTGCAAAATATCATCTGTGTTTCGAGTTAACAGAAATAAATCCAGGGCATCAGGCAGGATTTAGATAAATTACTGCACTTTTGAATCACCTGCATATAACACAATTCTATGTGCCTTTGGGGGTGTTATTCAATAGTTCTTTATGAAAATTGACTTACACTGTTTCGAGTTTTCTTGGTCTTTTTTCAGGTACCTGATTTGGTAGTTCGTGATATTACAAATTACAAAATAATTTATGTAAAACACAAAGTGAAAAATACAGCTAATTTTTACTGGACTAATAAATTAACTGCTAATTGGAAATAATTATTCAGTTGCATCCCATTCTTGGCTAGAAAGTACTAAATAACTTTGGGTAATTAACTAGAAAACATATGAAATCATTGTTTATTGAGGTCAAAGATGAGAAAAAACATAGGAAACAACAGTGAAGTCATTTGGATGAACAACCATTACTGATATATCAGATTCTGTCAATCAGCTACTGTTTGACTCCATGAAAATTCTAGGAAAATTATGAAATCTCTTCACATGACTTTTGCATCCAGTAAAATAAAATAGCATTTATTTTTATGACACAATATTGTCCCTACTAATCTAAGCAGTAATATTTATATATATTGCTAAAAGGAAGTGTTTATGTATACACAGGTTCAAGAGGATATGTGGGCAAACACTTCATTATCAGCATTTTTTTGCATACTATACATCAGTCTCTACTAGTGGTAGCACTGTTTGTTAAGTACAAATTGTATTTGTTTTTCATAAATATATTTATTCTGTGAGCTGTAATTATTGAAACGTTATTCCAAATGAGATTTCTGTGTATTTTAAGTTCTGTAATTCCAGAAAAACACTGAATCACATTGCAAGAACGAAAGCAGGTAAGTTCTACTTCAGAGTAGAGCTCTTGAATAAAGAGGTGTTTCACAGAGCAATATTCTGTACAAGTTCTTTCATGCCCATCTACACCTTTTCTTTTTTTCTAACAACAAACATGGTACATTTTCAGGTTTAAGAACATGAATTTCAAGCTTTTTTCTTCTGGATCCTTCTTTGTAATTTTTTTTCTTTTTATTTCATTTTGGTGTACAGCAGCCAGGAATCTCTGTCTGTCCCCCTTAATGAATGATCAAGGCCTTGCGAAATACTCCAGACTGGCTGCCATAAAAATGGAAGTATTCAAATTACTTCTTAAAACCCTTGATTATGGCATGCTTCCATTTTATACCATAGTAAGTCAATTAAATTTTTCATATGTTTAATGAATAATGAACAATTTTCATTAGGTTTAGGTTTTTGCTTTTATTCTCTTTTGGAGAGGATGGTCATAACACCCCTATAAGTAAATCTCTAAAAATGAATTCCTGGTGCTCTTTTTCCAGTTATGTATTGTAGCTCAGTATGCAAATCAACTCTGCTTCTCTTTCTCTCACACATGCATATTCACATGAATATTTCTGCCTCTTTCTCAACAACCAGTGCCCTATGCTATAAAAAGAAAAGAGGGATTCTGAAATGGCTTGTTATCAGAAGCAATCAGATGAACTTATTAATATTATTTATAATTGCTGCATTGTTGCCTAAGGAGCTGGTTGCCAAGGGAATTATTAAACCCACTGATTTCGACTTTTGTAGAGGATTTGAGAAAATTGCTTTTAAAGGAAACATCTTTCATTTTATCCACAAAGTAGAAAAAAAGCTGAAGTAGGCAGAACAAATAGAACTTCTTTAAGATGTCTGATAGAAAATTCCCCTGAGTGGGTTTTCAAATGGATACAATAAACCTTAATTTTTAGTGGGTTTTTTGGAACCACATGCTTCAAGGGAAGAAGGATGAGGGGTTAGAGTCCCTACCTTGCTAAAAATTTGTCTACAATAGAGTGCTAACAATCATCAGAGATATTGTGACTGGCTGTTCAGGAGGAATAACAAAAAAAATATCAGTGTAAACGTGCTAATTCTTCACTGATCTACATATGGTTAGAAATATAAAAGATAAAGCACACCGCACTACCATCCCTTAACATTGTTATTGAACTCTTGCCTGTGCATCTTTCATGCCATCCTCTATAGACTCCCTGTGTGGTATACATTTGATTCAGTTTCTTTCTGAAGATGCTCCTAAGGCACACAACTACTGGCCCACATCACGACTAAATTTCTCTCAGTGTACCAAGAGCCAAGTTAGCAGAGAGCAGCCTCCAAAAGCACCCTTCAGTTGGAACAGCAGTCCCATCTGACACTGATTGCAGTCACCGTCTTGTCTTCATCCTCCTTTGTACTGAACACTGCCTTTCCTCAGTTCCAGTCTCAATCCCACCACTGACCCTGAGAAGACGCTATGGAATTAGGATCATGTACCAAACTCTCTGGAACTGACCGAATGCCAGTTCCATTCATTTAGTGAAGGCACTCGATTCTGAAATGCTCCATTAACCCTAGACCACACGTCACAAGAAGCAAACTAGCAGTTTCAATGTAGTGCAACATTCAGCCTTGTGTGCACCTAAATCCTGTCAACTACTGACTCCAAAGGACCAGCTGTTTTTAAAAGAGTAAATGATGAAGCAGAAAATAAAAACACTGCAGACACGATTAGCAGTTTGAACATTGATGAGGAGGTTGAATCAAAGAATCAATGCATTTGTCAACAGAAACAAGAAGAGAAAGGTAACTTTTTTTCCCCGTTGTAACATTTCTTCTACTTTCAGCATGCCTGCTTATCTTTCCACTCCCTTTTCCAGTCTGTGGCTGTCTTCCACTTCAGATCACCTTTTCTGCTTCAAAATTGGAGGTTCTAACATAAAGAGCTTTTGTTTATTCTGGGAGGGGATTTGTTTATAAGCAGCTTCACACTTTATTCTAATTTTTCAATTCTAATTCTTCAAATTCTGACCATGTTGTGACCAGAAATTGCCCTTCCTGAGAAGATATTTCACGTTGCACCACCCAGATTTCCACATTCTAAAATACAAGCAGGCTCTGCATCTCTACGTTAAAACATTTGAATTTTTGCCAAAAAGTGATACCCTTTTCCTTTGTCTCACGGCTAGATGTAATGACTTGAGGCAGAATTCCAACATCAGGTCTATCAGTGAATCATTTCCATACCAGAAAGTGGTATCATTCCTATCTAGAAACACTCAGTCTTAGCAGAAAACATGCAAAATCAGCCACAAGTATTTTTTCTTTAAATTGTGTACACTACTGAGCGATAACTGTTATTAGCATCAACTGTGTCGAATTAATTAAATAGTGTTATAAGAGTGGATTTACCAATATGTAAATACATATTTTCATCACACCATACAATTATAATTATATTTTATCATTGAAATGCACAAAACCAGTTCAGGCAGGTTTGAAAATGTAACTTCTCTTCATCCACTTATTAATATTTAAAATTTAAAAAACTGAAATATCAATAATTTCATTTTGCTAAAACTGTTGCAATAAGGAGTGAGAGTATGTTAAAACATACTACTCAAGCCATCTCCGATGAATGCCATGTAAATCAACAAATATCCCATGTCTTATTCTATAATCTCAGAATGGTTCTAGGATAACAAGGATTAAGGTTTAGAAAATGGCTGCAAAAGCATTTGAAATAATGGTAGATTATAAAATATTTTGAAATTATGATAAAATAATGAATTTTTACCTAAATAATTATTATAGCACATAGTATGCAGTATCAACATAGGAGAAAAGAAGATGAGAGTATGCTTGACAGAAAACTTTAAATATTTTCACAGACTTGTTAGTTTGTGAAAGTCAATGAAACAAACACTGATATTCTTTGTCCTTTCATAAATTGACATAGTATTAAAATGCATTTATTTGCCTTCCTATCCTCTTCCTTATATCAGCATCTCTGAAATGTGATGCAAAATTTGTTCCATGTTATGAAGCATTAAGCAATAAAAAGATATAAAACTTCTCCACTCTTCATTTCATAAATTACATAAAGAACATTTGCACCAAAAGGTAAGTTCATGTTAGTCCTAAGATGGATCATAACAGAGAAACTGTGCTGAAGCATGGATAAAAAATGTCTGTAAAGACCACAGGCAAAGTGTTAGTAGAAAATGATTTCTGAAACCTTGAAATGTGTACAGACTCCCAGAGATAAATTTCACTATGTCCTAGCTTGGATCTGCATGATGCAAAATCTTTGTTATTGCTCTGAGAAGGCCTCGGCAGTTTACAACATTTAGAAGCTTTTTAGTCTTAGCTGTAAAAAGTTTCTTTTTGCTCATGGCTTAATGGCAAAAATGTTCCTTCGTATCTGAAGACTTCCAAAGAATACCCTTCTATGTGTGTGCTGCACTTTCTTGCCTCTTATGTGTTTGAACTTTCTCTGTTTTCAAATTTTTGAAACTGAAACATCATCAGGAAAAGAAAATTTAAGTACTTCAAAAAGACAAATGTTAAGTAATTCTCACTGCTCTCAGAATCTTCTATTAGCACAGTTATGATCTCTGATAGCTCAAAGCCAGATGTTTTCCACTTGGATGAGGGTGAGCACAAAGCAGAGTTTGATATGACTAATTAATCTTAAAAAGACAATTTCTAGATCTTCGGAGATGCTTAGAGAACTATTTTAACAATTTAAATAAATTTAACTATTCAATCTATTAAACAACTTATTTCTTGGATCTGCTTCCCCTATAATATTTGACTTTTTTTTTATACTGTTTCTCCACTTTCCATAACATCCCACTACAGGGCAAAACACATACCTCATCAGAGCAGCATATGAGTTCTTTAAGCATGATTTGTGCCACCACACGTTTCTTTTTTCCCCCCTACGTTGGACTAGTGATATTCCCTGGAGATTAACATAAATTTCTTGTAAGTTTTTGATTCAGAATTTCTTCATCTGATAGGAAATGGTCAAATTGCCTAGACAAAACTTTCAATAAAAATACACAGGCTTTGCCCAAGACTGTGTAGGGAGTGCTCTCAAAGTAAGAAAAGATAGTAAGCAGGTCTGGGTTACTTAGAGATTTTTTTTTTTTTCCACTGGGTTATCAGAGAATTGATGTAAATTTTGCACAATTCAGAGTTTTATTAAGGTTATTCAGATTATTCGCTTTTGCCATTAACTGTCCTGGACAGTGGATGACTTTCTTCTACCATCACCTGAAAAGACAAGCCAATTTTCATGCTATTGTGGAACAGAATCAAACAATGAAGCCCGCAGCAGGAACCACTGAACTCCTGTTTTCAGGTTGTTCCAAGCAATAATTACTAATATCAACTATTGGCAATTTCCTTTTGGTCACTGGAGCAGTATGTTCAATGCTTGGGTTTTCTGTCCTTTTCTCCAGCAACATGGACCAGAACTTTGTCATATGTCTAGAAAACAGCCCACTGACTCTCATTCTGAGGTACATTTTGTGTAGCCAAGGCAAGCTTTTGTTTTCTACTTCCATCTGTCTAGAAAGTTTCATGAAATATTCATGCAATAGGAATTTGTTTCAAAGGAAGGCTACATGACTTATTTCTGAGTCACTAATCTTAGCAGAAGCTGGAGTGCCATAAATGAAGCCCTGTGTGTATAAAAGCTCTGCCTTAAGATGATGCTATTTAAGAGTGCCATCTTTGTTGCTACAAAAGGAAAAACGGCGACATTCCTTCCAGTTATTACTTATTAAATGGAATTTCCCTTATTGTCTCTAATTTCCTTTTCTTGTTTTTAGCCCACAAAACAGAAAGTCAGTATTATAGGTCATCTGAAACAGCTCTTTGTTAAGAAAATGCATAATCTTGAATAAACAGGAACACCTTCTCTCTTTTTTCTGTTGAGCCTTTCATGCTGTGTGCCAGCATGAAACCCAGAGGACAAGCGATGACTTCCCTGTATTTACTGTGTACACACGCTTATAGAATTTCCTCTGTTACAGACCTTTTATAAAGTTTAATTCCACCAAATTTCCTATGCTTATTTCCCATAGAATGTAATCCAGGTTTGGAAAGAGTACAGATGTTACCTCTTCTATCACTTAATCTCAGTGGGTAAAATGCCAAAGACCAAAAAAGAAAACAGATGGGCGGAAAGCCTTTCAAATCTCAGACTGAACAGGCCTGTTTGTTGGAACCAGCTAAGAGAAAACTGTCTTGACCATTTTTAATTTTGTTTCAGATATTTTAGAGAATGAGTAAGGAGAAAATTAAAACACTTTAAAAAATTTAAAATTGTTGATTTAACAAAACGTAAGCAAATAATTACCGTATCTATAGTAAAGGCAATCTACAGGCCTTATATTTTCCAACATTTTGCAGAAACACACTACATGTTTTATTCTGTCAACATTTATGGGATTTTTCCATGCTCTGAAGAACAGGATTTATCCTGATAAGAAGCTAGAGAAACATCCATCCCACTTAGTAAACTTTTTAGAGTGTCTTAGATATAAGACCCCTTGACCACAATAAAAACCAACATGAAAATACTTGTTTCAGAAAATATTTAAAACAATCTGTCTCTTAAAATGCATTGCTTACTATTTTTGTTAAAGCAGCCCCTGAACATGCTGTGAAAGTAGAGGTTATGGCTCATTAGTTATGGCCGCTTGTGTGAGGCAATCCACAAACACAGAAAAAATACCTGCAAAAAAACCCTGACACTTTCTGATGGTACATGCCACACTGCAATGTTTGATTTGAATAACACAATAAATAATTTAAAAACACATGCTCAGGCTCAGCAGCGTGTTTTGCACAGGCCCAGTTCAAGAGGAGGAGATTTTAACAGACCAAGAAGATACTGTACAAGCAGCGTCATGTAAAATGTGTCTCACAGTGTGAGCTCACCAGGACACAAGCGGTGACTTTGTGTGCACGGCCTGTCTTGCATAGCAGGCTTTGAAGTTGCTTAAACCCATTTAATGCCTTCTGACAGCATGATGATCTCCCTGGCAAACACGTTCCTGTGCTGCTTCTCTTGCCAGCAGCACTAAAGGGGAGAAAAGTTTTCTCTTGCTTCCGTCACCTTCCAGTTGGTTTGCTGAAAAGCGAGGACTGCGTCCACTAAGGTACAAACATACGGCTCAGCAGCACACGGGCTGTGGCAGGAAGAGCCGGTGGCATGGCTGTGGCTGGTAGCATCACATGTTTTGTGGGCTTGAGGGGAAGTCACTGGTGACTTACTGAGTAGAAGAATGAGCCTATAAATCAGTAAAATCCTTTTCAAACCTCTTTAAAACTTGAAAAACTTTAATTCCCTGACAGAAAAATTAGGGTCACAGATGTTAGAAGACTGTCTGTGGGGATAACAGGGTCTTTTTCTCCTGGGCATCGTGTAAACTTGCAACATCTCTTCAGCCTGGGCACTGCAGGTCTTCCTAATATGATTGCTCTTCCACATATCACATATCTCTTCCACATATCAGCAGCAAGCTTTTTAAAATGTATATATATAAAACTGGTCTTATACAGGGATTTTTTTGAGTGTCTGACACTTTTCCTGGAGGGTTGATGCACTGAAACAAAACACACATACACAAATTCCTGTTGCTCCAGTTTGACAATGTTGTGCTCCTTCTGCGACTGCTGATTCTTTGTGATGTCTCTGAAACAGCACACATGGCATAGTTCATCAAGCCATAGCAGGCACTAAAAAAACAAACATGAAGGAAAACAAAACCCAGACCAACTCTAGAGCTCTATTATGCTGACCTAAAAAGCCTCCTACTATGTAGTTCTTGCATTAAGATGTAACTTTGCAAAAATCATTCCTGCTGGGTTATAATGTGCTTATTTTTTATTATTATTTTTTAAAATCTCCCACTTGTCAGGGGAAAAGCCATGATGTGCATGTTGGAACATTATGAAAATGGATTCATAAGCCAAGTCTATCTGCCAGACTGTTCTTGCTAAATGCTGCAATGAGTGAGAGACGCAGCATGTAGCCAACCAAAACTGCTTCAAAAAATAAAATAAGAAAAAAAAGCAAGGGAAAAAGGGAGAGAAAACATTTCTGACATCTATTTAATGATTGTGGAGTTACATAAATGTAAAAACCTCAGGGCCGAGAAAAGGTCTTGATTCAAATGAGTATCCAGTCTGGTAAAACCAAGACAAAGGAATCAGTCTCTTGGTCTCCTCACCCCTAACATCAGATGAAAGCAGGCCTGTGAATCATGATTCCAGAAAGATGTTTCATCTTGTGTGCTCACAACCAGCAATCCATGGAGCCTGGGCAAGGGCAGGAAAGGTAAGATACAGCCATAGCTGTGCCCACAGTGTCAGCAGGGATCCATGTGATCTTAGACTGACTGTAAAATCAGGGCCAGAAAGCCTTAACTAGCTTTACCCCTTTTATATTTCATTTATAGCTTTTCTGATGGGGCTGTTGAGCTTCATCTCTGAATGCTCCCCTCTTGCACAAGATGCTTGCTGGCTGGTGGCAGAGCGCTCTGCAGCTCTCCGTCTCGCACAGCTGGTTTTGTACTTCTCATGTAGCATACTTTGGCAATCTATTCACTCTCCAAAACTGTGTATCAAAGAAATTAGTCCCTTCTTTTACCCCTTCTTACAGTAAAGGCTTTGGCATTACTGCATCATCTCATCTCAGGCAAAATCCTGGTCTTATAGTGACCACAAAGAACTTTCTTCATTCTGAAAGTTGCTCTTGAAGTGTTATTAATTCATCATCCATTTACCCTCAAGCAGTTAAATTTCTCTATCAAACACAACAGCACTATGATAAGTAGTAGACTTTTAGATCAATCTTATACAAGGAACAATAAATCCAGGAGTAGGACTGAGACTAGATTAAAAAACACTCTGGAAATTGAAACTGAACCAATGAATTGGCAAAAAATCAACATAAATGCCCACAAGATCAATTTAGAGGACACTGGCGTGTGCACAGTAAGATTTATAATGCCTGCAGTATACTGTGGCATAATTAATAAAGTATGCCTGGGGTAAAAAGCAAAATACCTATTTAAAGATGGGCCACTCCCTCCCAATTAGGTTGGAAATAAACTGTGTAATATGCTGGAAACTGCAGAGTAGATCTCCAAGCACAAATATGACAAAGATAAGGTGAGGAGAAACTTCGTACCGTATTTGATCTCTAAGCCTCAGTGAAATTCTAATTAGACAAATCCCATTCTAAATGTTTTCATTCTGTCTCTTAAGTGCTGTTTAGCATTTTAGCACAGCTTTTTGCTGCTAGTGCATATTATTCCCCGTTCACAACCCTCCTTCCTCCATCAAAAGAAAACCAATTACTGATGACTTGCCAGCAATGTCACAGAGCTGCCCATTAGCCATTTTCCTCAATGGTAAAACACTTTCACAAACATGGAATGTTATACTTTATTGAATGCCACCCAGGTGTGAGTCAGTCCTGTAACTAATGATAGTCCCACTTCCATTTCCTGAAGACTCTTAAGGGCAGGAGCTGGGAGAGAAACACAACAATGTCAGTAGTTGATTTTTTTTCCACCAAAGTAATGAAACTAAACCCACAAGCATGAATGAGCGTGCCATTCCCAGGAGTGCTCTAGATAAAGTAAGAAAACTGGGGTCACTACTCTTAGAAAGTGGTAGTGGTGATCAGTGCTTTAAACCTACCACCTAGCTTTCCTTGTTGCCCATAAATTCAGCATCCTTTGTGTCCATTATCAGTGATACATTCTCCTCCCCCAGCTTTGTTAACCTCCCCCTAGGTCTGAGATAACACCCAGACAATAGTACTAGCTTTATCTTATCTCAAGTTCCCACTGTGGGGGCTTACCTTACAGTCCAAGTTCCAGGTATCCATGGTGGCGTATTCAGAGGGGGCTGTGGTGGTCTTTGGTGATCACCAGTGCCATCTGTCCCATAACTTGGGGTGATCTTTCTTTGACTGGTGATATGTGTGTGAGCAGTTGCTTCTTTACACTGCTGGTCATCATGGGAATTTTTGTCTGGATGCATTACCCAGGATGTGCTAACCAGATCTCGCCTCTACCAGGTCTTGGAGTTAATGCCATCTTGTTGCTCTGTTTTACATTTATCTCACGGCAAAGTCTTTCTGGGGCCTTAACAGTGTTTGAGACAGGCCACTGTGACCTTTAAGTCCTTACACTGTGTGCAAGTTGTAAGCACTGCTGTCATCTGCCATCCATCAACTGTGTCAGGCAGGAACACCAAGCATCAAGTGGGAAAGAGACTTCTCTGCCACAGACCTTAGAGACACCATGTTAAAAGGCACTTAAATACAGACTTACATTTTATACTTCTTCCCATCATATTATTCTACCAGACTTCACCACATGAACCCTCCATGCAGTCCTTCAGAATATGTGACATTGTACCTCCACTGAGTTTTAAAACTCCTTTATGTTGTGTGTACTCTAATACAAAACACTACCAAAGTCTTATCAACGTGTCATTGAGCACTTATCCCACTTCTCTGCCAGCAATTTTCAGAGCAAGAAGACACAGCCTGGTGATCTGCCAGAGAAGAGGCACGTTGGAGGAGCACATATGTCTCTTCATTGCCCAAGGTCAGATTCCTCTCCTAGCACCACCTTCAGGAGGTAAAGGGTTATCCCAGTTTGTTCAATTCACAGTCACACTCCACCACAGCGCTCTAATTATTTCTCACACCCATCAGTTCAGTGACATGTCAGAGAGTACAGGTATCTCCATATTCCAGATAACCACCGCTACCTTCTACCACCTCTCTGTTGGGTCTTGACCAAAATTACATGGGATTGTGCCTGAACTGCCTATCTTGTGTCTCATGAATTTGGTTTTGTGCAACTAGGTAGATGGGCCAGAATGACCCCAAACCATTTTAATTCTACATTGATAAAGTTAAAGATCATCTAGGAGTAGGGTTTTAGGGTTCTTTTCCTATTTGTCTGTTCAATATAGCATGCATTCTATTGACAGTAGAGAAATTTTGTCATCATAATGATTTTTTATATCAAATAATTACTTTCTAAGAAGTTGCCCACTTTTAATGTTTTTAATGTCCACTGACATCAACTTTTAGTATATATTACTTATGATCAAGTATTCAGAGTTCTTTCATGTAGTCTTAAGCTAAAAGCCCTGAGCAGAGCGTTTTGCACTGAGGGCAGAGATGAGGTTGTTCAAGCAGCATAAACTAATCCAAGAACTCAGAAGTGAGATGAAAATGCTTGTGATGACCTTTCACTTTCTACAATAATTTATCTAAAACAAATGTTCTTCTAATTTGCGTTATAATGGCAATCACAGGAAACAACTGGCTAGCTCTCAGAAGTTTATCTGCAGTAATTAAACCTTTTCTACCCCAGATTTTCTCTTTTCATTGATGAAGCTAAAAGTGCAATTCATTTCATCTGGAACTGCACTTCCAGAAGGTCAAAAAAAAAAACAAAAAAAAACAACAGAACAAACTTGTGCCATTTCCTTCACCTTCTATTAAAGATGTATCAAACTACCCATGAGCATTCATACTGTATATCATTGAACATAAATGGGCTCAATGACCTGTGCAGAACAAGGATATTGAGCAACCTATTAGACATGCTGACAAAACCACAATATTTGGGTCATATTATACAACATAAAAACAATTACTTCAAAGTTACACTCAAAGATACAGCTTACTTAAAACTGAAGACAACTTTTATTCTTCAGAAGTCGTTTTTCTGATAAAGAAGGATAAATCTTTTTTTTTGGGTTACCATTACATTTAAATGTAGTCAGGAGGTCTGTCTTATAGCAATGAATAGCCACAAGCTGTATTTAGAATTTAAAAATAAGAGTGCACACAACAATTATTATTGTGTCTTCTTTTACTTTTTTATTTTGCCTTTTTTTTTGTACTCAAAAACATTCTGAGTATTTAAAGCATTCTTCTAAAAAAGCATTGTTTTTTTGGTTTTTTTTTTCTTTTGTATTGAATTGGCAGATTAAGTAACAATTTGATATTAGGAAAAATATAGTTTTCTCATAATTTATGACAGAAACTTTATCATTGAAAAAATGACAACAAAAAAAAAAAGTTCTCCATTCTAATCAGGCTCAGATAAGGTTTGGGACATGAACAGACCCCACTATGCAAGAATTCTGCATTTAAGAAACTCTTTCATGCCAAAATATCTCAACCTTTACCAATCTAAGTGTTAAAGGACATACTAGAATGAATGAAAGCAAAACAAGAAATCTCATTAAATGTTCCCAGCAGCTCCAAATCATTATGAATTTTCCAATACAGCATCCGACGATTATATTAGTTTTCCAATAATGTAGTCAAATGTCTCTCATTACAACTAATTGAGAAAGTACAACAGATTACCCAATCTTACTGTTTTATGAAAAGAAAATAATGTTTGGTCAGCTCTGCAAAGTGTTGAATGTATTGACATACAGAAAAAGTCACAAACATGTCAAGACTTACCTTTCTGTGAATTGGAATTCTCTTAATGGATAATTCTTCCTATGTAAATTTCCAAAACTGACCTACAAAAAGTTCAAGAGGCTTTAAATTCCCAGTAATTCTTTGATTAATATTATAAATATTTCTAATCAGCAAGTCTAAATACTTCGTTAATTTTCTGTAAGCATCAAACTCAGAAACTTTACTGTTACTCTTGAGACTTAAACTGTCTCTGACCCTCAGGGCCACAGTTCTCATGACAACCCCATTAGCTTCATACAAACAAAACCTCTGACAAAACCTGCAGGCAACAGGATGAGGCATAATCAGAGCAGCACAGTCTTTACCACTGGCATTGAGAAGCATGCTGGAGGAAATCCAGATGAAACTTGTTGGGTTGGCAGCCAGTCTGGTTTCACCCCAACAGAACAATAAAATTCACATTACCATTGTAACTGTGGTTATCCAGCTAAGTAGAGCTACAGCTTGTGTGAAGCACTGGGGAGGTAAGACAGAGCTCACAGAACCTACTGTGTTGCTTGTGGCAGAGTTACCCTTTCAGCCTGGGCAATGGGCGTTTCTGCCCAGCAGCACATCAGCATTGTGAAATCCTGTCAGAACTATGGAGCCTATTTGGAGGCATACTGCTGATAGCCATTCAATTCTGAACTCCTGTACAGTCCTCAGCAGTTTACTTCTTACAAAATTACAAAACAAATTGACAAACAGAAAGCTGAGGTAATAAAGGAATATGGGGGTTTAAAATGCCTGTAATATGTCTTCACCCAGAGGTTCCAAACTCATAATTGTTTAAAACAGGATGCAGAGGGGAGATGCAACCCCAGGTGGGATTCAATTATTCACAGTAGCATTTGGAGTCACAAGCATGACCCCAAAGGCCTGCAACCACAGACAGTGTACAATTACCACTCCAGCTCTGTTTGGACACCATCTCCTGGACATTGCCCATGTGTTTCAGAAACTTCAGGGCTGGAGGCCACAAGAAGCATATGCTTCCTATCACTTCACACACTTTGCCTCTAGGCTAGAGAGCAGAGGGGTCACTGTGTTCAGCTAGTTGGTGCTAAAGTCCTACCCTCCATGTGTAGGGGAGCAGAAGGCAGCCATGGTTCAGTGCTGCAGATTTGCCTCTGAACAATGGAGAAAGTAGAGCTGGTGGCCAAAGAGTTGTTAGGATGGTGCAGGAACATCTCTGTGCAGCTAAGTCCACATACATCTCAGTATTTCAAATGCTCAGCAAAAAAAGCTGTAGAAATGTTGCCTTCACCTGTGAAACAGTCTGCTATCTAATAAGCACAAGGCTACAATAATAGGATGCCTATAGTAATATCAATAACAATAATAAATATATTGATAAAGGAGACAGTTCTGCAATAAATATTATGATGATTAATTTTCCAGAACTTTCAAATGGCCATTTCAGACCACTGTCTTTATATATTATGAATGCTGCATATATGTTATCATTGATTTTTTTTTTTTAACTTGGAGCTTTTGAAATATTTATGGCATAAATCAGCACATAAATCAGACACAAAATATGCATGGAAAAAGATAGCACTAGGGACACTGGTGATAATTTGAGAAGTGCTTCATGGAAAGAGGTACAATTACTAAAGAGTGGCAAGACATGAAGACACCACAAATGTAATCACACTGTGTGAGAGAAAAAAGTATTTTGCAAAAGATCCAAACGGATTAACTCTAAATCCTAATTAAGCCTTTCTTTCTTCTACACATCATTTGTTTCTGCCCTGAGAGTATCTTTCCTGGTTTTCTGATTAATAAATAGGGTACACAAAACAACAAGTTTATTTAGAAAGATGGGCAATGGGGAAGGATATGAGCACTGCAATGAGGCAATTAATTATAATTGTGTCACGTGTCCCTATTCAGGAACCACTGTTTGCTATCCTGACTGCTTCCATACATGCATTACTTTGTTAATATCAAGTACAAATGTATCACTCAGCAATAATCTATGCCCTCAGAAACTTAAACCTAGGAATGGCTTTTCACTGACTATCAGGACAGATCACTCACTCAAAGTTCTTCTTTTCTGTCTGCATCCAATATAAGTGTTTTTCAAATTCTTGAGAGAAAATGGTAGTTATTTAAAGGTCAGGTAAGGACAAAATTAGTTAATATAGTTAAGAGCCCTGAAAACCATCTAAACAAAACCTGAACAGAAAAGATTGCCTACTAGAGCCATGGTGAGAACACAGTAAAGCTCCACTGTTAAATATAAAAAGTTACTGGGTTCCCCCCCTTCTATGTTTTAAATAATTCAAGCCATTTGCAATGACCAAAACCAGCATTCAAAATGATGGAGTGTGCATCTGTGCACATACATGTTTGTGTTTCTGGGGGACGAATAAAGCTTGAAATTTAAAAAAAAAAAAAAAAAAAAAAAAAATTGCTCTCTAATTTGGCATTTTCTCTAAGTGAGGCAGACAGAGTCCCAGAAGTAGAACAGAACTTGCAACAGATAAAATTTCAGCTAATTCAAAAGAAAATCTAAATTCTCCTTATCTTGAAAACAAGTGATTTAAATGTTGGCAAATAGAATTATTTATCAACAGTTGCATGGCCTCACAGAATGAAACCTAATTCAATGCTATTCTCAAAGAAACCTTATCCCATTTTTTAATGCAAAGATGGGAATGGAAATGAGTACTGTACTGACTGATAAAGGGGAGCTATTGCTTTCCAATAAGGTAAATGGCAGAAGCCTGATCCCAGAGCAATTTGGCATAAAACTGGTTTTCTGGTTAATGTGAAAAGGACATTGTGTGTGGAGTCTCTTCCCATTGATTCATTCCCTCTTTTCAGGCTCCGGTGCTGCTGAAACAGATTGTCTGCTGTAGCACAAACCCAAGTGACATCTGATTCACACACTGGCAGCCATTCAAGCCTATCTGGTCGAGCAGGCTTCCGTGAACTGGGGACTTCAGGTTTTTTCCACAGCGTTTATCAGCAGTTTTCATGCTGTTGAAATGATCTTGGCAGTGCTGCTCACAGTAATCCCTCACCCCTTAGTGCCACTGCTATTTGCAAATACAGGTCTCCTTACTTCTAGGTGTGTTATCTGCAAAGACTTCAGCGTAGGAAGGCTGTGCAAATGATCAGTTTAGTTGGGAGTCCTCAGACAATTTGGATGATGTGAAAAATCAACCCCCTGTAAAAACTAATATAATTTTAAAAAATACAATTAAGTTAGCTACCTGCCTATTTAACCCTAGCATTTAAATCCCCCAAGGCTTTGGAGCCTGCAAATGGCCAGACACTCCAAGCAGCACCTAAATATATTTCCTTTGGGTCTCAGCCATCTCCTAAGGTGCCAGGAGCCTCTTTGAGGGTTCAGTTGTCAAAGAAAACCCAATATGTTAAATGCATGTAAGTAAGATGAGGCACATGCTTAAACACCCCTACTCTATGGGGTGATGGTCTGTAGAATAATAGAGAAATTTGTTGCATAAATGAGGGGAGAAATTTAATTTATTTGCACCTACAATCATGTCCATGAGCTGAATAAAAAAGATGCCAAGTAAAACAAATTATGTTAACAGCATACCTCAAAATGGGTTAATATCTTGCAACTAATTCCCTGAGGGAAGAAAAGGAACCAATCCATATCTATATATAGGCATGAGCCCATTATACAGTGTTTTGCATCATGAATTAGATTCTGTCCAATGAAGAATCATAAGAATAAAGCAAATTAAGAACAAAACCTGTAACTCTATGGAGTCCTGGAAATAACTGAGGATGAAAGCACAGCACATTCTAGGCATTTATTAAAGCATTTATCTATTTGATACATAAGCATCAGCTCTTCAAAGCCAGTCTGAATCACTGCTACAACCAAGATACAAGCAAGCTTAAACAGGACCAGACAAAACCATTCAAAATTACAAAGACTGGATGAAAAAAATCACCATGGGTCAGTGCAATGTCAGAAGAAGAGGAAGGATTTGATATGACTATGCTGAAAGATATCCATGCTCAACACACATCAAAAAAGAACTCCACAATTCAGCAGTTTGTATCAAAATGGCCAGAGCTAAAGAATGAAACATACTTCGAAAAGATTTCTACAGCTGCTCCTTGAAATTGCACATCAAGAATTTTATGATCTCTTTAATAGTAAAAGAGCTGAGAGAAAAGAGGTAGAGTAAGTCCAGCCTTCAAAGTGGAAAATGCTTCCTTGTTAAACAAAAGATAGGCCGTACATACAAAAACTCACCTTGAAAATAACCCTTAACTCATTAATATTGCATGTGTCATTTAAAGATCAGTGAAATATGCAAAAAGGTGATGGCAATATTCTACCGATAAGAGGAATTAAATAGTAAAATTTTATTTATTTTTCAATAAAGAATAATTTATTGCTAAGACTGAACAATGAACAGAAAATAACTTTTTTTACCTACCAGTACAATTCTTATAATCATTCAAACATGATATATAGTTATTTAATGTGGTATTATTCCAGATGCGGAGCTCATCAGGTTTCTCTTACTATCAATCATTAAGGGCAGATCAACTGGTCTTTCCAGCCTTTCAGAAGATACAGGAAAAAAAAACCCAAATACTTATCTTTACACATAAAATGTGCATGATAATGTAGAGAACATTTTGGGAATGAGTCTGAGATCTGATTTAGTAACACTTTGTGTTATCTAGTAAATGTAATAAAATGTGAACCTAAGGGTTACATAAGGGGTTACATAAATAGCCAATGTGAGTGTGTGGTAAGGTGTAGTTTCTTGTCACATCAAGAGGCCTCTTCAGCAATTGCAACTACTTGGTTACAGCATTTCTGTATTGGAGAGTCTTTAGATGACAGATAGATTATGAAAGCAAGTTCACTAAGTCCTTTCATTTTATCTATTGATTTACCAGACCCTTTGGCATGGAATACAACATTTCTTTTTACTGTAATAGGAACCTGCACCCTCTTGTCCTCTTTGTAAAAAATTATCTTCTTAATCAAAGCCTTCTTTTACTTACTGTAGTAGCCATTTTAATTCTGAATTAAATCAGTCACATCTTGTATTAACTCCAGATATGTTGACTTAAAGAGTGCCTCCAGTCTGACATTGCTATCCTTCATCTGCATATACAGTATTTTTTTAACATGTCTGGTTTCTCCTTGCCTCACATAATCTCCTGCTATACTTACCACATGAAACAAAAAATTCAACAGTCTGTGATTTTGATGCTCTTCAGTAGAAAAGAACTTGGGCTGTAAGGCACAATCACAGTCTGAATATGATCTAATTTACTACAAGGTACCCATTAAGCAAGTAGTTTTTTATTATGTACTTAATGCATGATCTTATGTAAAAGCCCTCAGAAATCAATCATTAATCAATGTGGGAAAAATGCTTGGCTTTTAAATATGTTATTCATTTAAAAAGAGATTGCCCTGGAATGGATTCAAATACAAGCATACATTTTCATCATTCAATAATCAAAATCTGACTACAGACTTTGTATATGTCACTAATGTGGCTCTTCATGCTATGCTACCAAACAAACATCCAGGTGAGAAGTCAGAAGGCATCACTAGACTGGCATTTCTATTGCAGTTCCAGGTGAAATTACATTCTGTGTACATTTGAATGTATTTACAGGGTAACAGGCATTATGAGACTGTCAGCTATAATTTACTAGTTTTTAATGGAAAATATCCTTTATTTGAGCATTTATTTCCAGTCAAGTTCTCTGTGAGAAACTTAGACCTCAGTGAGGATAAGCTTCAGGGAAGTCGTACAGCAATTAGCAAGTACAAGACCTAGTTCCGTGGGGAATTTAGGAATAAGACCTTTCCTGCTGGGATAAATAGAGACAGTATTGAAATCAAAACGTTTTGTTATAATACTTCATGCTATTAAAATCAGTCTCTGCTGAATTGTCTAACATGGGAATGAAAATTCTTTTGTGTCTAGTGACTTGCAAAATTAAGAAATGTCTAATGTCAAAATAGAAGCCTCAAGTAATTTTATAGATGAAAACTTTAAAAAAAAAATCAGAATCACATCAAGAAACAGACACTGTTTTCCCAACATTACAAGCAAGCAAAATTCTCACATCTTTGTGAAATTTATTTGGGATTTAACTGGACATTTGCTATATGCAACAAAAACCTTGATACTTGTTTTTCATTAAAGCAGTCCTATTATTGTATAAAGTGCCTATGGACAGGCATAGTAAAAATATGTAAATTTACCATAAAGAGAGTATGTTCTGCCTTTAGTCATTATGCACCTCTTTCCTTACTGTGGATAATTAGCACACAAAAATAAATTGTTGTCAGGTTTTTTATTCACTTGCTTTGCTATAAATGTAAGTTGAATCAACAGGTCAAATTAGGTTTTAGACAAGAAAAGAAATGGAAGCAGCAGTTTTTAAATATAGAAAAAATAATTCTGTAGCCGTTCAACAGCCGCTACTGTGCAACAATCTTGAAAATCCTGATTTGGCAATATAAATGTGCTTTGTATGTCCTCTAAAGGACATGCAAACCATTTCCTTTAATTAGCAAAGTTAACTTGATAAACAGAAAGAATTTGTGATTTCTTCTTATGCCAAATGAAAATAGTTGTAATTTGATTAGCATGCTATCATAGTACAACTTCATTTTGTGACATAAATGCCTAAACTATTTTTAATGGGAATTCTCATTGGATAGATTGTCATGAAATATCTAGTTTTTCTTACTATAAGAAGTCTACATTACCATCTCTGCAACAGCAGAACATTAAAACTTTTCCCAAGCTTCTATGTCCCCAAAAAGACAATTGTATTAATAAACTAAGAACTTTCCTAGGTGAAGCCTATAGGAAGACATGACCCACACCCATCTGCCATGGTGATGTACTTACAAAGACATAGGGAATCAGATTTTTGCAGAGGAAATCAGCTTTGTGCCCAGCAATGGGCATAGAACAATTTAGAAAGACAAAATGGGACAGCTGGTATAATAATTTATCATATGAATGGCTTTGTTGCTTGCCATACTGAAATAGGATAATTCACTGGAGTTCTTGGTTTGATCATTCCCCTCTTTTTTTATCACAGCACCTTTCTTGACATCAGTGTCCATTGCACTTTACTTCACCACAGATCTCTTTTCCCTGAAATTCACTGCTTCTATTACCTGTGCCCACATAACTTACCTCACTCTGGCAGAAGGGAAGGAATATACAGCCTCTTCCTCATGAGGTAATCAATAGTGCTTCAAAGATAAGCCAGCCAGCAAAGGCTTGTAAATGCATGTCACTTCTGTCTTCAACAGCCCTCAATGTGTGACATTTGCAATGCTTTTAGTTTCAATTGACCTGGCCCAAGGGAAAGATGTCAAAAAGCTTCTGATAAATTGGAGCTCCTGTAGTTACTGCTTCACTGGAGGATTACCACCTTATGCCACACTGCTTTCCTTGCATAAATACTACACCCTTAGTCTTTATTAACATGTTATATACACCATGGATGAAGTCTAATAAATTATCATCTAAAGGTGAAATAATTTTTTTGCTATAAGTTTACCTTTTTTTTTGGTTTGTTTTACTTGGTATTAATCAGTTGTTTCATCTACGGAGAGATAAAATAAAGAGATGCAAAAATAATTATCTTGATGGAAATAAAACAAGAAAAGAACAATAGAAGAAAAATAAATCTTTAACCCTGTTCTCTTGAAAACTGGTCATAAATTTGGAAATATTAATCCCTCCCAAGGTTTATCTTGGAGACTGCCATGTACATGTCATCTTGCAAGTTTAAGCTAGTGTGGTTTGTGATAAAGTCCAGAGGTGAGTGACTTTTCAAAAATACAGAACTGGTGGTCAGTAGAGCAGGACTCAAGCACAAAGAAATTGGAAAAAGTTCTTGCAGCTCCTTATCACTGCCAGAGCCTAGTAACATTTTATTGTGTCAACTTGGGCTCCACAAGCTCCACCTAAGTCTGTATATGTTTGAGTTGAAAATTATAGGAGGGGGAAAAAAAAGTTCAAAAAGATCTGAACCCAAACTCTCAAATCCATCTCCATTGTCAGATATTTCTGAAGGCATAAACCATGAATCAATAAACCCAAATACCCAAATTGCTGGTACACTCTGAAATTCAGTAATAAAATCTGCTATTAATTTTTCGGCGCAGAAAAGTTGCACTATAGCTCCTATTTTAGAAGGTCGTATCTGTCTGAGCCCCAAGAGCTCAGCAGGACACGCAGAGCCCAGGGCAGTGCCTGGATTTCTGCTCGAAGTTGGGTAGCTGAATGCACTGTGAAGCTCACATGCACTGGAAAGTGACATTTTCTCTCACATCCCCAGAAGTAAAACAGATACGCTTGTACATTCAAGCTGCTAAGTATATAAACATGAAATACTTATCACAGAATAACTCAGATGGGAAAGCATCTCAGGAGGTCTCTAGTTGAGCCTCCTGCTCAAAGATGGGTCAGCTTGAGATCAGACCAGTTTATTCAGGGCATTTTCTACTAAAGATGGAGACTACACGAACTATAAACCTATGTAACTGTAGGAAACAAGTCCTATGAACAGATTTTTATGTATGTGCATATAAAAATAATACTAGATTTAATTGATATCTAGTTAGAAAAGCAAATGATCATTCTCAGAAAAGGCTTGAATATCAGGTATTAGGGGATACACATACTAGACAAAGCTGTGATCTAAAATTAGAATTCATTGTTAAAGAGGCAAACAAAGGTGATGTTTGTTTCCTTGTGCCATAGATGAAACAGTGCTTCTAAAAGCAAAGGAAAAACAATTTCTAAGTAAAATATAATTCACAAATGTTATAATAATTTGACTTTTAATGGCACTATGGTCCTCCTAAGAAAATTACTTAAAAAATCAAGGTCTTTGAACTGTAGTGGTAAAAATTCAAAGTCTCTGATACCAAAACTGTCGCTTAATTGCTGCAACTCTCTAGCTCTTCACTGCCACCTTGGGCAAACAGCAAATTAACTGTTCCATTTTTAGGGTCCATGATCATGAAGTGCAGTGGTATTTCCGCTGGTGTGTTTGAAGTTTGTTCCTTCTGATTTGCTACTGTGAGATTTCAAAAATAGCAAAGCTGCAGTTGTGTCACAGATCTATAATTTTCACACTGCACATACTTTATGAACGGTATGTACTTCAATATTTCAAAAAATATTTGCAAAACACCACTCTTCTGTCCACTGAACTGAATGTTTAGACTAAAAAAATATAATGAAATAGATGTTGGTATGATATGTTAATGGTATATCTGATTTTCCAATAAATACTAGAGACAGACCTTAATACAAAATGTCAACCATTATTCTTTTATTTTTATCATTTGTGGTTGGAATAAATGTCTACTTACCTAAACTAGATGGGAAAATAAATTCATTTCGTCACTCTAAAACATTATGTCTGGAATACAATTGTTTGCCTTTGTAGTCCCAGATGGCTCAAAAGATAAACCATTCACATTCTACAGATCTGTTCAACAATGAATAAATGATGGGGAGGTAGCCATTGTGGGTATTTCTTGCCTTTCACATTTTAGCCATGTTTTAAAATTCTTGGATAGCAAAACTTAAAATAACGTCAAATATTAACATGGTTAATAGTGAGCCTTGGTATTAAAATTTGATATATCACTTGATTTTGTGCTAACAGTCAAAATACTAAAAATTACATATCTTGTAATTTCTCTAAGGTAAATGGTCACTGTTGTCACTGTGTGATTAGAATCCTGTAAGGTTCGTGCAATTCCGTCAAGTTTGTGCAACTCCCTTTACACAAAACTTTAAGAGCTAATGATGAATTTTTTAAGACTTTGTAAAGTACTTTCACTGAACAAAGAAAACTAACCATACCACCAGAAAACATCTCATAGGCTACAGCCAAAACCTCCCCAGACACTCACTTTTAACTCAGAATAAAATAAAGACCAAGTTATTCTCATTCCTTTTTACCGTTCCTAAGAATTTGGGCCCCAGGTACATGACGAGATATTACTATAATTAATAACCCTTCCCACAAAAATGACAAATAGTTACGATAAAAACTCTCATTCACAGTGAATGAAGGGAGTAGGCCATGAATAACCTAAATGCTTCTACTCAAGACTAACTGCTCAAACAAGAATACAAGGCAACTGTGTACCCTGGAAAAACTACTTAGTACTTAATTAGTAAAAAAAACCAGTGATTTTCTTTGTTAAAAGGGTTATATTTTCAGCCTTCTCTCATGCCTTAAAGAAGGTGGGTTTTGCCCTACTGCAAAACTCTGCTACTCTCTGAAGGCTAACAAGCACTGAACAGCAAGAAGGTAGGAAATTATTTCAGCCTCCATGTCCTCCCAGAAAACACTTGGAACTATAGCCTTTTGCAGTGAGGGAACCTGAATCAAGTGAGCCTGTATGACTTCAGCAGTTGCAGCATGCCCAGATGAGGAAATCTTTGCAAAAAGGAAAGTCCCAGGCTACAGGGCAGAAGCAGGGTGGCTGTTCAAAAAATTGTATTTAAATTGATACGAGAGATCAACAAGAATGAGAGTTTTGTGCGTTTTTCCTTCTTTAGTGAGACATTACTTGAGCTTTAAACAGTTTTGATGTCTAATGTTACACAGAATTCTATCCCTGAAGAAAAGCTGGAATATAACAGGCTTGATGTCCATATCAACAAGCTATAACTTCCTAATCAGGTGTGGGCAGCAAAGTCTGACCAGACTGAGAATGGAAAGAGGAGACGACCAAATGTGGGTCTAAAGATGTAGTTCCCAGTTACTAATGGAAAAACTGGTAGTTCATTTTAAAGGACTACTATTACTTCTGCCAAATTCTCTGCTGATGATGCCAAACTTTCACCATCAAATCAGTCCTGTCCTGGTATAGGTAGCTCACAGTTATTGATGCGCCAACCATTGCTGAACTCTGGCTGAGGGACTGAGTTACCACACTGGTCAGCAGGCCCATTACATCTCATACTCTCCCTAGTTTAGGATAACACAGTAGCAGTCAGGACATGGCCACAACGTGGCATGCTGCTCTGGCAGATCCAAGAGGAGCTACTGCCCACAACCACCCAGTGAGACACTGCTGGGGCTGCGAACAGCAAAGCTACTGAAGACCAGCCTAGTCCACTCCTCAGAAAACACCTGCAAGGCAACAGTGCCTGCAGATAGGTCGTGCTGAAGTTACTTAATAGATTTGATCTGTTTCTGAAAGTCTCTTTGTTATGAATAACTGGGTGCGGATAACCTACAAAGAAATTAAAAGATTATGCTAAGAATCTTTCTTCACACCTGCACGGCTTTTCAAAAGGCAATAAAAGTGTTTATTGATTACTGTGTGCAGCAACAAGCAAAACAATATCTGCAAGTTCCCTCCTGGAAGATGAGTCGGTCAGAAGTAATTTTGTAACTGCTTGGACACAAGGCCAGTATTCACTGAGATGAGGTCTATCATTTGTGCTCCAGTGTGGCTCTAGCAAGTTGTCCCTGGCTGGATGCCAGGCACCTACCAAGACCTCTCTATCACTGCCGTCCACAACTGGACAGGGAGAGAAAATATAACAAAGGGTTCATGAATTGAGATAAAGACTGGGAGGCATCACTCACCAAATACCATCATGGGCAAAACAGGCTAGAATGAGAGATAATAATTGATTTTATTACTAACAAAACCAGAGCAGGATAATGAGAACTAAAACAAAACCTTTAAAACACCTTATCCCCACCCCTCCCTCCTTCCCAGCTCTACCTCCTGCCCCAGAGGCAGAGGGACACAGGGAATGGGGGTTATGGTCAGTTCATCACCTGTAGCTTCATCCTGATGCTCAGGGAAAGGAGTTTTCCCCCTGCTTCATCACAGGGTCCCTCCCATGGGAGACAGTTCTCCATTAACTTCTCCAATGTGACTCCATCTCACAAGCAACAGTTCCCTGTGAACTGCTGCAGTGTGGGTCACTCTTCCACAGCGTGCAGTCCTTCAAGACAGGCTGCTCCAGCATGGGCTCCTCTCTCCACGAGTGTCCCTCGGGTTCACAGCCTCCTCTCAAGCCCCTGCTCCAGCGTGGGGCTCCTCCATGGGCTGTGGGTGAGCCTCTGCATCCCCGTGATCCTCCATGGACTGCAGGGGCACAGCTGCTTCACCATGGGCTGCACCACGGGCTGCAGGGGAATCCCAGCTCTGGCACCTGGAGCACCTCCTGCCCCTCCTCCACTGATACTCATGTCGGCATAGCTGCTTCTCTCATATTTTCACCCTGCTCTTCTCTGGCCACAATTACAACTGTGCAATAATTTTATTCCCCCCCCTTAAGTTTTTTATCACAGAGGCTTTACCACCATTTCTAATTAGCCCAGCCTTGACCAGCAGCACATCCATCTTTGGAGCTGCCAGGGATTGGCTCTCTTTCACATGGAAGAAGCTTCTGGCAGCTTCTCAAGAAGCCACCCCTGTAGCCTGCCCACTACCAAAGCCTGGCCGTGCAAACCCAATACAGTGGCCTACTAAACAACTTAAGCATTCAGCAATGAAGTCTTGTATTCTTTTCTCTCTTAACAAAGACCAAAAAAAATACAGCAGAATATGGAGGGATGTGTTGAAAGAACATGAACCAAGCTGTATCACTTCTTCAGCCTGGCTTTTCAGGCTGCTGTCCTCTGTAATGAAAACAAAGCTTTGGGGAACAGGAGTCTTTTCTCTGTGCTGCTGTCCCATACTGCTGGCAGCTGCCTCACCATGCTTCTCTGAAAAGTAGTAATTACCCTGGCAGGTCTACAAGGTTTTATTGACAAGGAAGAAAAGGTAGTCTAAGTTTTATTTTGACTCCAAATCCTAAAAGTGGGACTCAACGGTGTGATTTCACACAGATCTACATAGGCAAGCTACTTAGCAATTAAAGACAATTCCATAACATAAGCAATGCAGGATAAAGGGTGGGTTTAGCAATGCCATGTATTATCTACACTATGCTTGGATTCAAAAAACAGTCAAGGCACTTTTATAGAATAAATGTGGGCTGAAAAAGGCATTTTTCACCTAACTACTTGGCATTAAGTTTGTAACTAAGAATGAATATTGCATTCCTTTTCAGGGACAAAACATTTCATAATACTGCAGCTGATTCAATATTTGAAAGAGTATGATGTGTGAAGATATAAAGATATTAAAAATTCAACTGATCCTTAAAATATTTAAGAAAAGAAAGGTTATTTCATAACACATATTTCAGAGCAAGATGTTAAAAAAAAGTCTGAAGTTTGAGTCAAAAATATTCAGATATTGGTGACTGAAACAGTGATCCTTAAAATAAATACTAAGAAATTGCATTTTAACAATTAAAATGAAAACATCCAGAATCTCTCTTCTGGGTAACATTATTGATATACTCTAACTTTTATAAATCCCATCTCCTCAGCTGCTAGTGTTTCTTTAGAAATTAGTGTTTCTTATTCCACAAGGGCTTAGGCTCTTGCAGAATATTGCCTCATGTAGCCTTCCCAACTTCTGACGATTCAAGTTGTCTTTGTATTTCATTATTTCCAAACCACTGAAATTGGCTGCTTTTAACTCAGAGTTACAGCCCCGACTTGCAGACTATCTCTTGCCAGAACTCCCGCAGGTATCCCTCCCATGTACAGAAATGAAAGCTCTGACACTGATCTGGGGAAAACTTTTCAGATCAAAGTAGTAAGTAATTTGTCTCAAGTTATTAGACTTGCTACATTGGTGCTTCTCCAGACTTCTTCTCTCCATTATGAGAATAAAGATGTTTCTCCTAAACTCTTTCCAATTGTTCAGTCACAGGGCAGAAGAAAAGATGATTTCTCTTGGTATCTCTCTCTGCAAATTTCATTTGACAAAAATGGTATGATATTCACTGTAAAACCGGCACAACTTCATGCTGTAAAGTGATATACTTTATTTTTCCAATAGAAACTTGCAGAATATGTAGCAGAGCAGTGAAAACCCAAATTGTTTTCAGCTGTATTTCCTTCTTTGTGTGACTTCCAACTGCTGGTGCTTTGATAGAACATGACAGTCTGCACTGCTTTACCTGAAAGAATACAAGAAATGAGGTGCTATCAGCTTGTTCTGACACACTTCTCTTCTACCATAAGATGGCAGACATAGTATGTAAGTTTTCAATAATATGCTGAAAATTACAATTATTAGGCCAATATGTATATGATGTTCCCTACTGTCCTTACTGGCATGAACCAGAAAAAAGTGGTCTCACTGTACCATTATCTGCTACTGCATTCATGGCATGCTATTAGTTCATCACCGCAGCTCTTTCAAAACACCATGACTTGGCAAGAAAAATAAAATAATAAAAATTTGATCAGGCATAAAATTACTGTATTTTTGGTTAAAGTGCATAACACTAGCACAATATAGGTAAGATACAGCTTTTGCTTTTATTCAGCTGTTTTGTATGCTGTAGGTATAAATGAGACTTAAACTGAGCATCAAAACTGAACCTTTCAGACATTAATGTGATGATAGCTGTGTTATTATGAGCCTAATGATATCTAGTGCACACAAGAATACATAGGTGTCATGCTGGGAAACCAATGATCTGGCTCTCATTCTGACTGCAGGCAAAGAATATCTCATCAAAGCTATAAATTTCATGACTCTGTTCCCAAATTTAAAACCCTTAAGGAAATGGCTTTCATGGTTCAAGAGTTTTAAAGGGTTGCTCTTACTTGGCTTTGTAACAAGGAAATTAATAGTTCTTCCAAACAAATCAGAATTATGCCATAGCTGCATGCATTTTCATGTTGTTGCCTTCAGCATTTCAATTCCTTCCCCAGATAACATCACTGCAGAATCCACACTGAATTCACGGTGGGGAAACATTTATTACCTGCTATGATTTCACTCTATAGCCTTAGATAGGTGATAGAAGTAGTTTGCTCGTTGTAAAAATTGTTTTCATTAGGTCATGTGAAATAGAGTCAGTTTCTAATCAATCTTCACTTTTCAGAGTAAAACCAGGGTAAAACCTATCCAGCCTAATGTCAAGGAGAGTTAGTTTCTGTAGCATGATGCAGAGCAACCAGCCAAGAGGTAGTCTGCTTATGGGACTGCAATGAGAAAGAAGCACTGAAGTGAGATACTCCTCTGTCAGTATGGTTTTCTCCCTTCAAAAATTCCTACTGTGAAAATACTGAAGCTCCTGAGAGGGAATAATCATGCTAGATAGTTTTCTTAATTTACAGGTACAGAAATGCTAATGAGTAGAAAATGAATATTGTATTAGCATTAGCCACTGTATGTGACAGTGTACACTTCGTGTACATAATGTGCTGTTCAGGAGAAAGACCCTAAATGAGCACCAAATGTCCAGTGTAGCAATACAATTCAATGTAGCATTAAGAAAAAAAACCAAAATACTGTGGACTCTCAGTTAGTCATAAGAACTTACACATACCCTGGGATTAAAATACCGAGATATATTTACTTTTGTTCAGAATCCTTACGACTGCACAACATTTTAGATCCAACTATTTCAATGGCAGCAGAGCAACAAACAGGAAAGTAACAGCATCTGTGTCAAAAGTAGCTTTGATTTTTTAGCTCATGCCAATCATTTGGAGCCCTATCTTTAATGTAGGAATGTAGCATTTGGAATAAGAATCCTTGCATGACAACATCAATTAGGAAATATACGAAAGAGATTCATTTAATAACAAACTATTGCACATATATCTACAATACAACATAAGCCACACTCTCACAAATCATAAATATTACTCTGAATTATTGACAAGAACTTCCACACCTCAAATTTTTCATACCCCCATGAGGGAGTGGAAAGCTCAGACATTATTTTCTAAGAACAAAAATTATAGTAATAGAGAAATTTGCTCTTCTTTGAGGATGAAGTGATTGTCTGTAATAGAAAACAGTGTTGGAGTTCAAAAAATTCTCCATAGCCCACTGTTCCACAGGGGGAAAAAGAGCAAACATGGAGGACTGAACAAAAACCAACAGCAATCCATCATTAACTGCACAAAAGCAGTGAATTTGCTTTAATATGAGGAAAATGACAATTTCTTCTCAAGCACAGAAAACATAATTATCCCCTAAACCACCCTAAAATAGCTATAACTAATGCAATCCAGAAAAACTGCAATCCCCAACTGGGGAGCATCATCCCCGTCATGCATGAGAGGGATGCAGTGGGAAATAAGAAGCTCTCCATCTAGACTTTCAGATCAGCATGTGACTTTTAGTATTAAATAACAGAATAGAGGGAAAGAGAAATAAAAAGAACATAATAACTGGCTTGGGCACATGTACAGAGGGGTGTCTGTGTGTATTTGCATATATATAAGAATATAGTGCTCCATAAAAGTCACTGCAATCAGCTGATTAAAGCTGTCTCAAGTTCTGCTCTTCCCATCTCCAAGTTGGGCTTTGACCTTATTCAGATAAGCTTTGAACTTCACTCTGCAGGAGACAGGATGTTTTCAGTATCCAAGCTGGCTTGTGTTTGACTGCAGCACGGACACACCTTTAATGAAAGTCACAATATTCTGCATCAGGTTTACACCTTAGTTCTGCTGAAGAGTAACACTCATCACATGAGAGTCATGTAGCAGTGTTGCAGCCATCTGCTTTACCCAGTGCATTCTATCAAAAAAAAAAACAACTCTGGAAACTGAGGAGAAAAAATACATGATGAAAATGTAATTCATACTGGTAGCTTGAAAACTCAAGAATACACAAAAAATCAATTCAGCTGCAAATTTTAACTAGAAGAGAATCAAAATAAAGGAAATAAAGTCACCTATTTGGTATAGCCTTCATCTGATCCATTTGATCTTTATCAGTTAAACACCTCTCACCCTCTATTAAGTAAACATGTCTACAAACAAGTTATTAAGATCGGTCTCCTACATTTTTCTGGCAGGGATGAAATTAGGACTGCATTTCAATTCAGCCACATTTGTCTCATTCTCCATCCCAGCTGATTATGGCAAAAGTACTGGTTATTATTTTTCAGTGAAAATGCCTGAGTTCCCATGTTTGGAAGTCAATAACGTAACCAAGGGACAGGTTAACAACACTGACTGTAGACTTCCAGAGGTGTATGCTGGAGTTAGCTAAAAGTATGGCTTATGCAATTATACTTTCACATTACATATTTGAAGAAGTTAGGAAAGATATGGAAATACTCCTTTAAAGCTCATCAGAGTTATGCATCAAATGGAAGCAAATGGTATCTTTCAATTTCTGAACTATTTTTCTCACTCAGGTGTTCCAGAGCCAAGTAATGCATTTTCATACAAAACTTGAACACCGAATAATCACCCTTCTCTTCTCATGCACCTGTACAGTCCTGGGCTGTCACAGAGCTTTGACTCACAGCAAAAGCACAAACATGCTGCCATGGACTGAAAGAAAATAAGATTATATAAAGATATAAATATTTTGCACAACTGAGTCCCTATCTGTTAATTTCAGACAGGATAAACCCAAACATCAAGTGCATTAAGTGTAGGCTGAAAGGCCAAGGCATGTCCAGGCCAATTCATCCCAGTCAGTAACTCCCCGTCATTAAGCTTCCTTTGTGTAAACCCTATGTAAAACTTCATTCTCTTACCTTTTTTTATAAGTTACTAGTTCTGTCCTTCAAAATTCAGAGGCCTTTCAGCCTGTTCCACTGGACATCCTGCCCCTTCTTCAGGCCCTGTTGAGAACTAAGCTCTGAGAACTATGGTTTCCTGGGTTAGTCGGAAAAAATGAAACGCATTCCCTTTGTTTTCACCTACCTCGTGATCCTTCACATCGCTGCACAGAGAACGGTCCCTAAGGTCCTGCATGGTAAAACTCTGCTTCTGTCGTTCTTAAATCTGTCTCTTCCACGGCAGTGAAGAGAAAATCATATTCCCCCTCCTCTCTGATATGGCTACAGTGGTTGATCTGTACCAAACGGACCAATGCTGAATTTATTTTACATGTTAATTTACATGATAGCTGCATTTGTTAAAATGAGATCTAGAGTTATTAAACTCCTGTAGCGTAATTGTGATTGAAATTTCTCCATGAGCTACACACATTTGAACCTCATGAACCAGAAAAGAATTCATAATAGATATTGCTTAAGCACAGGCATGTTGCTTTTAAAATATCTGAAAATGTAATTTACACAGAGAGGATAAAATTGAGGATGGATACTATTTACAATCCGATTTACACTCAATGCAAAAAGTAAAAGTATAGAAGAGTGGGAAAAGAAGTGAACTTTTTAAGCTGAAGATAGTTCATTTCTCTAGTGCAAGATAAACTTCACTGAAGGGACTTCAGTGAGTGTTGTTTTAAACCTAAAAGAGAATCAGTGATATTTTTTGTTTCTTCATTGCAATCTGTGAAACGATCAGGCTATAAATCTGAGTTTCTTGTACTTTCCCATGTACTGACCAGTACATTCTAAAAAGCAGAGGTAAACTGGAAAAAAAAATTAGGACTATATGAAAAATAGTTATTTTAGATGTTTATTACTCACTTGAAGGTCTAATGACGCAGAAAGAAATTATTTTATTTTGTTAGAATGGAAAGATTAGTGTGAGGGAATTAGACCTGGGTAGGATGGCCTAATCAAGACAAAAGCTTGACATTCATTAAAAGACAATGATCACATGAAGATGGAAAAGGTTTACATAAAGAAAAGTATAATGCAACAAGAAACCAATTAAAAAATCACAATACTAATGTAAAACTAATTGCTTCTAAAAATGTACCATACATATAAAAAAATTCTTGCCTCTACCTGCTCCTCAGAAACATTTATTTTAATCACTGATCAGAAGAAATTTCAGACCTCCTTTAGTAGAACATATTTATCTAACTTTTAAGAATCAAAGCTCTTGCTCAGAAATACCAAAATATGTCTGAGTTATAACTATCCTTTAAGGATAACACTGCTTTGCAGAGTAAAACATAAAATAGCCCTATTTGCTTAGTAAAAGCTATAAGTGATGAATAACCATCAGCTTTCCATAACGTGTTCAAAAAGATTTCAGAATTTTCTTGGTATGATACTCAGTTCTGATAATTCAGCTTTCAATGTAATCAAGAATATCACCAGGAGCTACTTAATTAATTCCCCAGTGCATCATGAATTTAATTTTCAATGACTTTATTGAGAATTTTTTTTAAATTTTACAATGAGAAACTATAACCACTGTTACACAACTTGCAAATATTTCAAACAAGACAGCAATCGCCTATTTTTTTGATTTTTTCTGTTCCAAATTCAGCTCCTGAGATGGATTTTCTGCTTCAGCTTCATTTTCATCTTCCTGTAAAAGAAAATGAAAACCTGAACATTATTCAACTCATTGAAGAAGTACACCTTTTCTGCTTATGCAGATGTATGGAATTCTGTACAGTCTTTTGCCATCTTTTGCCTGACCAGTAAGCATAAAAATAAGCAAAAAAAGTAATTTATTCAAGTGATTGATTTCACTCAAGGGTTGAAATAAAAATGATAAGAAATTTAAACAAGTCTAATTGCCAACATTTATAGCGTAAGAATAATTTAATGAGCAAATATTTTACTGACCATCTTACTAGACGGTTACATAAAGAAATTATTAAATCACACACGGATGACAAGATATTCAAACACCTACAGCAGGCAGTATTACACCCCTTTCCTTTGTTCTTGACCAGAGGTTTCCACTAAATTACTTTTGAATGCAAGAACTTTCATCATTGTACTAAAAATTACTTTTGAAAAGCATCTGCCATTGAAAAATGTTTCATTTTTTTGTGACCAGATACGTTTACTTCACCATTTGATAAAAGACAATAAATTTAACTTCAGAGACACTTTATGTGCTGCAGCATCGTATTTTTGTCCCATCTAGCATATTTTCTTGACAGGTCTGCCAATTTTCCAATTACTTGTACCACCATATGTTATCTGAAGATCAGTCAGGTCTAAAATAGGAAACATGAGCATGTCAGGCAGCAGCATGCTTACAATATTCTACAGCTTCAGCTCCAAGAGTTTGGCTCATATTTCACTATGGGTTCCTCTGGATCTCACTGAAAAAATGAAGTGATATCATAATGCCTGTTTCCATAGGAATGGATACTATTTTGTGTCCAGTACAAAATCGTGACCTCCAACGTATAAATTATGGAAGAGTGAGAAAACTGTTTTATAAGGCAACTTGCAACCCATCACATCATGAACAGTCCTTACCACAATTTCAAAGTATGGCCAGTTTTCTAGTCTGCATTTTAATACAATTTACAGAGAATCTTCCACATTCCAATAACACAAAAAAGAAATGAACAGAAATTAACATTTTGGAATGAAGAAGCATCCTGGCTGCTGTAACACTTCTCATCATAAGCCAACAGTTGAGGGAAAGGAAACACCAGGGACATTTAGGTGGGACCCAGTAACCCAAGATGTATTTTCCTGATTTAAAAGAATATTTTCATTCTTGCAGGAAAATAACTTTATCCTTTTGCATCCTAGCCCTTCTTTCACCATCAAAGAATGCTTTGTAAGGATAACTATAATATTTAGAGTGGAAAATATATAGGAAGCATGAATGGGCAGCACAAAATAGAACAGCAGTTGAAAATCTCATTTAAAAATGTGATCTCATAGTATGTTATGCCCGACTATTAATAAAACGGAAAAACTAGTTGTTCTATTAAAGCAGCAGATACTGCAAGCCATTATGCCTCTGAATCCTCCCCCTTCTGGGGACAGCCTAGGCACTGAGAAATATTTACATGACTGACCACTAAAAGCTAAAAGCTTTTTTTTTATATTTCTGGATTGTCATCTCTTCAGTTACCTTTAAAACATGTAGTGCTCCCTGTGGCTCTTTTCATTTAGGTGGGAAAACATGTCTGTGCATGTGTGTGAAACCAAACACTGCAGATTTGTTGAAATTAGAAGTGTAGAATCAGATCTTCCCCAAGCATACTGGCAGTGATTAAAGAGAGTGCAATGTATAGTATACACACAGAGGTCAAACTTCAAATGAAAACAAACATAGGACAGAATTGGAAACAACCAAGGAGTGAGCTGTTACCAAGCTTACTGCTTACAGGTGACAAAAGAATATTGTGGAATAAAAAAACACTCACAGAAACTTTTGGCTGCTATGGAAAAATAGCCAGGTTATTTAATGAAGAACATGTTAATAAAAGAACAGCAAATCTGCATGTTTCTGAAGGTCCCTATGAACAGAAGTTGTATCCCAACTGACCTCAATGCCAACGAATCCACCTCCCTAGCACACAACTTGACATTATTGTGATGTCCTGACTTGTGCTCCCTCACACAGGAATATAAATGCTACACTACAGTTCTTTTCCCAGAACTCTTCACATACTGCTTAGGGCTTCCTCTCCTAATAGATGGAGCATGCAGAAATTTCAGAGACAATGGGGCCGTACTGTCACTGAGGACTACAAGAGGGTGAAGGCACATTAGGCTCAGTACTGAACACTGGCTTCCTGAGTTTTTAATGGCAAAAAAGTTTTTATTTAGAGAATGAGGGTTTTTTTTTACAGAATCTTCTGGTTTTGTGTAAATTTGAAAAGTTTTAATTCTGTGCTCAAAAGGTCATGCTTGCACTCTGGCAGATTTCCTAGGTTACAGCAGCAGCTGCAGTGATCAGTGTATTCTGAGATGCAGAAATGATGGCTGTTGGTGATGGCAGCTCCAGGATTTGCTTGGGTTGAATACTTAAGATGGAAGCATCCACTTTGGGATATTTTGCAGAACTAATACTCTCTCCTTTGTTAATTTCCTGTTGCCTCAACCAAGTAAAACATGTTCCAAGAGGTAAAATCTACCATCAGAGCACAAACTCGACTCACATGGGTAGATTCCAGCACACAAGTCATCCAGATGCCTGACTGTTTTTTTAAATTTTGGTTATTTTTGCATTTTTATGCACGAAAACTTTCTGACTAGCATTGCATTGAACCATGCTCCACATAGAACATCTTAATTTTGTACAAGCGCTTTTACTCCATCTCTGTTTTCCAAGAACAGAAACTCACACCTCATTTGGAAACAGAAATCCAAGTTTGGTATCTCTGAACACAGATCACTGCTGTGGAAAGCTCAGTACAGTGATGTTTGATCTTTGTCATAGTATGAATTAGCAAGGGGAGAAAACTTTTCCTTTGTCAGAAGTGCCTTGAGCCAGACCAGTTCCCAGGCCTGTGCACTGCCACATGAACAACAGTGCCAGCACAAACAAGATGGCAGAAAGGATTTTTGGGGAACAATGGGAAGTATGAACCACCAGTTTTGGCACTCATGCAGTTTTCTGCCAGAAAAGAAGTGACAGCAGATGCCTCAGAATGGCAATGTCAGAAAAATTTGGGACATGAACTTCTATAAATTATAAGAGGTGTTTTATCACTGCCAGTATGCTTGGGGAAGATCTGAAATGGCAATTTAGAGCACATATTAACCATACTACAAGATGTGAAGACTCACTATTATTACAGTTTGCTGACAATGCAAGATTTCTATGAAACGATTTATCTTTTTTTTTAGTAGCCCAAGAGGCAGCCCAATGACTGCACACAGAATACTGAAATGGTTGGAGTTTCTAATGTCATTAATAATGTTTGAATTTTCAGCTACATAGCCTATACAGCCTAATTATCAAGAAATTCTGCGAAACAGACTGCAGATTAAATATATTTAATATATTTGTTTTAGTAATTACCACCTATCATTATCATTGTAATGCTTTTAATTCTGAGGAATAGCAAAGGAAAACCTTTTATTTTCATGTTATCTATTAAAAACCACTACATGATGGCAGTGTGCAAAGTTTCTATTACCAGCAGCTACACAGCAGATGAAATACTGAATTCTGGTTTCTCTCCATGGAAATTCAGTTCACATTATTTTTATTAATACCTCACATCTCTTTCTTATATTATTATTATTTATTTTTACTTCCAGCCACCTATGACTTTAACATCTAGTGCTTTCTGTTCTAAAAATCCTAAAATCAAATTAGCTTTTCCTAGCAGATGTCACAAGTCCAATTTTTGAATTGGATGCCATTGGATGCCAAAAATCAAACTTGTCTCAGTATCTTTTCTGACTACAGACAACCACAGACTCAAATATTATATAGTGAATACACTCACCTAAAAGATGCCTCAGAGCAGATCTGGTGACTTGTGAGAATAACCAAGGGAAGCGAATCCCTCAAGACTGTACTACTACTCCTACTGAAAAACTGCACTTAACAACCCAAAGATTACTTTAATATTGAAATGAATGAAGTTTACTAATCTGGAATTGACATTATTACAGATTTACAAAACCAACAGTGACAAGGAAAAGTACAAAGTGCATTACAAAGTGCTGCTGAACCCAAACCTCTGAACTGAAATGCCAGCTCAGGAGCTCCTTAAGCCACCAATGACTGGACACCTCATCTGCGTCCTGATGACACTGATGGAGAGATGGAGCTTCCACATTAGTTTTCCTACATCCTTTACCCTGGAATACCACCTTTTCTCTGATGGAAACAAAGTACCGGTTTAAAGGGTCCTCTGTGTGCTCTACAGGTGTTTTCAAATGTCCTATGGACATCTGTTCCTTCGCACTGCTTAGTCTGTACTTGGTAGCTGGGCATTTAAGGGTCACAGCAACAGTATGGGGCCAAGAATTTAGAACCAAGACCCTAAAATCTGCCACATAATTAAGTGTTGTAATTTATTGAATTATGAATTAAGCATTCAATAGCTTTGCTGAAGGTAATGAGAATACTTTGATATTTAGATATCTTTAGGTGACAAAAACTAAAGGTAAGAGTCTGAATTTAAGATCTGTTTCTAAAGCTTTGAGCTGACAGTTGAGAAAGACTGTGATATAATTTCATCCCCTTTGAAAGCATGTTTAAGGTCAACCACATTATTCTCTGACCAAAGAATAATGGGTCTAACACAGAAAGTTAATTTTGTAGTAATTATTCCAAAATATTCCCCTGTAGACAAATTTTGGAATGAAAAAAGAAAAAAAACAACCTAGAAATAGGGGTTTGAGTGTCCCTTTCCTCTTATTCCCCCCTCCAACCAATTTCCTTCAAAATGTCAGAGAATTTCTTTTTCTTCCATTAGTTAATGAAATGAAATGACACTGAATTAGACAATTCTTAAATCTATAGGAAATCTGACACTCTTCTGCAAATAGAACAGATCACACATTAATTAACTGTGCTAGGAAATGCATCAGTTTCCAGTTCTGTTCATTGCACCACACCTGTAGTATCTAAAGTTGAATTACAATGTTGTATATTTTGCCAACTTGAACCTTAATAAACTTAACTGTAAACCTAATAAACAGCTATATATTACAGAGTGATGTAAAGGATCATCTGAATAATAAGAAAGTATGCAAAACACAAAAATTCCCTGCTGTAATGAGGAATGACTAAAGGATTGGCTCTGTTATTACATAATCTAGAAATATCATTCCAAAAGCACTCAGGACCAAATTCTGATACCATTACTTTCTGGAGTATCTTAACCCAAAAGACCCGTAATATGCCTAACAGACATATTTAAGGATGCCCATCTGGCAATTAATCTCTTGCCTCACAAAATCTAGCTAGGAAAACACTGGTTGGAAGGTAAAAATACTTTTAACACTCTTAAAAAATATAACATGAAAAAAAAGAATTTAATAAATACTAGAGCTTTTGTTTATGTATGTGAAAGTCTAGCTTCCAAAGTCACAGGCCAAATTTGGAAGAAAATGAGTGTCAGAGAAAAACTGGGAGCTAAGATAGTCTCTCTGTTAAATCGCCAAAAGGAAAGCATCCAGCAGTAAAATTCAAGTTATTTTAATTCCAAAGCCTATGCTATCTTCTTGAAAAGTATTACTGACAACCCTTATAACGAACAATGGTGCAAAAATACAGAGCACAAATGGAACAGTTCTTTACCAATGGATATTAGAAGCAAATATAAATTTCCTGTGATAGATGACACTTTTCTGTCACCACAGCTCTGCATAATAAGGCAGCTGTTTGTTTCCCAAGAAAAGGAGACCCTTGCTACATGGATCATTTTCATAGTGACAGCCTTGACAAGTTTGACATTTGCTTCATGAAGTATTCTAAAGCAGCCATCAAGAAAATGCCCCCTCTGGGACCACTGGATATCTGACAGTTGTACCTTTTAATGTGCATTGCCATTAATTCTTACTGTCAAAGCCCACCAAAGCCCTACAGCGCGATCTCTGCTGATCTGGGACACTATAAAATGGAGGCTATGAAGGGACTAACCATTACAATGTAAGCAAACATGACATCAATTAACTGGAAGCAGCTCTCCAGCCCACTTCGTTCAGTGAAAAGAGCGACGCTGGAGCGTTTCCTCACCAAGCAGTGTGTGCTGCCGAGCTCTAGGTGGCAATGCAAGACCAGCAGAACTACTTTTACACTAAAGCGCCTCTTTAAGAAGCTGTAAGCAGCTGCATGTTTATCACTAACTCCTTCCTTTAACTCACACTGCTACAAGAACTTTAAAGTATTTTTGAAATGTTTTCCAGTGTTCTGTATTTTCTATTTCCTTGTTGCTAATTCTGATTATACAGATAAATGTACCATTGCAAGAGCCCTTACAGTCAAATTTCATTTAACGCTTAGTACAGAAGTGGAATTTCATGCCAGATTTCAAATCTTCCATCTGTTCCTCTCCTTTTTAGGAGGCAACCATTCCACTGAGTGGTCCCTTTGGCTGACTGCCACTACAGTTGGGATCCTCTTCAGGGCTGGTGGTGCTTGAAACCCAACCATTGTTTTACAAGTTCAGCTGGTTCTCCTTGAAGAAAGTAGAGGAAAATGTTTCCTCTTTAAGAATTTGAGTCTCTGAAGGTTCAGGTTTATGAACATTCAACTGCCCCTATAAAAGCTTAGATATCACAAACGTGCAACATCAACTAAGAAAGAGATGAAAAGCAGCTTTAACGGGATTGTACTGTGCCCATATGGGACAAGCCTTCTTAATTTCCACTCCAGTGTGAGAGGGCACTCCAGTTTTCAAATCTGACATGGTCCTGAATAAGATAATTTTTAAGGCAAATTTTTCCTTCTATTTTAATAATTACATCTGTGCATATATAAACACATATATGGAAACAACAATAGCATTTTCTACTTACGTAGCAACATAATAATAATTTTTATGAATTGCAAATTTAAAACAGAAAGTTCCACTTTATATATACTCATAATACTACTACAGAATAATATTTCATAGCCTAGAAATGTATACTATAATGAAAATAATTTAAAATATTTATAGTTATACTCTCACCATTTTAACACTATACATTTACTAAATTATAAGAAGCAAACCTTATTCCTGTTTGTATTGTTTATACTAGGAAATAAAAGGGCTTCTTCTTACAATAGTTACATGAGAACAAAAGGGTCTCAGGCCAACAATAAGGATTTAATAGCTCTATTTCTTAGTACTATTTAATGAAAAAAACCCCAAGAAGTACAAGTTTAATTTTTAAGTGCTCAATTGTTAGGCTATACATGTATCTTGGTAGTTAGTAAATGACAGCTGAAGATTTTTTCATGCTTTAACTGCTTTCTCAAATACATTTGTGTAATCTAATCTGCATATAACCTATATAGATCTATAGCCCTTTATCAAGAGGTCTGAACACTCTTTGCTTCAGAAATGACTAACAACATTAAATGGAAAAGTAGGCACGACTGAGTTATAGAAAAATGCATCTGTAAGCTTCTATCAAGACATGCTGCCCAAAGTCGAAGGCAGCTCAAAGACATCACTGTAAACATCACTGAGAAACATGTTTATAACAGAAAAAGACAGCACTACCATAAGAAAGGAATAAATTTCTCTCGATAACAGAGAAAATATAGACCCTAATGAAAATGTTGTAGGAAAAATGAGTGCATTGCATTCTTCTGACCAAAATTAATTAGAGTTTTAATGTTTTACATTTCCACCGTAATTCTTTAAATGGTGCATTTATTTCATAGTAATAAACATTCGGTTCATTAAGTAAAGTTCAAAATCTGTGTTACTCGCTACATTTAACAACCTTTGGCCCTCTTCTTTTCTATTTCTTGATTCAGGTTTCCAAAGCATTGAATAAGCAATTGAGGAACACAGTTAGATTTCATGACTCTGCATATTTAGGATTCTTATTTCATCAAATACAAAGGGCAATTAATCTACCATTCTATACTGAATTTCAACTTTAGTGAGCCATGATAGATACTGAAATGAACTTACAGGAAATGCTTAATTAAATTACTCTAAAAAGCATAACTAAAGTTTTTTCCTTCCTTATGATAAAAGAAAATGCACATTTAATTGGGAAAAGCCTACTGTAGTATTAAAAATTAAATAGTTTGGGAATTCATTAAAATATTACTATAATGTGAGAATTCAGAAAGCTTTTTTCTTCTTATTTCACCGGAACATTTCACCTGAGGACAGCCATGAAATTCTGTTCAGGTTCAAGGCATAAAAGCTGGAACTTCCAATGGAGTCAATATGATGACGTAGGGGTCTGAACAACAGCAAAGGCCTTTATTTTCACTTATTTTCCTTATTTCCACTTTCACTCACTTATTTTCCAAAATATGATATAAATAAATGTTGTAGAAATGACTTTATATTTGCTGTAATACTGAACTCCTATATTTAGTCCCAATCCATGAAGTTACCAACAAAACAGACAGAAATGAATGAAGCTGTAGAAACAGATGAAGGATAGACTGTGAGAGCAAATAGAATCTGTGCAACTGCTGAAGAAAGACTTTTGCTTTAAAAAAAACCACCAAAAACCCCCAAAATTCCTTTCAGCAGGTCCCCTAAAACACATAATGGTATTTAAATTCAGAATCCAACAACTGTAATGAAGCAAACATTTCAATTACTTCAACAACATCAATTAAATAAAATCCCCAAAAGAGCATTTTAGGCTAGGACCAGATCTGTAGTGTCATATTAGCAGTCCCTTCCATCTTTCATGGAAGATCTATTCTTTTCCTACTGTTATAATTCATTTCATCTGAATTAACACAAGCATTGTAGACCTACCCAGAAGTCAAAATCATTGCTTTCCAAGCTGTATAAACATACTTGTAATTTGACAATATAGAATCATAGAATGATTCCCTTCATCCATTTGGCTATGGACTTAAAACCTAATAAGACAAGAAATCTAAGGCTTAAAAGGTTGGGCTTCAGTTGGTTTGATGGCAAAGGAAATGTTGTAGATTTCTTTTCATGTTTTAACTTTATTGCTCTATTTGAAGGATCCTATTCTGACCCTGTAATGATGCCTGAACAGTCCTGTTTCATACAATAAATCAAATCAGTTGCCTTTGAAGCACCAAGGGTCTATTGGTAATAAACATGTAGTCAATTTGGAATCAAAACTGTAACATTTAATATATCAACGTTTTAACAGTTTCAGGTTGATCACCTTCTAAATTAAAAAAAAAAAAAAAAAGAAATATCCAACGTATCAGATTTAACAGTAGATCTCTTCTACCTCCATTCCTCTTTGCATTTCCAAGCAAGGATCTAAAGACTAATGTTATTTAACTCTGGGTGTGCCGAGGAATATTTTGGTAATTTGTCATGATAGCAATGTTGCTTCACTGTAATTTTCTGAAGTCAGATTCAGACCAAATTCTTTCAACTGGAAATAGTGTGATGTCCAATGATTTAATGTTTCAAATATCATCAAAAGGAACTTTCCCAAAAACGTGCCCTGTAAAAGCAGCATCTGCCTTCAAACATACTCTGAAATCCTTCCAAAGCCTTCTATCTAACAATATTTATATACTTTGTGGGGAAAAAAAAAAAAAATTGCCTTTTGGAAAATTAGAATGAAATTAATTGACAGACCTCATCTCGATGCTGGTAGTCACTGCAAACAAGGCTTCTTACATGTTCATTGTGCATTTTTTTCTGATAAATTTGTAAGTCACTGTTTCACTAAACCACATCAAAGTCATCTTTTGGTTTGTCAACAGCTTGCTTCCTATCTCTGCCTACCCTCCAACAAATTACACATAGCTCTCTTAGAAGAGTGGAAGAAAAAATACTTTGATGTGATTCAATTACTGAAAAGCTATATTCTAAAGGATTCCCAAAGCTCGGGAAATTTGGCTATAACTAATTAGTGTTTTGCATATTTATACTAGAAGAGCTCATTACAGAGCTTACATTATAAATTGTTGTTTATATACTTCTTCCTTAACACTCTGAAGTCACTTAATATCATTCATTGAAACTCCTTTTGAAGCTCACTAAACTCTATGCCTCAGAAGGCTTTTTGTCTCCCATTACATTATATCACAGTGCTTCCAAGAAATAATATTCTTCACCATAATATTCTTCACCACTTAGGGCCACAACTTGCACACATATATACACGCATCGTTACATTCAACTCATCTGGTTCCTGAACTGAGCAGTACCATTTACTGTGGCTATGTATGAACTATACTGTAGAACAACACTTCTCTGGAATGGACACCGAGTTTAAACAGCCCCTGAATCAAGCAGGGCATTTTAATAATGGGTATTTAAGAGGAAGTTGAGGCTATTTTCAGAGGGCTATGTTTTCCTGAAATCCTGGTACTGCCACTCAACTGCCTCTACAGAGTTTCTGTTTGTCACCTTACGAAGTGTCAGCTACGGCCCCACGGTGATGTTTGGTACTTGCTGCTCTCTGTTCTTGCTCAACAGCTGCTCTTGTACCTGTCAGTGTTACCTAACAACAGGAAGCAAAAGCTTCCATCTGCATTTATTTTACTTACTTGCAATCTATTTGGTTTAATTCATTAGCTTTTCTCTTTTTGCATATACAGGAGCTCCAGGAATTGGATATCATGATACTAAGAATTAACAGCCAGTAGCTATTTAATTATTTTCTGTTTACTGATGATTTAAGATAAACTTACCATGTCTCCTTTACTCACAAAACGAACAGGTAGTATATAAAAAAAATGTTATGTAGAAAAAACAGGCTCATGTTCTTCTTTGGCAAATACCACTTAGAATTCAAGACAACCCATTTTGCTGCTTCCTCTCCTCTACACGTAAGTTAGAAAACCAACAAATTAAGAACAGAAGCCTGTAGCACTGCCATTTAAATTTAGAAAAAAAAAAAAGATAACTTTATTACTTATTCTGCCAATGTAATTTTAAAATATGATTATTAACTATATATAAGACTGTGAAGAAAATACAGCAAATGCCATTTATTTGGCAGACAACAAATCAGGGATCTCATTTTTCCTACATTAATTGATGTTTCTCTTTGTCTGTCAGTACTCTCCTTAATGTCAATGAAAGTTATTAGCATTAATTATTTGTTACTTGAATTGGACTTAGGTATTTTCAAGGAAACCTTTCACAAGATAAGTTCTCAAAAGAGCAAATAATGAAAAATTTTGTTAGCTGTTGCTTCCCCCGTCCACTTCTATTTCATGGAAAATTCCACAAAATTATGCATTTTAAGTCCTAGATATAGAAAGGCCTCTGGGTCTTTTGAAGATTTTGCTGTTCAAAATTATAAATGATAATACGCAGATATAATATTTAAGTATCTATAATATTAATAAATAATCCAAATCTGGCCAAGTCATATCATGCCACATGCTATATAAACACATCTGGGGAGTTTGATCATGAAGAGTCTAAAATCAACTACAAAAAATAATGAAAGAAGACAAGAACAAGAAGTAAAATATCAGAGAAGTTAAGTGGGTCAGGATAATAATTAATCACATTTTGGTTCCAAGTATGGCTAATAATTGAAGAATGATTAAAAAGTGGCTATCATCAAAATGTATATAAAACTATTTCAAACAGAATTTTTTAAAATATAAAACAAATAAAATGATTGTACAGGACAGACACAAAAAATCAGATAGTTATTGCAGACATTTCATCAAAACAATACTGAGACTTGAGTACGTCTGGAGATGGGTCCTGCAGGGGAAACCGAGTTGAGGCCAAGGGGACAACTCCCTGTGTAGGAAAAGCTGAGGAAACCTCTGGATTTCTGGAACATGTCATTGAAGAAGAGGAAGAAATGGAGAAGTGGTACTTAACAGGTTTTCTAATCTAAAGGAGGGTCACTAACAGAAACCAGCATAAAGCTAATGCATGTGTCGGTAGTAAAGCAAGGCCTGAGACTCAGATGAGGAATTTCTCAGCTAAAATCTCTGACATTTGTACCCCTACTATAATACTTATTTGGCCTGGAGGGTGTGGAAATTGAACTCACTGCTACGTTAAAGAACTTACCCGTAAAATGTGAATAATAATACTTTCAATGTCAGGATGGAGCTCTATGCATGAAAAGATTTATATAAGTGCTAAGTGCTGTCATTGTTATTACATTCAGAAAGTACAGAAGACTTTAAAAGCATTAACTTTTCTAGCACAGAACATCACCCATTCTTTCTGAAGCCAGAAAAGAAGACATAAAATGAGTGTAGTTATTGCAAGAAATTGTCTGGTTTTAAGTTCTGATGCTTATTTTTTATCTCTAGAAAAAGTAAACAACCACTAATAGCATGAGTTTTATGATACATGACATTGTATAATATGCAGCAACCTATAAAGTATATGAAAAACAGTTTTACTTCATATAAACTTGCTTTTTGTCAGGAAATTATTTAACTGGAAAGATGCTTTGAGAGCAATCAGAAAGCAATGCATAAAAGTTCTGGTTTGGAATGATGAATAGAGAATGGAGTCGATTTTTAAAATATAATGTAATAAGGAAGTAACTACCAAGTCAGTGGTAGTACATCAGCCAGTGGGACCAAATGAAATTGATGTGTCTATTCCTTTTTCTCAGAAGGAGAAGCACCTGCTCTCCAAGGAAGACCACATCCAAATGGAATTTAAGTGGTGGTCCATTTTCTCTCTGTGAAAACTGCAGAGGTCATCTGGAGTTAGGTAAGTTTTTTACATGAAGGTACTTTTCATTTTTAGGCCATCTCGCACCATTTGAAGATAATTGTTAAGACTGTGATCAAGAATTATATCTTTGGGTGTAGAAATTTTTGGATATTTTTATTGTGATTTTGGATTTTTAAAAAGTATCATTTATGTCCTGTCTTGTGCCTAGAATTCAAACTTTACTGTCCACTCAATGGACAGTGGAAGTGTCACACACAATATTCCTTTCATCCAAGAACAGCAATCATTCATTTGTCCTAGCAAAATCACATTTTCAGACATGGTGAACATCATCTCTACATATAACCAATTTTTTCTCTTGAAAAATCTTTATTTCATTGAGAAAAATAAAAGACAGAATTTTCCTTCATATATTTAAAAAATTTATTACAGAAAGATCCCTAATGATACTGCCCAACACGTGTAAATACTTTCTCTGAACAGAACTGTCACTAATACAGTATTTAAAAGTACAAAATGATTTCCACATGAATGGGATTGTTCCAGGCCAAAACCAACATTTTTAATACCATAAACAAACAAGAGATGAATGCACAAAATGAACTGTTTAGCAGAGGTTTATGTACCCCTTGTGCATTGTATTTGGAAATGAAGTCCTTAAACTCAGAGGCAGAGGATTCTCTGTGGATTAGAAGAGAGACACGCAGTCCTTTCAGCAGCATCCTTTTACACAAAATTTGGCACTAACACCCTGTTTGCTTCAGCAAATGACTTCATGCTTTGTCCTTTTAATCCAATTTCCACCATAATATAGACTGAAGTGTTGTGAAAATACTGAAAGAGGATGCCTGGAAATTTATTGCATTAGAAATATAATCCAGGTGGTAATCCAATCCCACACAGCAGATTTCTCATTAACTGAGAAGTTTAACCCACAGATGGCTTTATACAAACCAGCATTCTGCACTAGCTATGACTGAAAATAATTTTCACACATCAAAACATGACTCAACCAGGCGGGTAAGAGGCTAAGTCTGACAAGAAGAGGAACAGTCACTCTACAGAAAGCTACAATAATTGATTGTAACACTCATCCCAAGTTGAATAGCTCCAACTTGTAGGTTATTACAGCATTAGGTACTTTGCTGGTGCAGCTCATGAGAGTATAAGGCCCCCTATTCAGCAAGAGCTTCGTCATTAGGTACTGTCTCAGGTGAAAGCACGTGTACCTTAAATAGCCAACCCACAGCAGACAGGAGCCCATTCAGAAAAAACCTTATTCACATTTTACCATGACAGAAAACAAAAATGTCCTAGTTAATGAACATTGCTACTTTTGTCTTCTATTGCTTGAACTGATTCTTTCCTGAAAAGGACAGACACCTGCAGATGCCAGCAGCTTGCAATGTATGAGTCCTGGCCAGAAAAGTAGCATCCCCGTGTTCTCCTTGTAGAAGCCATGGGCCCATTTGTGTCTCAAAGGCAACACAAGGCTACTGCTCATTGCTTGTAAATATGAAGTCAGATTTTCTGTCAGCACAATGAGAATCACCAGGGATTTAAATAAATAAACACAAACCCTATAGTCTTCAAGAAACTTAAACATGATGAAAGCATACCACTAAAATATTCCCATCACAACATGCAGTGCCACAGTCCTTTTTATTCCAGCCAAACAACTATCTATTCACAGACGTGTTTGTCTTGAGCAGAAGAAGGAGAAAGAATATGGTGTATTACCCATATTAAAAAATTCTACCATTTGTGGAGCAAACATTTTTTTAATGTAGTTTCTTTCAAATTTGTCAGTTTTATACTCTTCTTCACAGAAAGGTACATTTGTTCCTTAATAATTCCTGTAATTCTTCACGAAGTATAAGGTTTTGTTTATACAGGATATTTCAAAGTTAGGCTGGTAGGAGCAAAAAAAAATGCAGGAAGGAGAAAGAATACCCAAAACCACAGAAAATACACTCCCTGGCAACATTGTTTCCAAGCTGATTTGAACTGCATTTTTCCTGCACTGGGTCAGTAAGACAGCCTTCTTGCTTAATGAAAAGGATTTGCATTCCTGGCCTACGTAAAAATACAGGCTGTATCTGTGATTCTCTTCCTTCCTGTTTCTCTGAGTGACTGAGGTGACAGCTAAGAATTTAATTTTGTCTGAATAGTTCATTAAATGCAACACAGCCCTCTCCTACTCCTTGGGTAAAGTCCCAAACACATTTTTTTCATTTTCAAGGTCTTATCCACTGATACAGAGAATAAAAGGGAATTTTGTCCATGCCCAATTGGTTGTTTTATTTTGAGCTGATAACTAGACAAAAGCTGATGAAAATAACTAGTGTCGAAGTTGCTCCTCTTTCCTCCCACAAACTGCTTTCTTAACATGTGTAGAACTTCTTATGTAGGTGTATGTTTCACCAACTTCAGGCTTGTTTCCTTCTAGCTTTCACAGCCTACTTCACAGAATTCTCATCTTTTAACCAGGAAAGTTCCTGGAGATCCTTAGGATGATGCTTATAATCTTCTTATTATAATTTCCTTTGGATACAAGATCTTCTTTCTTTCTTTCTTTGTTGCTGTTCTTCATCTACTTCCTTTAAAGAACATCTTCTCTTGGTACAAGGATAAGGTAGACAGAACAGCTTACCACTTATAGATATACTCAAACTGGGGTCTGAGTAGATTCCCCTTGAAAGGAAATTTCTGACAGTTGTTCTGCTTTTTTAAAATTCTGAGTCATAATTTTTCCTCTTATCTTACATTTAAGATGAAGAAACCAAAACAGGCACTAGTCTCTCTCCTTCTCTAAAGAACTAAAGCATATTCTGGGACTATGTTCCAACCACACAACCACCACCCATGTGGACACAGCGAAATATTTTTGTTATCACTTTCATAAGTCAAGTTTTAAAATATTTTAGAACTCCCATTACATTACTATTTCATCACTTGGAAAAATACTTAGATTCCATAGAAATGAGGCCTATAGCCATGAGATATGCCATGAGATATGTAGTGAAGGGATTTCCATGAGATGTGTCACACCCAGCCCCTCCGACCTCCAAGGACTAGCTGGAAAGCAAGGGTGTTTATTTTCTGCCAAATTTCTATACTTCTAATGCAACAGATTCTAACAGTGATAACAGCAGCTTTTGTCTCAAGTGTTAGAGATTTTCTGAGGAATACAGCAGGTTGTGATCATATTTATATCAACTGAGATAATTTTTCTAACTAACTTCTATATAGAAAATTATCCTGCTTTCACCATGCCAGATGCATGTGCCCCACTAATCCAAAAATATTAAATGCATAATTGAATTTCATTTCCTTAGGGCATATGATTTCATAACCCATGGCAGGAAAGGATGAGAAGAGTCAATTAACAACAAAATGCCTGTCCAAACAAACAAAAGGCCAGACGTCCACAAAAGCTTGGCTTGTGCTTTCTATATTAATGTTTATGAACCAAGGATCTATCAAGCCCTTCAAAATCAAGCAGCAGATACTCAGCAGTTAACAATTATTTTCATACTCTTTGAGAGGCACTGTCAAGGATATGTGGCTTAAGAAACTTTCACTTCAGAAAGCCCTAGGTGTATCTCTCCTGAACGTGTCACTGAAATACAATTTTCGAATTCAAGACTGGCTGACTTGCTGAAATTTCTAAGCCATGCACTTACAGCCAACTGGAATGCTATCATGAAAAGACCAACATGACCTCACTTCTGACAAGTGACAGCCTTCTTTAATGAAGTTATTTGGTGCTAGAAGATGTGAAGTGAGCACCTCTGAAAACATTCTGAAGATGTGAATTCTCATGCTGGAATTCAGAAGCTGCCACCAGTCAATCAAAGTTAATCAGATTATATGATTCTGGAATTTGCTTGCCCTCAGAAGGATTGATGCATGTTTGAAAAGTATGAGGTACTAGCAGCCAGCGTGCCTGCTCCATCTCCCATGAAAACATCAGAGTTGTTCTGCAAAGCAGACAGGCTCCTGTGGTTCTGGAACGGATGAAGACAACCAAGGACTTCTCAGTACTTCCATTTCAAAGCAAAAAGAGCTGACTTGTAATGAAATCAATTCATCTGATGTCTGAAGATACTGAGTTTACCACAGTGAAAAAAGCCTCTGCTATATGCAACTATACGTATCGGTAGCCTAATGCAGTTGTTGTCTGATTAACTTGTCCCACACTATTTTGAGCCAATATTTTGAAAGATGCACAGTGAATGCAAATTTGCCAGCATGGATCTTCATAGCCAAAAGCCAAATAGATGTGCTGGCCTAAATAAGTGCCTGATTTCCAAGAGTTATGATCCCATACTTTGATACAGACGTACCCTCATACAGCATCTCCTTTATTCTGAACCAGAAAACAGTGAGACCTACCAGTTAAAGCAGGTTCTTCTCCTGTACGTAGGCAGCTGTTTGGATTGAAGTACTGTGTTATTCTGAGCCCGCTGACTTGGCTGACCACAGTTCAGTGTACATAAAAAGACTGTTAAAAAAGCTTCCTAAGACCTGAACAAAGCATAACCAAAGATAATCAATTCATTTCTCTGCAGTCAGATATAGAACCACTGTTAATTTCAATGACTGTGACTCAAATTATTCTTTCCTTTGTTTAGCTCTCTGAAAATTAGGAAATTTAAATTTGCTTACACAAGATGCACTTGATGGACAGTAGAAGGAATGCCTAGAACAAAACTCATCATCCTTATGTTCCACGTTGATTTTAGGATGCAACAATGCAAAAATTCCCTAATACATATGCTAAAAACATTCTGGCAAGAACAGTTGGCAAGCTGTTCTACAGAGTGCCCATCCAGGATTAAATTCCACTCTGTCTGCAAATAATCACAAAAGGTAAAGATTCAGAGTCTGTAGGAACTGGAAATGTTTACAGAAAGAATTAAAATTGAAATTGCAAGTTTCTTTCAAGCTACTGATCAGGCAGTATTAAACAAGCTTTATTGCCTTATCATAGCAATTAATTTTTGTTTCACATTAATGACATTCTTATCATGCCTGAGATGCTAATGCAATTTGACAACAGCAAATACCGTAAGATCGCTTAGCTTATCCATGTCACTTGTGGGGACGAATTCACAGCTTTACATTAATGGCTTTCCAAACATACTAATTGCTTCCAAAATGGACTGCTTCTGTGGTTTTGTCTCAGAAAGATTCATTCTGACATTGTCCTTTAATATCTGATTTTTAAAGAAAACAATTATCACATTTCTAGGCAGCAGTTCTAAACAAAAACACTGGGTGTACCCCACAAAATTGTATTTTGATGTTTGTTATTAAATACGTGGCCTTACTTCATCTCTCAGCTTATTTCATCATCAATGTGATGTGATCCTAATGAGTGATTAAATTTATTGCTGGAAGAAAACACTTGGAGTTCAAAGTAAAATTCTCACATACATCAGAAACAGTAAGGCTTCGTTTCAGCTTTCTGCTTGTTTGCAAAAAGCTCTGATGGATGCCTTGGGTCTTTTGTGATGGGACTGGCTCCAAAAAATGCAATGTCTCTTCTGACCACGCACCTTGGAGAGCACCTGTCTCAGAAGACTGTAAAGCTGCAGCTGGAATTAGGGAGCTAGTAGCCATAAACGTCAGAGTTGCAGGTGCAGGGCTTGGGAAAGGAGCATTCACAAAGAAAGCACAAAACTTAACCATTCACCCTTCAATAGATTTGAGAAATGTGGGATATAAGACTTTAAAGTACTAAATATCAAATGGTTTTAAAACAATAATAAAGGGACAGCTGTGAATTCTGCAAAACAGATGCAGGGTTTCATCACATAGAATTTCCTCTTCTGTTATTATTTCCTTAAGAAGAGTACCAACACTTCCCTGCATTTTCTTGTTAAAGAAGCTGGAAGCAGAGCTGCAAATGTGTCGAGATACCATAGTATTTATATGAACTGTAGTATTTGTGTATAAAATGCTTCATTACAAGTGTGTTTTGGATTTTAATTAAATTCTTATTAACCCAATTACTTTGCTATGTAGATATCAAAACATAATTATATACTGTGACATGTACCTCTCCACTATTACATTTACTGCTAAGGCTAATTTTAACTGAATTAAGAATTCATTCAAATACACTCAGTATACACGTATTTTGTATTTTTTCCCAGACTACATTACTATTGTACAAAACAGTAAGGTGCTACATATATCTTAAGTTTTCTATAAGAATAAAATGGGTACTTATAAGTTGACACTAAATATGTGTCATCGTTTTCTAATGTGTTCTAAACAAAACATTTGGAGGATTAGTGGGAAGTTTACTGCAAGGTGGTTTTAACTTGGCTTGACCTTGACTTTTTTTTTTTAAAAAAGGTTTTTGTATTCATACATATAATCCTGTTGAAGATGGGGTTAAACTTGTCTGAAGCATTTTAATAAAATACTGAAGACCTCCTTTAATTTATGGCATATATATTTTCAAGAAGGAAAATGCTGATATTATCTTGGTTATAAGCTCGCTGCTGAAATGATTTAGATATTCTTTTCCTTTCACACAGTATCAGTATAAAGCTTTTCTTTGCATGCAATGAATTATAGTTGACACTTCAAACCTATTCTATCAGTATCTTCTAGTTCAGAAAAATGAGAAAACATAAATATTTATTCTATGTATACAGAAAAGACACAGGACTCTGATAAAAATGATCCGTTATGGAGTGATGAATAATTGTTACATGTGTGACACTTAGAACAGTAAAGGGAAAAAAAATTGCCACTTTTTAATATGAGGATTTGAGGTTTTTGTGCAAATAAAAATGCAGTCATTTTATCATAGTGAGCTGATAAGTGTTTAGGTCCAGTGATTTGACGACATTCACTTCATGACTGTATGGATGATGAAGCTGCTTGATACAGATCCTTGGTCTGATTTGGTAAAGCCTATTAATGACGTGCTTTAACAGTGGAGAAGTATTTACGCAAACAACCTTCAATTTTCCTGGTTGATATGTGCAATACCTCTCTAGCTTAAGTCTAACAATTAATAAGACTAGGAATTCACTTGTTCCATTCTGTGACCTGTTCACTGTCTTAATCTTGTTTCTATTACAAACTTAAGTTTCTACATTATGTAGAGAAGTAGAGGCTATTATAACCTGCTTAGTAATAAACACTGCAGGAAAAGAATGTGAAATTTCCAAATATCTAAAACAGTATTATCATCCTTATAAAAAAATAAATTTCTCCTATTAAGTGCAAACTCTAGCCAAAATACAGTAAAAAGAACTAATACAATTTTTTTTAAATCCACAATGTCTGGGTTTATACTAGAAATGAAAGTTCTTTGAGGTAATTCTCTTCCTTTTTTCTTTTTTTTTTGATTCAGTGATTTTAAGCATATAGCCCTGATGGCAACACTGAAATGCATTCATGATACAAATTATGGAGCTAAAAACAAATACCCAAAATTACAAGTTCTTGGGGTAAGATTGTCACAAGAAAAGCATACTATTTAATTGCACAGAATTATTTGCTAATTTGTGTTATGGGAGCTTCACAGACCGTAATGTAGAGACCCTGTGCTTATTAAATTCAATACATATTGATTTAAATGAACATAAAGTAGCATTAATTCATTAAATAAAAAATAAGAAAGTTCTAAAGTTAAAATACTCTGGAAAATTGACTAAGACATTTTCTCAAAGTGCTATGACTGTATTAAACAGTGAACTAGAAATCACAATTGACAGATGCTAACTTCGTTGAAAAAAAAAATCCAACCGGGAACCCCAGCATATCTGCAATACTGCATCTGAAAAGTTTTAATTTTTGGCACTAATTTTTGGCTTCATCACTACACATGGGCATTAGCAGATAGTGACATAAAGAAATAAGGAGCTACAATGGATAGCAGCAAATATTTCTCTAGTCCAGTTTCTTGCCATGTAAAATGGCCACAGGCAGACACCCAGAGAAGACGGCAAGATGAAGGCAAGAACAAATCAAATTTACCCATGTTAGTTTCCCAAATTAAATATTATTAAATACAATTACTTTAGAGATAAAGAAATTCTGCCTGAAACACTTAGTATCATATGAAGAATTTAGAAAACATAGGCTTTAGAAATAGTATTTTCAAGAACACTCCAAGCTCTTCTGCCTTTTGATCTTAAATAAAATAATTGAAATAAATGTTGATTTTAAATTTTCTCTGAGATTTAGTGCATTTGCATGAGATCTTGAAGCAGGGATGGAGGGATCAAATGTATTTCACTCCATGGCATAACAGGGATCTTGTACAGTCGTACTTGTTGTGAAGAAGGAAGTTTCCTCTACTTCATTTTTCCTACAGGAACAGGGATTGGATTTATTTCTCTGGTAAGGCTTTAATGTGCTTCAGCTTTTTGAATAAGTTGGTGCCTCTGTAGACACTAAAAGCTTTCTCAAGTAACACCATGACTTCAAAATTGGGTTATTTTTACTCTGTTGCTTATCAGGCTACAATATGAAAAATAGTGACTTTAGGATTATCTACACACTGAATAAAACCATCATTTTTGCCTCAATTCCCGTTTCAAATATCACCCTTGAAACTATAAAGAGACTGTTAAAACAAGCAACATTTTGCAGAAACAAACATCTAAAATTTTGCACAGCATGCACACACACAAATGATATTCTGTGGGTGAATCCATTTTTAAATGCTGACTGAGATTTTTTTCCCAGAGCTAAATATAAATAAAGATTGTCAGAAAATGATAATAAAAATAAGCATCTCAAATGCATTAAAAATCTCTGCTCCTTTCCTCATGTTCTCTTTCTTCATGTACTCAGTAACTTGTCTTCCATTTTGAGTATTATATCTTCCAGATTCAGAGATATATTAGAACAAATATACCTCTATTTTGACTAATTTTCTACTCTTCTGTAATGAGTAGTTTCTAAAGGCCTGTCTTTATTCTCCTAAACTCTGCACATTTATTTTTGTAATACCCATGTGACCCTATGTGACCAATATTGGATTAACTGAGTTTACCTACAGCGAATGCCCATAGGTAGTAGACTAAAAGTCTACTGAAAATTTGGGGGAAACTGTAGTCAAGTACAATCAAAGGATTGGAAAACATACAGGGAATGATTCTATTGTCAGTTGTACAGATTTCTCCACTGACAGCTCATTTTGGAATTTTGATTTTAAGTTTCCCCAAGATTAGAAGCTACTACTTGAATTTTTTTCTGCTTTCAGATAGAATTCTCAGGTTAGAATCCTAAATTTGAACTCAGAATCATGGAATTATGGAATTGTATAAGTGGAAAAAATCTCTAAGTTCACCAAGCCCAACCACTACCCTACCAATGCCAAGTTCACCAGTAAACCATGTCCCTAAGTGCAGCACCTTCATGTCTTCCAAATATCTCCAGGGATGGTGACTCCATTATTTCCCTGAGGAGCCTGTTGCAATGCTGGACAACCCTTTCTTTCCTTCAATACATTTTTCCTAATATCCTATATAAACCTCTCCTGGCACAACTTGAGGCCACTTCTGGTCTTGTCACTTGTTACCTGGGAGAAGAGACCAACCCCCACCTCAGTGCAGCCTTCCTTCAGGGAGTTGTAGAGAGCGTTAAGGTCCCCCCTAGGCTTCCTTTTCTCCAGACTAAACACCCCCAACTCTTTCACTGCTCCTCACAAGAACTGTGCTCCAGACCTTTCCAGCTCCATTGCCCTTCTCTGGATTCACTCCAGCACCTCAGTGTCTTTGTCGTAGTGAAAGGCCCAAAACTGGACACAGGATTCAAGGTGTGGCCTCACCAATATCAAGTACAGGGGGATGGTCACTGCCCCGGTCCTGCTGGCCACAGTAACCCTGCTACAATCCAGGATGTCATTGTCCTTTTTGGCCACCCGGTCACTCTGCTGGCTCTTGTTCAGCTGGCTGCAGACCAGCACCCTGTTTTGCTGGGCAGCTTTCCAGCCTCTCTGCACCCAGCCTGTACCACTGCATTGGGCTGTTGTGACCAAGAGCAGGACACACATGGTTCACTGTAACTTGATGAGTCCAAATGAACACTAGTAGTTTTCCACCATGCAAAGTGTGGATATGCCTCTGTCCACTAATAATCTGGAAAGATTTCTCCTGATACAGATGACAAAAAAACTTCCCAAGGATGCAAGCAGACGCACACCCCTTTGTGTGAATTCCAGTGCTTGTGCTTCTTGATACCAAACAGGAGTCTAAATTTTGTGTAACTAATCACCTTACAAGCAAAACTTGATCCTAATTTGCAGAAAGAAGTAGGATTTTCATTAGTTACAACATTAGCTCTTAATTTTAGTCAATCTCCTGAACAACCCAAATATGACAAGCCTACACTTGTGGGGTAAACTGAGAATATGGCTGTAAAATGGGAAAAAAGTGCTCCTTTTGAATGGATAAACACAGAAGAACTGGCTAATGCATTAAATCCAGAAACACCAGCAAGTATTCTGAAGATTATTTAAATTTATTTTTTCTAGATAACCCAAATGACAATGCAATCTCAGTATCAGCCCTGGATCATTTAACTGCATGCTGACACTGAAGACGGAGGTAATGGTCCACAGCTACGCATGTCCTTCACCCCCATGGATGTCACTCCATGGTCTGGGCCAGAGTAGCCCACTGACCCAGCTCACTTACGGTCCAACAAGAACAGCAGGCAGTCTGTGAACACAGACTGCCCTTTCAGCAGCAGTGTGGGCTTGGTCTGGTGGCCACTGAATTGCAGAGCATCTTCAGAGCCCATCTCCGCAATCCCCCTAGGTTAAAGCCTCCTCCAGGTGCCATGAGAAGTTCTCTGCAAGTATCTTCCTTGGTAAAAACTGGCAGAATCTATGGAGGTTTAGGCAAATAGTTTTAGCCAGCTAAGTCATGTCGTAGGTGTATCTCTACCTCTATTGTGCATATGCAGAAATACAGAATAATACAAAGCAGTCATTATAAGAGGACACAAAAGTATCTTAATTGACAGGAGGTGTGTGCTAATTTCCTGTGATGATTCCAACCAATTTAAACAAGAACCTTACCAGAGTAAAACACCCTAGGACTGGGTAACAGAAAACCAGCTTTCCAAAGATACACTCCTCATCACAGTCTCTCTGAATTTAACTATATTTTCAGGAACACTTTCTGTTTCTAAATAAAACAATGACCATAGCTACAGCATACAATGTGTAGTTCCAGGTATTCCAGGTCATCTAGGGATTTTGAGAGACTAGGATAGCTATGCAGCCACATTTAAAATTTAAAAATTAATTATAGGAAAACTGCTCACTTAAGAAAGATTTAGCAGGTCAGTGAGGGCTATTAAAGATAATAGTGTGTGTTAACCTACTTGATAGCCTTTAGAAAATACATGTGTGAAGTTAATATAAATTTAATTTTAAAATACTGTTAATTCAGGTATGTTAATGTATATATGACTATCGCAAAACCACACAATAATAGCACAAAGAACTATTCTAATAAATAACAAATCACTGATCCTACTGTGCTGAAATATTTAGGCAAAATGAACTCTTCAGTGTCTAAATATTCTGTTTAACAGTGAGAGAAATGTAAAGTAACAATGTTCTGGCAAAGCAGCATTGGGACACTATTGGGATTGCACTGCAGTTTAGAGATAACCCTGAAGCAACTGGGTAGGAAAAATCTATATAACCTACATTATTAATGACTACTGACTGACCTCTGCTTATCTTCACTACCTTAAGGATGACACTGGAATCTTTAACTCTGTTCAAGCCTCATTATCTCAAATCTAGCCTGTAATAACTTAAAAGGGTTCTGATGATATTTTCAACCTTTCATACTAAAATAGGAAATTTCTGATACTATGTATCATCTACAAAAAGGATCACTGTTTTGTTCATGTAATGCAATGTGAGCCCTAATATTCATACTGCATGCAATGACCAGAGAATGTATTAGCTTAATTATTATTATTAATGTATTAGCTTAATTTTTCACTTAAATATTACAGAGAAGAGAGAAGACAACAAATCCCTCAGGAAAGAAACACAAAATAGAACATTAGGAGTGTGCACATAATATATTGAAGAAAGAAGCTACATTTACTTTCCTCCAGTAAAGAACTTCCATTGTGTACCACATATGCCACACAGGAAATGACAACAGTAGCTTACATGGCATTGCACCATGCCACATCATGGATATCTCAAAGGAATACAGCCAAAGCTGACCAGATAGTGCACACAGCTACACTAAAGCTCACTGACACCAGTACAACCATCAAAATCCTCAGCAGGTGGGAAACAGCCCTAAACTTCAATTTCTTGCTATTTTCCCACCTAAAGCTCACTTAATTCTAATTTTCCAGTCAATTTTCCACTCTCTTCCTCTATCAAAAAAAAAAAAAAATTATGATTTAAAGCACGTCATTGAAGCTGAAAACAAAGCTATGCTTTCCTCTTAGAATATAACAAGTTGTTTAATGCTCCATAACATTTTAAAGGGGACAAATATAACAACATGCTCATTTCAAATTGAACTTACAAAAATTAAATACTTTTTTTTGTAGGCAAGGTGTTAAAGAAAAACATCGTGTCTCATAAAATGTACAGTAGCTGTAATTTAATTGCTTCTTCCTATCCTATCCATTTTAAAAATTGTTTCAGACTTTTTTTCTAAATAAAAAAGAATCAAGTATCATTTAAGGAAATACTTTTTTCTCTTTGGAGGAATACAATTCCAACTTATCTGCCTTCAGAATATGAATACAAATTTGTACACAAGTGATCCTAAATGCCACTGCCTTCCTGCTTTCAATGCTGCTATTTTTCCAGAGAATGTATCCACAGATCAATGACCCTTTCATGTGATCTGGAAATGCCAAAGAATAATACCTCAGGGAAAATACTATTTTCACTTGAGTTAAAATACTAATTTTTACTAGAGAAAGAAAGCAGAAATCCTAAAATCTTTGATAATGCCATCCAAAAAATGTGTAGACCTAGCAAACAAAAAAACCAAAAGAAGAAGTAATAGAGAACTAATAATTGTTCACAGAAAATAATACCGAACTAGCCATGGTAATATTAATGAATCTCACAGATTAATAAACTGCTCGTTTGGCAGCATTCACTGTAGCACATTTTTGCATGTTAGGCCATTTTTTCTTACTGTTTATTAATTGCAGCTAGTTGGAATTGATGATCTCCAGGGTACTTATCAGTGCTTATCAAGACTGATGAATGCATCCCAGATGTTGGAGTCATGTGGAGGGTCTATCCAAGCACAGGATCTGTACTGAAACCCTGAATGTTTTCCTGCAGTGAACTTGCAGGCATTCCTGAAAACAGAAATGCAGCTGACCTAAATTCCAGGAGTGTCTCTCCTTTCCCCTTTATCACTGCATGAGAAAGCCATTCTTATGCTGATGTGTGAGTATGTACACCTGATGGGGCATTGCTTGCTGCCCTGTGGGGTCTTCCAATCCTTTCCTCTACCCAAAAGGAGAGTGTGGTATCAGATTAGAACACTTAATGAACTTTGATGGTGTGCTTTTCTCTGTAGTCCATGTGTGGACAGGATTTCTGAATTCAGTCATTTGGGTATTGGGGGAAAAAACACCACAATAGTTATTTTCTAAATTTTTAGCATGCTTTTAAAATTCCTTTTAGAAATATGGATGAATGTCAGGCAATAAAGGAGAAAACTGCACAGATTTTAATTGTCTCTGCTTTGGCTATTACACAATAGATCTTTTCATCATCTATATATAAAGTATCTTTGTGAAATCCTTTAAAATATGATTTCAAACCAATGAATGCCATTTTCTATTTGCCTTTAATTTCCTCTCAATAGTAAGTTCACCAGAGTGTAACAATTAACTAACTTAATTAAGCTAACTTAATTATGTTCTTTCATAGGTCAATATGTAGAGCTACTCAGATTAATAGCAGAGCTTGTAAAGTTAATCTTCTTGTATAATGCAAATGATGCCCAGTCATGTATTAAATACCTTCCTGAATAACAGATGATATAGGACTGAATGTACTTTAAAGAAAGGCAGAGACTGTGAAAAGGTTAAATAAAGAAAAATGTCTTGGATTTGTGGAAATTTTGAACAGATCTAATTCATTTTTTAAATTAATAATGTTCTTCAAAGAGGAACCCTCATTTCATAAGGCCATTTACAGCTTAAAGATACATAAATAAATTTTGACTTCAAAAGCGTAACTGCATGACAGCATTTTCCAGCCATTTTGCAACCTTTATATTTAGTTACTAAGAAGATTACATAAAACAGTCATGTGAAGAGATTAGAGGGAAAATCTGAATTCCTAACTCTGGAGCATTTACATGCTTACCTGTATTTCCCAGTTTATTTTACAGAGGAACCACTTCAGTAGTCAAAGGTATTATGTTCTTTTTCTCAGTTCATTATTAATTCACTTTTAACACAGTTAGACTCTAAGGCTCTTTAGGCATGTGGCTAACCACTTTTCTTCTGGAGTATTAATGGGAACTATAGTTCTAGTTACTATAGTTACTATAGTAATAATAATTACTCGTAAAAGCAAGAAATGTAAAATCAGACAAATTTCTTGAGTACCAAATGATCTGAATAGGTGACTCAACTCCTTTGTTCTGATAAAAGAGTCTGATGGCTGGAAGACACACTCTGACAAGAAGAGTTGGATTACGGGCTAAATCACCCGTAAGTAATTCCAAAAGGAACTATGTATCAGTCTTTTCTACAATGAATCTGAATTAGGTCCAGAAAATATTTGAAATGCATGGCAATTCTAGATCTATAATTGCTGCAACTCTTCCACTGTTGATAGTATAGGGTTAAAATGTTTCTAAAATTATGGTAGCTAAAAGTAGGCCTTGGACACGGGAATGGGCATTGTCTTTGCTAAAACATGTGAACCTATACCTGTGTACCCAGCTGTGTAGTAGATGATGAAGCTAAATGCGATGATTATTTAGTAAATATAATCAAAAATAATTATTTGATCAAGAATCACGAGAAGGGAATAACAATCATAAGAAATGTTGTGGGGAGGGGGCTTAAACTCATGCTTGGGTGAAAACAATGTGCACGATACCCATGCTTGGGTGGAAAACAATGCACACGATGCTCATGCTTGGGTAAAAACAATAGAACAATATAAAATTAATGATTAACATATGATTATATCATAGTTATGTAAGGAAAGAGTATAAAAGTGTATCTATCTCGAATCCATGTCGGAGTCAGATTCGGGTTTGTCTGTACCCCTGATTCCCAGAGCTCTTCAATAAAAGCACCTGCATATAATCACCATGTGGTTATGTGTTTCCAAGCTAACACTGTCACTCAGAGAAAACAAAGTGGAGGAGTGCAATAATCATTATGTAATGTTAGAGAATGTTTATTGCAATGGAGTGTAAAGGAAAGGACCCGAGAAGTATAAAAACCACCACTGCACAGAAGCTTTAAAACCAGAAAAAAGTACTAACAAATGCACTAGAGAGATCCATCCTATGTCTACCAGGATACGGATGACACAGATGATTCCATATGCTTCCTTCTCTTTGTTAACGTATGCCATTTAGTGTTTGTGGTGGTTTTATGTGGTGTTTTGTCTGTTTTCAGATCTCAGTGTAGCAGCAGGCTCCGAGTACAATTTAACCTCTGTTCACAACCCAGTATCACTACTGAAATAAAGGGGAATTATTTACCTATGACAAAAAACTAATAAGTTATCACTTATGATTTTTCGTCAGAAAACAGACTGCTAGGTCCATACAGCATGGACATTTACAATTACTTTTCTGAGTGGGAAAGATCCTCAGAAGTTAAACAAAAAAAATTAGTGTTCAAGACTAAATATGAGTTCAACTCACCCTATGTCAGTAACTGTATTTTTTTTTAATTAGCAATGGGTCAGAAAGAATGCATTTACAGCAACAACTGTCTGACACAAATTTTCTATTAAATACATTCAAGCCAGCAGCTACACAGAATAGAGGAAATATTTGTTATGCCTATAAAGCTTAGAAAAGAATGCACAGGCTTTTCACAAGCGGAAGCATAAGAGCTGTGCATTTATATATACAGATACATATACAAATATATATTTTATCTAATATATTCTTGTGTTCTCTAAGAGTGCAAATCATCTCTCCACTTCTTGATGGTGCTTATTCTTCATGATGATTATTTTCTGAAAAAAATTATGTCAGTGATGGAAATTCACTTACTTAACAGTCTAATAATAGCAGATGAAAAAATTATCACATGAACATTATTACAAACTTCCCTATGGAATTACTTTGAATTCAATAATTTCAGATTATGCTACATCATACTTTGTTTAAAAAGCAAAAACCTCAGTGTAATAAAACAGCATAAGAATGGGTTGGATGCACTGCTGATGAAGTGTATAGGTTTGGGTTTTAAAAAAAACACCTTGCTTTGTACTAACTTGAAATGCTAAAGGGACTTGTTGGGAAAGGTTTTATCCCAAGATCAAAGAAGGAGGATAAATCAAGAAACAAAAGACAGTATGAGCTGCCAATTGTATTAATAGAAATTAAGCAATGTTTCCTTCACTCGTAAAGGATATAATGCAGTTAAAACTGAATTCTATAATCCTTTTAGGATGCTTCTACCATACTTACAACTAATGGCAGATGACGTAAGTGTGGGACACATCTTTTTCTACCAAACAAATCATTATACCTTAGCTGTACATTACCTATGGAAAAATGTCTGTGCTCTATCCAGATAAACTGCAAGCACTGGATATCTAATAGTTCAGAAACAGGTTAGTGGGTACCTATCTTAATCCTTCTTCAGCTGAGAATCCCAACACTTTGCACAGCTTTTATACTTTAGATACAGCACCCAAAAAGCACCACAGACACATAAGCTATTCATGTTCATATACTAGCAACACATCATTCATATTTTACCCTGAAGTGCTTTTTTTTTTTTGGGGGGGGGGCGGGAAGTAGGGATTTGTTGGTTGTTGAATTCATTTTTCTATCCAAGAGAAAGGATAGCACAGCTTTTCCTCTGTATCTGTACTGTTCTGGCAATGCAGACACTAAGAAAGATCAGCTCTGTTAGCCTCTGGGCTTACACTATTAAAACATGATTAATTAATTTGCCACAGGATTGGCAAAGGACATTAATACACATAACTCATATACTTCTATTTTACTTCTAATTAAACAAGAGAATATGCCTCTCATGAGACTCACATTTAAGGGAACTGTCAAAACTAGTGTTTTCTTACTTAGATAACAAACCACTGACAGCATGATTCCCCATAGATTAAAGTAGTGCTTATGAGAAATGGTATCAAGATAAAGCCCACCGATGTTGCTCTTTAGACACATGAAAAAGGGAAAGTAAAACTACTTTAACAACAAATCTTCACCTTCTTCATCATCTCTGTATATCCCAGAAAAACCTACCTAAATAAACGTACCAAATAGGCTACAACTGCCAGATGCACAGTGAAGCTGACCACAGAAAACAGAAGGGGTCATAAAAGCTGATTTACCAGCCTTTCAACTTTATTGAACAATTGCAGTGTTATTCAAGCAAGTGTATTTGTACATTTAAAACATTTTAGAAGCTCTGCATCTTAAATAATCATGCCATCCAGAGAATTTCCTTTCATCCATTCATGGTAAAGAATGTGTATCAGAGAAAAAAGGGTATACCAACAGTGATGTAGTTCTGAATTTTGAAAGGCTTGTGGGAACTAAAATCCTATTTTAAGCATTATTACTGGAGAAAAACTAACAAAACTATATAAACTGCTTGGAAGGTCTAACGAAATTACACTGAAATTAGGATGATACATATCTATTTCCCTCCAAATGCACTGAATTCTTCTCCCAATGCCAGTTTTCAATTCCAATTCTTAAAAAAATGCAAGAAATATATACATTAACTTATCAATCACACAGGAAACATTCTTATTTTAGGATGGACATGAATTAAAATTATTCAAGCATTCAAATCTATACAAGTTAAATTTTATGGAGGCTTGCACAGCTTTTGGAAACTGACAATATAATATCTTTCTAACTTTAAAGTCAGTTCGGTTACTTTATAATCCAAAAGGTTTCTGCACCTGAAATACACAGATGAATACACACACTTCCCTGAACCACGAACAGATGATTCAGGACACCTGTGAAATTCACAAAAAGTTCACAGTTGTTTAGATCTAAACAATCAATATGCTAATTATTTCTGCAGTGGCTTTTGTCCTATGCCCCATAGCTGGACACTGTCCTGATCCTACCCAGAGTTAAATCTAACTTTAGAGCATCAAAAGAGACTGGGAAGAAGGGCAGCAGTAAGAGGAGTCGATGCCATCCTGCCCTCCTGTTGAGTAGAACTCAATATTTGACCATCATTTCTATTAGGAGGAATGACTAGACAAGCAAAACAAAGCCTCATTTGAATGACCAAATTACATCCCACAAATATGATCCTACTGATGGCACAAGTAACAGAGTGTTAGATCCAGACTGTTCTACCCAACAGGAAAACAAACTGTAAGCAGGAAAAAAGTGCTTTATTCAAATTAACGTGGCAGCTTGTGGGATTTTCCATACTTTCTCATACTAAAAGTTGTGTGTCCTCAAATTTGCAAGCCCAAGACTCTTTTTGAACACCACTTTCCACAACCTTCTCAATTTTTCTCCACCTTACCGAAACCCTTTGCTGTTAGCTACCTCACCTTCTTTAATCTTTCCTCATGTTTCTCTTTTCCATGGCTGCATTTGAGCTTTTCTGTAACAACTCTCACGTATACTGATGGTTTGATTTCAGATGAGACATAAATTACACAAATAATGCACCAGTCAGTAGTCAATTCCAAATATTAACTCCTTAAGCAGATACTGAAAGATACACTAGAAGACTTCAAACAAAATTAAAAATAAAAAAGGCATTAGTTGAAGTCAAGCTCTGCAAACACTTTTTGGACCTGTTTTTTAGGGTGTAATTCACAAATGTTTGTTTATCATGCTGACTTACCCATGAGTAACTTAGATGGGTTGTTTCATGGTGGGTTCTGAATTTTGAAATTCAGCATACTGGTGCTCCCTTCTCAAGGTTCCCTGCAAATCCAACCACAAAACTCTTTCTGACTCACCTCTCTCTCTTTTGTACAAGCTACAGTAAATATGATTGGAGGAAGTCTGATTCCCTTATATAACACATGACCCCACATTCTGTAAAACAGCCTCAACATTAACTATTACTGAACTATTTAATAAAATTTGAAAGATGTATTTCCATATTTTGATTCTCTGCAGTTTTCTCTCCCACACAGCTGAGCAGCTTTTAAAAAGCAAAAACTGTATATCAATCTTCCTCTTAATCACCTTTTACTAACTAACCATGTTTTTCATTCCTCTTTCTGCAGCATTTTTCCTCTCCTTTTATTTTTAAACATCATCTGGGCTCTTGATTTTTCCAGTGGAGTAAGGTAAACTGACAAAGCTGAGAATGAAGAGGCAGATCCCATGTCCCTCCACAGACTAGAGGTCCCTTTGCTACTCAAGAATACATAGAAAAGTACTTCTAAAAGCTTGTATTACTCCATCCTCAGGACTGCTTAGATGTGATAACCTGACTTTCAATATTGGAATATATAGTGATATCCCAAAACAAGTGAATCTACTTGGTCTTAATCCAGGAGACACTCTTCAGAATTATCCTGGCCTCATACTCTGGACCTTCCCTCTTCAGACAAAGTGACAAGACTATCAGAGAAATGATGATGCTTATCTAAAGGCTGCACTAAACTAATATGGCATTGTATCTCCTATTACAAGCATTTCATGCTGTCCTTTGCTGTGAAGATAACAATCAAAAGAAATCTTAGAAAAAAAGCAGGAAAGACTAGTCTTTATATTACTTGGTACTTGACATATTTTTAATAGTAATAATATCAACTTAACTGTTTGAATAAGCCAAGATTAAGTGTTAAGGCTACTATGAAGGAAGGACTTACTTTTCACAGGAAGGTTAATTTAAGGATAATAACGGTTCTCCAGGAAGGTGATTGCCACCATGAAATGAATTTATGAGTCTGAATTCTACAACCTCTCCTCCAGCTATAGTGTACTGTGACAAGGATGCATAGCAGGGACAGAAAACACCTTAAGTCATTAGCTATCCTATGGAACTACCTTACAAGCACCTTTGATTACAACAACAGAAGTATGAATTTATGATCATACCACATCACTTTTTCGAAACCAAGACAACAAAGAAAGGCCCAATATCAGGAAGAGTCTTTCCTTTGCACAAGCCAGAAGTTAGATATATTTAAGTTTTGTGAAGGATGATAAAAGGTTTATATCTACCTATATAACTATGTACAGATTCTGACTCTTCAGTGTAATAAAGTTTATTTAGCCAGAATCTAAGAAGGCTCCTGTTACTGTCATGGCGTGAAAGACAGGAACAAGAAAAAAAATTTCCTAATTACTGACAATAAGAAACAGTATTTAAAAAGTAGCATATATTATGGAATATACTTGTAGGTTCCATTAATCAAGGTCCTGAGATTCACCTTGGTCTTGCATGCTGTTTATATGAGAGGATAAGATTGAGCTCTAGCTTTAAAAAGTCTCTGTTATTAGTAGTACAACACTAGGCATGAAAAACAGAGGTAAACGTGTATTCCCCAACAGTTAATCTTGGAAAAGAATAGACACAGAATGTCCTACCTCTTCTGGACGTTTCTGTGCCACCGATATCAGCTCTTCAGAGCTACTTCTTGAGGTAGAGGGTACCATGTTACCTGGGGCCTCTGAGACCACCTCATTTGACGGCTCGGAGTCCTGAGGGCAAGACACACAAACAGACCCCTCAGCAGCGTGTTGACGTGGCACGCCAAGAAAATGAGACTTTTCAGATGTACTGTGCTTTAAGCATAGAGAGAGAAATAAAAAATACTCAAGGTCTGAAACTCTACTCTTTTTACCCTGGGCAACTTCTTCTACCCGAGTCAAAAACATCTGTCATGTATTTCCTCTTAAAACAATATTTTCTTCAAGAGAGCATTTTAAGACTTACTAAGTAGTTATAGCATTTCATAATTGCAAAGTTCTGAATAAGCATGGTTTTTTGCCCATACCTACCCCTGCTCCTGAACTGCAAGGAAGGGAATATTACATTTCATCCACTTACGGCAGACGGATGTTTCTGCAAAACAGCTGGAGCCATGCTAGAACAACCCCGACAAAATGTTTTTTACCAATCACTGCAAACCAATATAGCACACAACCTGGTAAACTTAAAGAAGTTACAAGAGTTTGCTGTCTTTTAGTAAATTTAGCATTACAGTAAAATAAATAAAAATTCTTAAGTAATTTACATGCTATTTTCCAGACTGCCTTGATTTTGCCACACAACATGACTACATCATTCAAAATAAAAACCACTTTAATACCTTCACTGCTTCACATGGTGGTTTTGATAAATGCATAGATTGAGACATTTTAATGCAGAGAAAAAAGTCCATTAGTCAGTACAATCTCTACTGTGCTTGTCATAATGCTCATTACAGTAGATATTTTAGATGTCATTGCTTAGCAAGCAGAATATGTGCTTTTGATAGATCACTTTCTTTCTACATTCATTAATTGCAAGGAAATAAAGATTATACTTTCGGAAATTGCAAGTTGCAAAGCTCATTATTAAGTTTTCCAACATAACAACCTCTAAAAAGTAAATTAAAATTTCATAATGATAATATTCAGCAATTGCAGTTTAGCCCATCGTATGGGAAGGGAAGGTGATCAACTGGTCCAACAACCATTACTGAGTCACACAGAGAATCAGAGGTAAGACCAGATACTGTAAAAGAATTAACACATGTAGGGAGTTCCTAGAGACTATAAAGCGGAAAAAATACCTTCTGAGCTTAAATATGTCTAATCAAGCTTTTTAAACTTTTCTTGTTGCATCTCCTCTCTGTAACTTAGAAAAAGGATATTCTGGCCCATTCTGTGGCTTGCCACCTTAAATTTAAGGTCTGGTATGAGGAAGACATTTTAGGAAAAAAAACAGCTTTCAGAAAAAAACAGCTTTTAATGAAGACTAAAGAATACCATAAATTAAAATGTTAACAGTGAGGTCCACCTGCCATTGCACTGAACTGTTTTATGGGCACATGCCCATGCTGGATCTGTGGAACAAAAGGAAAAATGAGATATCTGGAAAGAGTATCACCCAAACACAGTGAGCTGCAAAGAGAAACATCTCTAGCATTCTGGTAATAAAAGTCTGATTTTCCCCATGCTATATATGCCATCAAAAGGAACTTTGCATCTTGTTCGTCCTGACAGCTCACTGGTTTCCCTGAACTTATACAGGCAAACATCCTCTTTCTCAAAGGCCACCTCAGTTTGGTTCCAGTGAACTATGCTGATGAGAATATTTCTTCTTGTCGAGCCAATTAGCCATGAGATAACTCTGAGTGTAGAACAGTACTGTTTTCTCCTTGGGAAAGTTAAATCAATGCCATGCAATTTATCAGCTCAGTATGTTTCCAGAAGCTCTTCTGTGCTACTTACAAAAACAAAAGTAACAAACATATCTGCTGGAAGAAAATTATATACTTGTCTGAATTTGTTGGTTCAGTGATTTCTCTCTTTGAATTCTGCTGGTATTTTGTGCCTGAACAAGCTTTTCTTATGCTGTTATTACCTGTGGCCAGATAATCGTGGCAACCATTTTCTGTTGCTTGCTTTTTTAAAGTAATAAACAGTGTCTTCCAAACATTATCTGAGCAACTGCAATTTAGTAAGCTTACAATCCTACTACATTCCCGTGTCTCAACAGGTCCATGGATTTTTTTTCACATCAAATCTTAAACATCTCCTTCTCCAGCAGCTTGGCCATCCTTCTCAATAGTTCTCTTAAGAATCAGCTGGCTAATTTAATACTTCCGTTTTTAGAGAGATGGATGGAAACAAAATTTTCTTTATTATTCAGAAACCAAACCAAGAAAATATGCCTCCCTTTCCAATTGCACTGGTTTTATTATCTCTTTTCACATTGTTCAGTTGGTCAAAGCATGGAGCTAATAATGCCCAAGGTCATGGGTTCGATCCCAGTATAGGCCATTCACTTAAAGAGGTGGACTTGATGATCCTTGTGGGTCCCTTCCAATCCAGACTATTCTGTGATCTAAATATGTAACACAGGCAATCTATGTGGTTCTGAACTAATTTGGCAACATGTGAAATACAGCTTTCAGAAACAGACATATTCAGTAAGTGGGATGAGATCCTTTCATGGAAGGTACCACAATAAAAATGCTGCAAGGTGCAAATGAGAACTTTTACAGAGCTGCTTCTAGGTGTGTTATGAGTATGTGGCCAAGTCAGAAATAGTTCTGGTTAGGAATCCTGGTAGTTTTACTTGTACTCTGGCAAGTAAAACAACCTGAAAAAGTATTAGCATAATTTACACTTGTAAAGGAAAGGCAAAAAATCTGTACCACTGATGTGAATCAATATTTTTAACAAAGAGGTGTTAAAAGGAAAAATGTAATTTAAAAATAATTAAAATTTATTGTGCTAAAGTCACTTTATTATTTTTTCAAGGTCCTGCATGACGAAAACAATGACAATGGCACTATCATGGATCTGTAAGCCTTAGCTGTAGAAGTGATGGAAGTGGTGGTTTATGGACATATAATTAACACAGTAAGTATTTTGGTACATGTCTTTTCTTAGAGAGCTTAAGCTCTTCCCATTCATTAAATTATTATTACATTTTCTAAAATAAACAGAAAAAATCACAAATCTGCATTTTCAAGTCGGACAGATCAACATTTGGCTTTAAAATGGATCACAGTATTTAATTATATTAATTATTAAATAATGGGGGAAAGCCACTAAATGGTACTTCCACCTTCCTTAAAATGTAGAAATACTTTGTGAAAATATAAGTGCCTTATAAAAAAATTAATTCCAAATGCTCAGTAACAAATTTTTGCCTGAAAAATGCAGATTTTGATCAAAGCTCCTCAAAACATGATCCTTCTTGGACTGACAAAACCTTGACGAGGAATCATGAAATGTGTAGACATGCTGCTATGTTTATGCAAGAAAGACAGCCCTGCTTTTAACTCTGGCTCTTTTTCTGTGACCTAAATGTTCATGCAGTTCAAGATACCACAACTGCATAGGCCTGATAATTTTCTTTTCTGCAAAAAATAATACTTTAATTATATGTTGACAGAAATACATAACAAATCAGATATTATAGTCCTGGGATGGAATCTGCTTAATAGTTTTATAGTTTTATACTAGTCAATATTCAGTTCTCTTCCTTCCTTCATTCCAATTGGTGTATTTGCTCTTTGCATCTACTGTACAGGAGCACACATTGTACTTTTAGTTTTGTCCTTTTCTGTGCAGAAGTAGCACTGACACAGTATGCTGAAAATCAACAGTGCATACAGAGCAGATGTGGATTTCCTTTGCAAGCCACATGAAAATCATAGACTTCAAAGGGAGATGTTTATGTTTTATGCTATGCTGATACTGTGGCGTAATTTAAGAATTTCACTATTCTCACAATTTGCTTTTCAAAAACCAGACCTTAATCCAAGATTGAGAGACATATACAGATATGCATGGTATATAAATAGAATACAGATATGTATACAGAGATATGTAGTCACAGGCAACGCACACAGTGAACATCACGGTAGCAAAATGCTGTATTTACCAATCCATGTTACTGTCAGCACAGATACTGACTCAACAAAATAGAAACCTGACATTGCTTCTTATTTTGAAGAAAATGGAGAAGTGATGTATATTTTTATATATTTTAATTATGCATAAAATATTTTCCTAGAAAGCACAAGATTTTCCACTTGAAACATGATGATGGAAAAATAGTGTCTTACAATGGTGTTCATACCAGCCTAACAGCCACTACTTTTTCCGCTATTGCTTCTTTAAAACAAAACTAAAAAAAGGATTGAAACAAATCCCTTATAGATGATTTCAAGCTGACAGGTTTGAATATATTATGTTAACTCTGCATCGTTTTTCACATATCATTCTTTACCTTGGTCCAGTTGAAAATTACGCAAGTCATAAATTAGCTTTAAACAAGTTTTGAATCAGCCTGGAACTAGTTTTCAAATTAAAGAGCTGCCAGTATATTACATCGTACTGTCATTTTATTACCCCAATCAATTCTGTGTGGCCTGAGGTAGAAAGAAAATGGATGCTGTCTTCATTTGCAAAGGGTTTATCTCTCATACCAGGCTGCGAAAACATGACTGCAGTAATGAATTGGAAGCCAAAGTTACTAACAAAGACTTCTAACAGTAACAAAGTAGAAATATTTNGCGGGAAGGGCATTTCCAAAACATGGAGACAGCTTCTTACAGCTGAAGCACTATGGGATGAAATTAGCACATTTTTATTGAAAAGCTAAAGCGCTTGTAGCCTCACAGAGTGTCATTTCCACTGGTGCACAAAAAAAGCCTTCCTGGGTCAGACACACAGTGCCTCTCCAGCCCAGACCACGGAACATCTCTCCAGCAGCTGAGCAACCACTCCTACTGTTCTCTTGTTCTCTCTCACACCTCAGGGGGAAACTTTGAAAGTATTCGCAACATCTTAGCCAGAATTTCCGAAGATTTGCTGCAGACAAGATATCTGTAGCTTTCCACAGTTCACAAGTGGCCAAAGTAAACCCCAGGGAGAAATGTAGAGTTTATCTCAATCTTACTTGCATGTGAGATCAATCACTCTGCCATTCCTCAGATTCTACCCTTTGTTAGTTAATGAAGCAAGAATATGGGCTTTAAACTTTTAAGTCATGCTCCACAGTTGTAAAATTTCCCTCCCTCTTTTATTATGCCTTTATCATTCTCTTCATGCTGATTTTATTCAACATCTGACAATCTCCTCTCCTGTCCTCTCCAAAGACAGGAATTTACAAATGCAACATCTAACATCCATGTGCTAACCTCCTATGCTGCCAGTCACAGAGGCAACACTGTTGTTATGTCCTTGGCTATTTTTTCTCTCTCTGGAGAAGGGGACGATGGCTTCTATGTTTATGCACTGTTAACACAACAAGGTCTCTTTCTCAGCTCACTCTGAAACCACCTCAGCTCAAGCAATAAAGCTTAAGCTATCTCTAAAACCTCTGCGTTCTTTTAGAAACAGGAAAGAAACAAAAACCTTTTATAATTTTCTGTTTTTCAAATATAGAAACTAAATTACATTCTTTAGCCTCACACTAGCTTTGCTCTTTCTATTCAAACACCTTGTGCAATAGGAAGGAACTAATAAAGGTACAAGTTTCCAATAAATACCCAACTGTTCCAATTTCTTATCCCTTTATCTTCCAATAAACTACAGCACTGATGAAGTACGCTTGCATCTAAGAAATCTACCCAGACTTCCAAGTGCAAAGGGTGAATTTCCACCTTTACTGCTGTTTTAAAATAAGCATGCTACTATGGCTAGTATTTTACTAGAAGTGTTTGAATAAAGTACAAAAGGAAACAGGGTTATCTGTTTTCTCTGGATGCTTTCCTCAAATGGAAAAAAAAAATCATTAACATATATTTAAAGCTAGAAAGAGCACTCTCAAAATGTTTTTCATATATGTTCTTCTAACTTTATCCCATGCAAAGAGAAACAGCAAACAGAAGAACATTTTACTGTTTGAAGGTATTATCCACTGACCTCTGGAACCTTAGTTAGTTTCCCCTTTCTAACTCACATATTTCCTACATTTCCATTACTCAGGTTACTAATCCTACCTCTCTTGGGACTCAATTCTCCACCTTCTCAATTAAAGTCTCCTGGATTATTGTATTTCCCTTTTACTTTCTCACCATTCACTATTTCCAAACATTCAATAGCTATTCTTTTAGCTACCCTTTCAATAGCTGCCTTTTCAGACCCCAGAATTCTTTGAACTGTGCTAAAAATCATCTCTTAAAATGCTGTAAATAATAAAACCACATTAGAATACAAAAAAGGGAATTAAAATTCAAGTTATAGCCACTCAACACACTAAACTGATCCTGGATGTACAAAGTAAGGAATACAACTTTTCTGTTACTGTCATGGATTAAAGCTACTGATCACAGATATAGTACGGCTTAAACTATTAGCAAAAATTTCTGTATGAACATGTATATCATCACCAGGAATTTTTAGAATTTCTTCACTAAAGGGAAAAACCCAATATCTATGTTTTTTCTTTGTATGTGTTAAACGTCCTATGTCTTGTATAATTTGGTAATTATCTGGTGCACCAGAGCAACAGATTTTATATGAATATCCTTTTGCAGCATATTAATATACTGGCAAGACTGCTGTACTATGGCATTATCAGTGCATGTAAGAGTAATTCAATACTTTCTCACTTTCTTTTTTGTCCACACTGCTTCTGATGCCATGATGATTTTTTGCCTTTTCTTTTATACCCCTTCTATATACTTTTTCTATAATAGTTTTTATGTATTCTTAGTGCTTCTAGCCCACATTCTTAGACCTAAATTTTTTTAAGCCAAGAGACTAAACATCTTGGAAGCCTCGTAGTGAGGGGCAGAAAGGCCCAGACACCAAGGTCCTCTCTAGAACACATTCTGTAAACTGAGACAGGTCCATCCAGGGGAAGGTTCCTCAGGGCCGGAGGGTCACTCAAGCCTCTCACTGGGGAATCTTTGATAGATGTGCTCATTTGTAAGGCCTATAATATTATACCCGATTGACTGTGGGTGTGCATTCTGGTGTGCTCTGCGGGCATTGCACCTGGGTGTGCTGCACCTAAGGATCCTTCAATAAATACCCAGGGAAAAACCCCTTTTTCCCTTCTAACTATGTTGGCTCTTAATTTTAAGACCAGGAAAAGGCATCACTTCCTTCCTGTATATTGTTCTTCTATTTTTTTTTTTTTTTGTATTATGGATTAGGTTACAGGCAGATACTATAGCTTAAAAAGTTACTTTTGTCACAATTTTATACTTTACAGAGTTTATAGAAGCTATTTTATTTAGTTCAAAAAGCTTTTTATGACAGTACACACATAATTTATTACAGCTGGATCAGGATATTTCATTTTCCCTGTGCCTGTTTGGTACAGCTCTGATCTCTCCAATCCTTTTTTACACCATCTAAAAAAAAAAATAACAAACCCAAACCCAAACCTCAGGAGCTGCAAAACAAATTCTCAAGCACAGCAAAAGCATCTACAGCCACAGTAAGTGTGGACTCTGATGTTGCTGCTGTTGTCTCTCACATAGGTGATGGGCAGTTCACAAACTATGGGTCTGTGTAGTATTAATCTGGTACTCTGGGCACATTTTTACTGTGTAGTTGCATGTATATTGCATAGTATTGCAATTACCGACTTTTAACAACTTTACAAAATTACATGGGCACCTTGCACCCAACATTTAAAACAAGATTTTCTAAACAAGAGATGTACAAAGTCATCTGGTATCACTCCTGAAGGGCAGTGCTGCAGCTACAACAGCTCCATTAGTAAGGCAACATTTGCAGTTGCCTCCTTCCTTAAGCAATGTTTTAGTCCTTCAGAAATTATCAGGGGCAGATCATAGCATCCATTCATATAGTCTCTCTAAAGGAAAGTTTTAACCACCTATACTTCTTTTCAAGCCATGTTTAAAATGCTCCAAACTTTCTGTGCTTTTGGATTACTGAGGCAGTGACAACTTCAGAGTAAGGTACAGCAGCAAACTTACTTTTATCTCTTAGGGTCAAGCTGCACATTTGCACTATTTATGGTCAAGACAGTTTGCTTTAGTCCACTTCAGCAGCCTGGGAGAAAGCATACACAAAATTTGCTCACAGTATTTAGCTAATTCTTAACTTGAATGAGAAGACTGAACACTTGAGAAGATCTCTCCTCCAAAAAGCAGCTGCTTTATTCTAACAAAAATAGAATGTAGCTCAGAAAAGGCTTTCTTTCAAGTATACAATCTTCAGATATTATGCATCAGCATGCAGAGTGTTTTCTGTCAGATGTTGGAACAAAGCTTTAAATTGTACCATCTAACTTAATTCTCAAGACAGGGTCAGCACATTCATAGGGTTGTGGTTTTTTTTTTCATCTTTGAGAAGTCCTTTAAGTAATATTTATTTAGCTCCTTACATCTTCATCAGCACTGATTCTTGCTTTTCAACTCCTTGAAGTCCAGATTTTCCCAACATAACGCAAAACAGGGTTATATTAAAATGTGTGATCACCAAAAGCATCACAAAATCGTTGAAGGCTACTTCTTAAATCATGACTTGTTTTCATCTCTCCCTACTTTCAGAATTTTCTTCCAATAACAAGATGAAATAGAAAAAGAAAGGGAATAGAATAGAAATCAATAGAAAAGAAAGGGATTGTTCAGTACATCCTTTTTTGCAGTCTAAGTTTATTACGCAAGTTTTATAGCTCTCTATAATATCCTTATATGGAACCCACCTGTTTTTTCAGATGTTTTCTATAAGTGCTCTATCGTTCTCTGAAGGAAGGCTCTCAGTGTGTCTTCCAAATCCTCCTTTGCACTTTGCTGCAATCCTATTTCTTAATTCAACCCATTCTCCCCATAAGGCTTTCTGTGTATTCTCTGAGTGGAATTTTCTCATTCTTATCAATGTGTGTGTGTTTACAGCTCTCCTTTTACACCAAGGGCATTTCTTGCAGTCCCATTGTTTTTGCGACTGTGCTTTTCTCACTCCCATTCTTCCTATCCCTCTCTCTCCTTAAAAACTACCATCATATATTTTCAACTGATAAAGCAGAAAAGTAAAACATTAATTCAAAGCTATAAAAATATTTTTTAAAGAATGAATTATCTATAGAAAAGCTTTCTATAAAAATGTTTCCTACACACTCTTTCTGAGATACCTCTAATATCTGAATGTTCCAAATTAAAAAAGTATAATTTACATCCTTTGAGAAGCTTCAAACAAATGTCAGGAACACTATTTTGTGGGTGCCCTTGATTTACTCATTCACGCTAGTCACTGGAATAATTTTTTAAAAATTCCACTGAACTTTATATTAGTAAAAAGACATACATACTCTTATTAACTAAAGCAGCCAGCTAAACCCTAGAATATTTTATGCTGGCACACTGAGCTGCACTGACAATGGAATATTTACTAAAAAGGGAATGAACAGCCCAGTTGACACAGTTTAAGATCTGACATTAATCAGCCATCTTTTGCTGAGCTGATATGAACTGAAAGGTTACAACTACTGTTGCAGCTTTAAAACATCCTCATAAACGCCTGGAAATTCCTCATTCTTTCCTAATTAAGAACACTGCAAATGATACATGGAATGATGAAGCTAAATTCACATAAAATGTCAACTCTACTATCTTGCTCCTAGAAGCATATTTATATTTTCCCTGTGGTGGTTTTTTTTCTTAAGATTATTTCTACCAGACAAAAACTTCTTTTTATGTTTCTCATCTGTACTAGAAAACATACAGCAAGTCCCTTACTCTTGAATATGGTTGCTTAACACTGTAGATCACAGGCTCTCAGTTAAAAGCATACAGTGCTTATACAAACAGACAGATGATAAAATTTAATACCCTAGCAATATATATCTCTATATTAATTTTTTGGCTTTTGATCTTCAGACTATTAAAACAATATTTCCACAAATTATCTTATCAAAATAGGAATGAAACAACCTTTTTAATACATGAAACTAAAACACAAATATACCTTTGATACAGTAAAGTTAAGCATCACCTCATACCAGGAAACTGTAGTGTGACAGGAGCAGCTCTTTAGAGCAAAGCAGCTGGTGTTGAGGACCAGGAAGATGCAGAATACATATTTCAAAGATGCAGCTAGTTTGGACATGAAGACAGCATGCCCATTAGCAGTCAGAACACATCCTAGGCTTTAGTGTCCCTTGGCAGAAACTCACTTTGCACACTCCTAAAAACACACCATAATGTGAACCAAAGCATAGCCACTGGTGGCAACAGGGTGATTCCTTTCAAAAATGCATTTCCGACCTTAACCAAAGTGCTAAGGTAAATATACACTGAAACACCTCAGATTAAAATCCATTAAAATCAGCATACCAGAATGTAGAACCATCTAGGCTAGTAATAGAAATTTTCAAAATAACAGGGTATTTTAAATACCAGCTTTATTCAGAGTTCAGCAGTGTTATCCTGGATAATCTCCTCCTGAGATTCACTGGAAGCTCTCTGGGGTTTAAGAACTGTCCCTACCTTTTTCCTTTTTTCCCCCCACATTAAAAAAAAAAAAAAAAAAAAAAAAAAAAAAGAACATAAGAGACAGACATACTTTACTTTCAGACAATGGTTCGACTGCTGCCCTGAATTAACTGGTAAACATATTACATTGGGAAGATCCCAGTTCACTTCCCTCTTCCTCTTCTTAAGAGGGTTCAAAATAATATTCCCAAGGGAATGCTTACACCATTTTACTATTCTTTACCTGAAGCAGATTGTTTTGCATGGAGAGATGAGTCAGTGGGTAAAATGATTCATTGTGTATTAGCCAGGGTATCTAATGTCTTCTGAGTATTTTACTATTTCTATGTAAAAGAGCTTTTCAGTCTGTCTATGCTATACCCAGAGTGCACATAAACAACAACAATAGGTCAATGGCTCATTCAGTGAGAGAATTAATAACAGATTAATAAATCATAGTTCCTAAATCTCAATCTTTTTGTATTTTCTCATAATTACCTTTAAATGTACGATTCTTGAAGCTATCATTACAGGAAATCAGACATTTAAAGACCTTCAAGAAGCTCCTTACCACCAGCAAGTTACAAAACAAAGTATTTAGAACATAATTGTGTTCTGAAATTCCTCTGTCTTGTGCAATACATTTAGCCTAAACAAGCAGTGGAGATATTATGCAGTAGGAGACAATGGTAGGGCAAATGCATATTCATGTAATACAAAATATGCTTGTAAATGTTAGTATCTGATGTGTATCCTTATTTATGGCATGGGACTGGTTACAGATTTAATATTTCTTATGTCAATGACTGTATCAATCTGTTGACACCCTTCTATTTCCGAAAATAAATATGTGATGTGATTAACTCACTTGAAGTACACTTGTGTGTACGTTCCATAAATATTGAGTTATCTTGCTATTTCCTTTTTGACACTTTTCTTTGGCTATTTATATCACATCTGAAAGGATACCATCTGCCCTTCAGTCTTCATGAGATTAGTAGCTAAAAAAAATCTTGATATCTACAGATTCCAAGGTTTTTCAGATATAAAATCTTTTGGTAATGTTTGTCACAGCTGAAATACACTGAAGACTTTTCAAACACACACAAAGATGTTTCAAACCACTGAACCAGATAATAATTTTCAACTGTTACCAAAGCCACATTTACTAAAAAAATCTAAGATAAAATTAATTGCTACCCGAATTTAACAATACACTATACAATTTAAAGGTTTTGTGAAAATCTTTTCATAAGTCATCTTAAAATTCCATGTAATAGTTGTGCATTTTCTTGGTAGAACTGATTGTAATGCTCTTGCAGTTATATTCTCACACAAGCTATCTGCTGAGCCAATTTTAAGAGGATGGAACTTTTCTGCTACAGAATGCTAAAATCCAAGCAATGAGACACTCCTTTGCAGAGAAAGTGGCTGACACAGCACAAGCTGGCAATGCCCAGCTGTCTTCTGCAAAATGTGATTAAATGTGGCTGGCACTAAGAGCACTTCTGTTTAAGAATGGCAACTGAACCTCACTTCCACTATCTAACATGATGATGAAAAGCAAATCTTGACTGCACTAAAATTCATTACTTGCCTAGCACTTCATAAAATTGCACTTTTTTTGGTTTCTTCCCTCCTTCACCCCTTTCTTTCTCCTACTTCAATATGATAAGATTTTGCCCAGGCAGCATTAGCAATTTATACTGATGAGTAACACATTACTTAAAGTGACATATATGGCTGCATTTCTTTGAAAGACTTGGAAATAAAATCTAACTTGAGAATGAACATGAGCACTTAATTGGGTAACTATGATAATGTGTTCAAATCTTATACAGAGACTAACAATTGAAGATCGAATTCTTCTTCTGTCATATGGAATACACTTACAGGTGATGTGCTAAAATAATTTGCAGGGTAATAAAGCTGGACTAATGAGGAATTAAAATATATAATTCTTCTTTAATTATGTACCTTCTAGTTATATGTAAAATATAAGACAAGAAATATATTTCTAGGTAAAGAAATTTATCTCATAAATCTGGTAGCAACACAACTGCACTTTGCAACATTAGGGTGGAACAGGATGCCATCAGCCTCCAGACACACCTTTGCACATCAGGAGTCCCTCTTTATGTCACTGCAAAACACACACCTTGCAATTTTCTGTTGACTGCTTAGTTCTTAATGAATATTCAAACCAAAAAAGATTATGCACAATGGAAAAGTGGGGTTTTTTTTTAATACTGCCCTCCTGGAAGCCTGTATCATCTAACCCAAGAATTTAATCAAAACTCAAAAAGTTTAAAAATTCAAGTCAGTTACAAGCTTTTCATTCACTCTTTTTTTTCAGGCATTTTCAAAATCAACACATTCTACTACCTAAGTGAATAACAACCAAAATTTCCGAATGGATTATTAACTGAAAGTAATGATTGTCAATTACAATTTATTGCCAAATTTGTTTATGGCTCCACTGTCAGCATGAAGTCCCTCATTATTGATACCCAAAGATCTCTGTATTTTAGGAACTCTAGAAGTAGGAAGAGAACTGGATTGCCAAAGTAGATCTCAGTGTACATCAGTGCTGTAAGCTATGACACTTTGCAAGCTACCATGTAGTAACTGTGACCCATTTGTATCTTCCTTCTGTGACTTGTGAAATGGAGAAAATTTGCATTAAAACTAGTATTTCCATGTCTTTTACATTTCAATATAGCATCTTCAATATGCAAAATACACTGTCACTATGCTTGCCAATATTGTACCTATCTAGAAATCAATTTTCAAAACCAAGGAAGAGAAAGCCTCTAGTTCTGTAAGGTACAGGAAACCTTGTTTCCTCTGTCCTTCCTAGACATTAGTCCTCTTTCGACCTTCTCACATTCTTTGAGAATATGCATAGGTGCATACCAAAGAGGATATATAAAATCTTCCTGTCGTGGTGTGCTGCTCAGAGCTCAAAAACTGATTTTGTTTTTTTATTCTCTCATGCTGCGTTAGTGTAAAACAACATTCAGTGGCTTTATTTCAATCATGACACTAGCTGATTTCTGTATTTTTTCCAATTGCAGCTAGCTCCCAGCAGAGATTTCTTGCCACTCAGTACTACAGCATCAGGCAACGTAGGCTGTAAATTCATTTTGTCATGGCTTAGGAAGAGTAAGTCACGATTCAGTAGCAGAGCTATTACCCAGATAAACCATAATTGTAAGCAGATTTTGTTAGAAGCATAACCTAAAGAAGGTACAGAGTAGCAGCAGCATTTCGAACAGCTGCCCATGAAGAGATTTTGCTTCCTTAGCCACTACCTTAGAGTAATATTTATTATACATTAACTAGAGGTTTAGTCATTTAAATATTAGATTGTGTACCTTTAGATTACATGCATTAAAAATATACAACCACTATGTTGTTTATGATTTTTTCCAGTATTATATTAATCAGGTACCTCTTAAACGTTCCACTGGCAACTGGACATGGGTGTGTATTTTAACCGAAGTGACAGTTAATGACCAAGCTTGTTTCAACCATCCAAGCTTTTTACTTCAGTAACATATTTTTCATCACAAAAAAGCAAAATGATCAAGAGAATTTATGAAAAACAGGACTACCTCAGTAATAATTTGATTTGTGTAATACTCACAAAGCCTCGAAAAAATCCCATTGCTTTGTTTTTCTACCGTGTTTGTGTGGCAAGGTTTTGGTAGCAGGGCGGGGGGCTGCAGGGGTGGCTTCTGTGAGGAGCTGGAGAAGCTTCTCCTCCATCTGATGGGGCCAATGTCACCTTGCTCCAAGAGGGACCACTGCTGGTCAAGGCTGGGCCCATCAGCAACAGTGGTGGTGCCTCAAGAATAACGTACTTTAAAAGTGGGAAAAACCTGCACACAGCACCTGGAGAAACGAGTGAGAGAACAGTCCTGCAGACACCAAGGTCAGTGGAGAAGGAGGGGCAGGAGGTGCTCCAGGTGCCAGAGCTGGGATTCCCCTGCAGCCCCTGGTGCAGCCCATGGAGGTCCCTGGGGATGCAGAGATCCACCCACAGCCCATGGAGGAGCCACACGCTGGAGCAGGTGGATGCCCAAAGAGGGTTGCAATCCTGTGGAAAGCCCGTGCTGGAGCAGGCTCCTGTCCTCCTGTGGAGAGAGGAGCCCACTCTGGAGCAGGTCTGTTGGCAGGACTTATGACCCTGCTGGAGCAGTCTGATCCTGAAGGACTGCACCCTGTGGAAAGGGACACAAGCTGGATGGAGCAGCTTGTGAAGAACTACTGCTCTCACACTAAGACGAAAAACAGTGTGCAAAGTTTCAGCTTTGGAAAAAACTCTATACTGTTGGGTTGTTCATGAAAAAGAACAAATGAAAGTAAGCAGCAAGGGATTTCTTCCTTCTTCTGCGTAACAAAAAATAGGGGGAGAAAAATGAACTTGTAAACCAAAAAATTTTCTGGACCAAGTGCCATTAATATGGCTCTTTTTTTTTTTTTTACAAAAAAGCCGCATTTAAAACTGCAGTGAGTATTTAAATCTCAATTTTCTAAGAACATACCACTAGGAAAAGAGACTTAGGAAGTTTATTTGAACTGCTGTTTTTTGTCAAAGTTTAATGCAAAAAAAATTATATATTTCACTTTGCACTCCTAATTTGCAATTTATTTTTGTAATATTTTTTGATCTCAGTGTTATCTTTCAGAATCAGAAATTTGGTTTTGCATTTGAAACAACAATAATACATTTTAAAAAATAGCCCTGTATTCCAACTTCTTTAAACATCTGGCTGGTATCAGTTACACTATCATCTGTCAAGGAGTGACCATCTCAGGGAATGTTTTTTCATGTGAAAGACAATGCTATACTGTATTGCTCATTTCCTGCTATTTCGTTTTAAATACAGTTAAGCTGCACCCAAAAAGTACAAGAACTAGAAGCCCATGAGGAGGATCTGCCAGTCACCACAAGGGAGTATCTGAACTGGTAAAATTGATTTTGATGTGGAGAGGAATCAAAACATTTCAAGCAAGCATCTGTTTCACAAATACTTTCCAGTGCTTAAACTTTTTTTTTTTCTCCATTTAACCTAAGCCTCCCACCTAGACTATGAGAATCTTCTGTCAGCAAAGTGTATCTGAATTTTTGGAATAATTTGTGGATTTACTACCAACTAACTTATCCACTATTCATAAATCAAGTCCCATCCTAAGTTAATTTCAAGGCTGATTATTTTTGGAACATTTTATGGTATAAATTATTCATTACATAGATGTATTATACCTGTTTGCCAGAAAATAACAGAGGCTGTGCCAACTCATTTTTTTTAATATGATACCTGGGGAGCAAATATTAAAACACATTTGGCAATACTTCAGCCAAGTGATATTTCCACACACTACAATTTCACCCTTTTTTCCTGACCATCTTGGAAGTGAAATCCATTTCTGTGCCAAGGTTTGGCATTACTGAAGTTCTTAAAACATGGCATAAGTTGTGTAAGGACTTGTGTTAAATTTTCACATGGTCTTACAGATTTGGTTTATTTTCTCTTGTTCAATTTTAAGGAAATCACTCCAGTGCCAATGTTTTACTGCTCTTTGCAAACCTAGAAAGACAACAAAGATTTCAAAATAACCAAATATTTTCCAGCTGCTATATTAAAAAACATCTTTCTATGTCACACAAGAAACCTAAGTGCTAGTTAAATGCTCAAGAAAATTTAAAATATATAAATAAACACAAAAATGTTTAACTCTATCATTCCTTATGACCATATAATAACATAGATTATAATATTCACACCTGTGGAAGACAAATGCAGTTAGTGAATTGCACTGTGTAATTCTTTTTTCTGTAAACTACCTTAAAATACTCCTAAGTTCTGGCTGAAACATGCTGCATAGAAACGGAACATTTTTTCCCATTATGTTATGTTCTGCTTGAACCAGCAAGCAGATTTATTAGCAGTATTCTTTTATTCTTTTTCAGCTGCAATGCTGGGTGCCATGACAGCAGTACATTTGCTTCTATGTTCTGTCCTCAGAAGAAGGTGCAACAATCTCTGTGATTTAAGGTGACTAAATAAGGGTCATCCTTTGTCAGAATATGTAACTGAAGCAAGGTTGAATTAATTCAAAAGACCTGTATGGACTTTTTCTTTTTGCATACATTTTTAAAAATGTATTTTAGATATACCTATGTAAAACTGCATTGTATTGAATGATAAAATAAGCGCATGTAAAACATACTTAAGGCAAGATTACGCACTATATTAATACTGTGTGCCAACCTCATATATTACATTCAAATAGGGTTTTCTTGTATGTATACACACTGTCTCTCCCTTCAGCTCAGAAAATCTAGCATTTTTACAGGTTGGACCAAGGGATCCAAGTTGGGCAAGAGCAAACAAGGAGAAAAAAATTACTAAACATTTAGGGTGAGACAAAGATAAAATTCAATTTATTGGTAACAACTACTTCAAATATAAGGTCAAACTTTCTTTTTTTCCCGTTTCTGAAATCATTGTTTCAGTTCTCATGCCTTGCAAACCCTAAAAACAGTATTTTCTCCTAATTCTCAACCCAAATTAATCCTTTTTAGTGACCTCCGACAGCTAAATCAGAGAAGGCAGGGGTCCTAAAGAAGAAAATTAAAAAATCATAGCGTGAAGTGATTAAAGGCTGCGAAGTCACACATAGCCAAAAAAGGACTTAAAGCACTGCATGCCACCTCAGCTTTGGTATTTCCTAGATTTTGGGAGGCTAACATTAGGAATTTCGGGTTCATTGTTTAATTTTTAACACACTTTTGTGAAACTACGTGTGAGGAAATTTTTTTTCCTGTTTGTTTCCTGTGTTTGGAGAAAAATCATAATGAAAAAGATGAAATTCCATAAACCATAATGGGACTGTCACCTGCCCAACTCAGGACTAGATCAGACACTTCTGCACTCCTCACAGGCCTACTTAATCACCAACTTCATTTTTGATTAGAATAAAATTCCATGGACTACAGGATTGAATTGTGTGCTTCTTTCTTTTCATCTGACCAAAATTAAAGGTTTGAAGCACATTTTGCATATTAAAATTCTTTTAAACTTCATATATTATTTCAAACATTGTATTCAATGATGTAGTATTACAGTATCCAAATACATTTGCATTTTAGCTGTGTGAAAGCAAAATATACCCAGAGAAATGCTTTTACTTGGCTAATAAGCAAAATCATCCACGATTTCTTTCCAACACAAAATGTGTACGAAACTGTATTACTTGCCAGGGTTGGTGTGTTGTGTATTTGTAGATCCAGAAAATATTTCCTGGGTGGTTTAGATGAGAATTCTGTGCTGACATATATACTGAGAATTTATTTCCACTGAAAAAATCCAGTACAGTAATGAAATTAAATAAAAGGAAGCTAAACAGAGGTCTAGAGATGAGGCAGCTTATCTTGCAGCACTCAAATAATGACCTGACACGTACACTCTGCAGTGTTTTTCAAAATAGCTTACATGTAAAGATGAGCAGATAGAAACCTAACTAGTATGGTCAGTGTAACCACCATGGTAATATGTTTAAACTCCTTACCTCCTTGGTCCTTGAAAAATTTTAAAATTGGACAAGCTATTTCAAACAGTACTTTTTTACTGGAAGGCAACAGAAAGAAGCCTACATCTAATAATAAAGAGGCCTCATCGTGAGATCTTATTGTACATAATGAAAAAATGGTTAGAGCACATTTATTCCTACTAAATATTACTGTGATATTGAATAATTTGGTTTACATTTTATTTATTTTATCTTTCTTAAATTCAACTGGAACAAGTTGGATCAAGTACCTACATTAAGCCTGAATACCACTTATAAAAACTATGAGGAAAATCACGATTTACAGAGCTATTTGGGAATCCTGAAAGTGCACTGCAATACTTTTGCAGGGTGGATGGACAGTGTTATAGAAATGGAGACCGTAGAAGATTATTTCAGCTTTCATGTGATATAACAAAATCTACAATGTTTTTGAGATGAGAGAGCTTGTCAGACCTTAGTAGTGAGCATCACCCATTCCAAAGAAGTGACAGCAAGTATTATCAGCAGAGAAGCAGTTGCCCTCGTGCCCTACAGCAAAGTCACTGTCTGTCTATTATTTGACAGGCAGGGTAATATGGGAACGTCACACTGGTGGAAAAACAGACACCATTGCTGGAGAGTCTTGTGACTAGGATGAGCAAAATGGAAGTAGCATGTCCAACGTTTGTGCTAGATAACAGTTTAAATCATATGTTTATTACCGCTAAATTACATCCCTTGTACTGCTGACACTTGCACTGCAAGTGTTTGGCAAAATCTGAAAATAAAATAGCATTATTTGCTGTCAGCAGAATGCAACTTTTCCTGAACATCTAAAATTGAATTTCATAATTAGAAGTAAAAACTAACAGCCATTATATGCTCAGTACTATGATTGCTCTTGTGATTGAAATAGTGTCATTTACTACCAATTATTTTCAAGGACCTGTACTGCTAATGAAGATATATTGTTGGGGAATTTAAAAATGTGTATTATAACAGTGACTTAAACTGGACCAAAACAGATGAACACAGTCGAAAGAATGCAACCACATTTTACTGCTATAATCCATACTAGAAACTTCCCTGTGACACAACAAAAATTGGATGCAGTGAGTGACTGAGAGACTGAAATCACTGGTAGCTCAGGCTTGCAATTCATCCACAGGTCAGGCAGAGTGCAGCAAATGACCCAACATTCTCTGTACTTGTTCACTTCTGAGCTCCAAGCACACATTTGAGACACCGCCCCCTCTGAGGAGGGGTAGAAAAAGCCTTATCATATCAGCTCCTCCTGGCTGTGAAAAATCACAGATACATAATAAACGACCCTGAAGTAACGTAGAACAAAGAATCTGAAAATTATGAAGTACAAAATAAAGTCCTAATCCTTTAAAAAATAGGTTCACATTAAGGCTGAAAGGAGTTTAACTTGATACCATATTTTTTGAATTTATTACACTGCATACTATAAAACACAAAAAGCTATGAAAAAAGGCTTTGGGGAACATATAGGACAATATAGCGTTATCGCAGAAATTTCTCTGCACAGCTGTCTGGAAAAGCTATGTGAAAGTGACTAAACAAAACCACAAGGAGTCCCCATAAGATAATTTTTTCAGTATCTTTCATATTCATTACATATTCACTCAAATGCAATTCTAATTGCCTGTACTTGAAAGTGCAAGAGACTTTATTTAAATTTACTCATTAAAAATCTTTATGAATGAAAACCGGACACAAGAACATTTTTAAAATTTGTAATAATCACTAAGATAACACAAAATATATAATCATTCTACTGATAAATTTTGTTACCTCTTGGAAACATCCCATTTTTCAACACTCCTTAAAACTAATACACACCCTGCAAGAAGTCCATTCTAATTAATTTACCTCATAAAGTAGCTAAAAAATTGTACCTTATACACGGTGTACTAATCTTCAGGAAAACACAACTAGAAATTACAAACCCTTGGATTTTTCTGTTTACTTGGAAGTCAAGAATACAAGAGACACAAAATTTTAACTCATGTTATCAGGACCCCATTTTAGTTTAAGCAGGTGACAGAAATTCAATAACAATTTTCATTCACTCTTGGAATGTCTCTTGCATGTAAGAGGTATTGAAAAAAGATTGCCTGATGTCCAAACTGTAGTGGACATGTAATTTCCGATGTCTGTCTCTGTACCTCCTCACAAAAGAACAATTTGGTAAATCCCCCAGGGGGAAACTGAATAACGTATTTTACAACTGGAAAGGGACACTAGGAAGCCAAAAAATGATACCACTCCCTGAACATTTTGTATCTGCCAATCTTTAAAATAAACGCATGAAAGAGTTTAAATATCCAAGTATGCTGACAAGTAACATATGAGAACATCTCATCACAGCTGTGTCCCTGTGTATCCAAATACTGAGGCACTTATTAGGTAAACGACTCTGCAAAATACAAGGAAAGTGGCAGTAGCCTGTAAAATCTTGAAGACTTTTAGAATACTCTTTTATTTTTACACTGATGTATCAGATGCATTTATAAATCCAATTTGGAAAGTCAACTGGAAAGTGTCTCTTCAGAGATTATGGTGATGATGGAAAAGAATGTCAGTGCTAAAGAACCTTCTGTGCAAACAAAGAATCAAAATCCTTATTTTTTGAAAAGTCACTACTATAAAAGAATACTATTACTTTCTGTATTATTAAAGAGCTAATCCATGTCAAAAATATAGTTCTAGTTTTACAATATTATGTTTGAACAAGGTATGCCAATAAATATAAAGTATTAATAACCATCATATGAGTTTTCAGTGAAAGAAAAAGGTTTAGTAATTCAAATCATCTTCCTTTGTTTAGAAAAACACATGCATTTTCTATCTCTGTCCTTAGAGGTTTATATTCTGTAGTACACCTGAAATACTTTTTTTTGGTCAATTTTACCAATGCTGATATAGTGTCTGTACTCACACCTTTCTCAGAGAGAGCACAATATCAAAAACAAGCATTTAACTGGGACAGTAAAATTCTCTTTATTGATTAAGAATATTCCCATTTTCCATACACTCTAGGTTTTTTTAATACCTATTTTAAAGACAATCTGAAATCTTTACTTTATGACCTTCTACTGTTTTCCAGAGCAAACATATGCATAGCATTTCATAAAAAACTGCAGACACTAAGTAAAACTCCTAAAATCAGAATACTTCAACTATTTTTAGGGTGCATTAACTTACTTTGGAGGATGTGGAGTCACATTCCTGACAAATCCATCCATAGCCAGTCTGTTTAGGAGACTTTTTCAAGGGAGGGTCTAGACAGCCAAAATGGTAGCAAAGCCTGCATTCATCACACCTGCAAGAGAAAAACAAAATATATATTTATATTATATGGTACTTCTGTGCTATTTTAGACTGAGCTTTCCTGCAATTCTCAGCAGAAGATTTCCTGATCCATTATCATAATAAAGAAAATCAATTATCTATAAGCAGTAATTTTAAACAGTCATTTCAAGTAGGTTCTGCTTAATCTGGAATATTCTGATGCAGACACTCATGTATCACCTTTGTCATCATCTTTTATAAATGTGACAACACTTCAAAGACGTGCAAATTAATGAAAAAAATTGCTTAAAGTTTTAGATACTTCAGTGTCATTCGCTGCCCTTTTTTTTCCGAAATTTTTACTTTTTAAAACAGTGACAATATTTTTTTTCTTAGTTTTAAGACACTATTTTGCACATGTAGCTTTGTGAAAAATTCACTCACATATTCAATAACTCAGGTATAATTTACAGCTATGAATTATATTTTTTATACCATGACTATGTGACTGATAAACAAATCCAACACATATTTTCTCATTTACATTGAAATTTCTGGAAAGGGGCATTAATTTAAAAGGATTTCACTGTGATCTTTCACTTTATAAAAGTGCTCTGTGTACACACAACAAATTTATGTTCTTCTTTAATAAACCTTTCATTAGTGTTTTATACTATGCATAGTCCACATAAAAAGCTCAAAATATACAGCATAGCTATTGTTAACCTACTTTTAATGTACCACCATAGAAAAAATGCTACAGTAGAACAAGTGTTTCATGAAGGGATTTTTAAATCAGTAGGCTCAAAATGAGAAAGAGATTTTTTCAAAGCAAATAACAGAGATTTTTATACACCCTACTGAACTTCTCTTTATTTTCATTTCCCCCTGTATTCCTTTGTATGAAAAGGAAAGCTTTTTTCAAATTTACTTTGCAATAGTCTCTTCATTAAACACTCTTAAACTCTGAATTAAAGCCAATATAAATGATTGAAGAATAAGAAAGAGTAAATGTTTAAAAATCAAAATTGTAAAGAAATTCCCCACACTCTCTTTCTCCGCTTTCCTGGCCACTCATTTTCTTCTCTACAGTATGCGCTAACACAAAAATGTCCAAAGAATTGCAGTAATAGCATGGCACAGGTATCATCAGATCAAAGACAGAGGAATATAATTTATCAACAGAACAGACAGTTCACTGCAGAAAGAGGATTCAACTAACAGAACATACTGCTGCGTTAATAGAACAAAATGTTCATGTGACTTCTCCAAGGATAAGTCTCCAAATAAAAAGAAGTAACTGTTTTGCAATTATGATTAATACTTTTGTCCTAACTGCCAAGGCTGTGCTTGCTAGGAGTCACAGGTAACACATGAGCACTGGTAAGGGTGTGGCGTGTACTATTTTCCACTAAACACAAATAAAAAGCAATAATCTGACTATTCACAGGATGTGACACTGGACTGACATGGTTTTGGTATTTTTTTTTTAAATGAGATACACCATATTGCAATATATAGCCTTAGGACTGCTTAGCAGTGACTCAATCTAACTCCAGGACAAAGCAAACATTTAAAATAGAAAACCATTCTCAGTCTTTAAGATAGAAGAGCTCTAATGTTGAAATATATTACTTAAATCAGGAATACATGCAGTTTTATTTCCTGTGAAAGGTATATTAAAATAATAAAAAGGTTGAGAATGGGAGATGGGAGAGGTCACACTCCTAAATCCCAACAGTGTATGTGACCTTCAACAAAAGATGAAGCCTCCTTTTAGCCTCAATGTTCTCATCTGTAAAGGAGTATATTTTTACTAACCTAGTAACCTACTAACTATCAGGAATCTTATGCATATAAGAGCTTGCACTTGAGCAGTGCTTAACAGAACTCCCTTAATGTAAACTCTAAAGTAACTTAAGATCTTCTTAAGTAACAGAAAATAAAGAAACACTATTTCTGACTGATTTAGAGTACTTTCAGAGTGTTAATCCTGAAATCTACACTTGACTTAAACAGTGTCAATTTAGATTCTTTTTTTTTTTAATGAAGTAATTCCTTTATATGTTTCTATGTTCAAAAGAAAATGTTTTGCCTTTAAAATTACACTGTGGCATTTCTTCTTACATTTTTACCATTTCGTATCCAGAATGTGGTACTTCCTGACTGCACTTCCAGCCATGTTTCCTCAGAATAATCTGAGGGAGTTTGCAAAGCCGGGTTGAAATAACCACGACGTTGTGAAACTAAATATGGATCTCAAGGCACCATTCTAAAGCTTGATGTTTTTAATATTTATTGTCATTAATTTTTATCACTTCAGAGTGTTTAGTTTGGTAGAAGAAAAATTGCATTTTCCTAGAATGAGTTAAAAATATCTGTATGAAAGTTTTCAGATACTAATAGCTTCTATCCTCATCTGCACAGCTGAGGAAATGCAAATGAGTATTTTCATATATCAAAATATAAAAAAGCTGCATGGTGATAAAAATGTAACTATAGCAAATATTTTTAAATGCTTGCTTCCTACTGCTTTTTACTAGAATATGAATTCTGTACTGGAAAACAGAAATTCCCTGATTCTGAAGTTTCCAGAGGATGATGCTGGGAAAATGGATGAATACACACTGTACCTTGGTTAAAGATGATGCTCTAGCTGTCTGGCAATCATTGTCTGCTGAGACTGAATGGGGACAAAATGTGAAGCTTACACACATCACAGTGCAGAAAAAAACCCTGGCATTCTCAATTCCTAATTCCAAAAGAAAACCTTACACTAAGTTAAAATGGCACTAATAAAACAAGATGAATCCCTCAAGCGTATACTATTAGCTGTGTTTTTTAGTCTAGCAACATAAAAATGATAGAAATCCCACTGTCACATTCAGAAAATAAGAAAGCGACACAAAATACAGAGTACTTTCAACTCAGTTATAGAGAATGAAATTGTTGGGTCACAAAAGATGTCATGCTGACAGTCTCGCAGCCTGTCGGTAAAATGCACTTGCAGATCAATCACAGTCTGGACATGCACTGAGCACAGGAGTCACATGGCATCATCATTTACAAATATCATCCACTTCCATCCTGAAGATGGCTTAATAGGACAAACAAAACTGTTGGAATGGGGCGGGGGGGAAAGGGAAAGAAGCCACTTCCTCCATATTACAGGTTGTTGAAATTTTTACCAATGTGCATTCAAGGTCACACATTCAAAACAGTCCTTAAACTAGGCAATATCTTATCTTGCTGCTATTTATGGATAACTATTTTGTGGTGAAGCACAGGATTTACAAATGCAATTAAGTGGTGGGCCCTCTTCATCAGCCTGGTTAGCTGTTGTACTGAAAACTTTGTGGAAATAAAAGCAGAGCTCCACACAAAGACAAGCTAACCTAACCTCCTAAATTACCTCTAACTGACAGGTAATTGCTTACTATCAATGTTATAACAAGCCTGAAATTACTTTATGCATCAAAATTAAAAATCACTGTGTTCCTCATTCCAGCAATTAATGAGGATAGATATATGCCCACTAAATACGGAGAAAATGGAGTGTGAAGAAGAAAGGTGAATTCTGAAGTAGTTATGATAAAAAAGTTAAAAAACCCCCAAACAAACATTTTTTACTTATAGAAGTATAGAATGCAGGTCAGCTACATCTTCACAGCAAGAAAGCTTAATTAGGCATTTCCATACCTGATCTATGTTTGCTTTGTTCTTTAACAGCATGATCTCCATCTGCTCTTGCCCTTGGATTGTTTTTATTAGTTTTTTTAGCAGTACAGTTGGCTGTGCTCAAGCCCTACATAACTCTGCATTTTCGTGTTCATAATTAACTAATTATGCTCTAATCAATAGTGTAGATACTGATTTTACAATGTAAATGAGATAAATGAGATAATGGCTGGGGTCAATCTCATCTTATTTACAAATCACAGCACACACATCCAATTTCATTACATTGCATCTACCTGCACATGAAGGAGTCTTATCAGTTGGCCTGCAGAAGTCCTCCTGCAAGCACTGGGGAAAAAGACCTGTGCTTTTACAGAGGAGCAGTGAATGCAAAACCCACCCGTCACTGGAACATTTGTAAGTCACTGGTTAATATCATTGAAAACCACAAGGAGCTGATTCAGCCAGAGCGAAGAAACCTGTTTTGCATTCATGAGACAGCATCACCCATCTATAGCTGTAAAAGTAATTACCTACATGTCCCTGAAACACAAAATGAATAAGCTAATCTTTAAATACAACTTTGCAAATATGCTTCAGAGACTACAGAAAATCTCACTTATGTACGCACCACTGCACACCACCTGCAGTGTCATGCCAAAAGGTACCATGGTGAACAAAATACAAAACTGCAAAATATATATACTACTCCCAATTAATCACAAGAATGTGGGAAGATTTACTTTAATGGAAAAAAAAGATACAAAACATTGATACATATCATCACCATTAAAAGTAGAGAATTTTCCATATAAGCCTTACTCTGACAAATTTAGAATTAGTTAGAAAAAAATTAGAAGTAAGCTAATCCAGAATTTTTAAACTCTAAGGGAACTGCAGTGGGATGTGTGTGTCTACACACACCCAAACTTGCTGGGGGAATGCAACACAATGGCTACTCCAGCACCTGTGTAGATTTAACTACTGATAAGCATCATCCCTTGCTGGCTTGTTTTGGACCCCATTTCTGACTAAATGCTCTTAGCACCTGAGGAAGGGACGTCTGAGGAACAGAGGTTTCTTCTCAGGCACCGATCTCTCTGCCCTTTAATCCCTCAGTGTCCAAGTGCTGAGTCACTCTGGAACTGCAAACAGATGGAGACATGCTTGGGGGTTCATTTTAAATTGCAGCCCATTCTTGATTTCAGATGAGCAACTTAAAACCAGCCAGGACTGTGTAAGTCACTGTCAATACTTGGTTTCTTTTTAGCAGCTGTATGATATAACCCATAGAAAGGAGCACATAAGCATTCTCAAAAACCCAGAGTAAGTCAATGTAGCTCAAGTGAATTCAAAGTAGAACCAAAAAGACTGATTTTAGCCTGGAGCAGCTGAGGAGTGCTCCTGTGATACGTCACTGCAACCAGACCACAGAAGCGATAAATTCTGGATAATAGGAATGAATACCATGGGGTGGGCTGCAGCAGCAACTCTTACATGTCACATCAACAGAAGGCACTTTCCTGTGCACTTATTTAAACAGTAAAATTCAAGATCTAATGGTGAAATAAATTTATAGTCATCTATTTAGTGCACTGTTATTAATGCTGTCCAAAAAGTACATTTATTCTAGTTACTGAGGGAGGAGCCCAAAACTGTAGCATGTTTTCATTATAGAATATGCAGGTAACACTCTTCTTATCTTTTGCTTCTGACATTTCTTGAAGCAAAGTGAAAATAAGCAAAGGTATGACTTTGTATCTTAACCCTACCATTCTACACCAAACCTCTTCAATTCAGCCCTATGAATTCCAAAACAAATTACTTTAATTTGCTGTGACATGTCACAGGTAAAACACAAACCAAAAGTGACGCCATACTATATTTAGACTCTGAAATAGAAGATCTAGATTCTTATCAACTACTTTGTTTCTAGGCAAAAAATTGTCAAAATAATAAAATCTATTAGGTATAAAATGGAAGAAGCTGGTTCTCTTCTTCCTGATTGCTACACTTTTTCCCTTGCCTGTAAGTGGCATAACAACTAAAAATGGATGGTGGTCTTGCAGTTTCTATTTTACAGAACAGTTTTAATACTTGTCACTTAGGCCAGTCAAGCTTTAGGTGACGTTGCCACCAGGAGTACGACACATTTCAGCACTGAAATTCTTACGTGACTACATATGCATAAATTGTTGATTATAAACCAGGATATAGCCCAACTATACTTGTTATCCTGAAAGCCTCTCTATCTTCACAGATGCTAAAAGATCAACCATATAAAACTTTAGGGAACTTCACCTAATTTCTACATTAGAGCTAACTTTGCAGTCAGTCCTGTGTTGAGTGAGTGGCTGGATCAGATGTCCTTCAGAGACTTCTCCAACGTACATATTTCTGTATTCTGATATTTTCATAATTTTGATTTAGGTAAATTAAATACTCTTTTGGGGAAGGATAATGCTATGGTATTACACTAAGTAATTAAAGGTCACATTCTAATTTCTATTATGTCAGGTACAATGCAAGTACGCAAAAGGAGGTCTCTTATTTAGGTAGTCTATAATGGTAGATGACAGAGTAGACTATCACTCTCTTCTGTTATACCTGAAAGAGAGAGGGCATGGCTATTGCTGAAAGGTGAGACAAATGAGGGATGATTATTACATTCTGCTTTTTATATCTACCTACTACTGATGAAGACAGTGTATGGGCAAGATGGACACACAGCCTGACAGAACACGATGAGCTCTGTTTCTTACTTAAATTTCTGTCCAATCTCAAGGGCAATTATTAAAACCAAATAGCGTCTATTATACCACAAAACAGTGAAAGAAAATAAGCATTAATCTGGCAGACATCTGTGTAGTTAAATTTATTATGCTAAACCCAAAACTGCCACCTAACTGATTTAACTCATGATTTTAATACTAAATCAAACACCCCCTCATATCTAGAAGCCTAACACTGATTATTCATGGGTAAGGAAGAATTTGAAAGGGCTATCGTTACATGTCATTCCCATGTAATCTGGGTTTTTTCTCAATGGTCTACACATCATTTGCTTTACAAAAATGAAGTTTGCGTGTACGAAATCTAAGAATGCTGAAAAGACACTTTATTCACTATACCTGTATGTTAACAGCTTTCTTTCAGCAAGAAATGTTCACTTTTCTCTCTTATAGGACTGCCGAACTACACAACACATGGCTTTGTTAAATTAGTTTGCAAAATTCATTAATGGCCCACATATACAAGTGGAATATAATGGTATGAACACTATTTCAGATGTGGTTGCTTTTGTTAATATACAGCTACTGTACAGAACTTCTATTTAAAGCATTTTAATGTTTAAGCTAAGAACTTCTTTGAAGATAATGACTCTAAGACATGCATTAAGGTAATGCTACACCAATACAGACACTGAAAAAGTCCTTGGAACAAACTGAAAATGTAAAATTTAAGAAGCTATTACCAAATGCTGCATTTGTTTTTCTGGAGTGCATTCTAGTTGTAATACATGATTGCATCTATGGTGCCACTCTCAGGTGTTCAGAATATTAACTCTACTGAATGGTGTACTGTTTATGAACTACTAGAGAAGTCCATTATGATTTTGAATATTGCCATCAAACATCTTTCAAAAGGTGAAACATCAAGTGTTAGCATCTGGCTTTCAACATAATATGGGGGGAGAGAGAGAAAGAGAGGCAGAGAGAGAGAACAAAATTCTACAAGGAACTTTACTGGGGAAAAACATAAAAAATACAGCAGGAATTCACCTTAGGATTTCAAGCATGCCCAGGAAAATATCAACAATACTTGAAACAGTATTTAACACACATTAGTCTGTCCTTAAAATCCTCCATTAGCAGAGATTACTGAACTTCCCAAGCTAACATCTCGAGTGCAAGTATTCTTATTATTAGAAAAAAACTTTCTATTGGCTAAATAATCTTGATACAATGTAGCTTATTTTTGGTCTGACCAGTTTTGAAGAACTTTTTTTTTACTTCTTTGTAGCAACTTCTGTCTTTATCATCTTTATATTAATGTAGGCTTTTTGAACAGATTTCCCACCTTCACTAAATTAAATAAACATTACTATTTTAAGCTTTTTAATGTCTCCTGTGGTTTTATAATCCAATTCAGTTTGCTTTGGACCTCCTCTGTTTACCAAAGTGGACAGGATGCGCTAGCTGAGACTTTTCAAAGGGTGAGATACTGGTCTTCTGAATATTCAGGAGGAGAACTTCAATGTGTTAAATGTAACACCTCTCTTTGTATGTATCAGGTTTGATCAGTTTGATCCATGTTTTGTGATCTGTGATCCAGAGTCCCCCACACTTTCTTTTTTTCTGAAGTTACTCTTGATATCACAATCACGCAGTCAACAGTGACTTGCCTTTCCCTTCCTGCACTGCACGCTTTTTCTGAATGCTTTCTTAAAATTTCCTTTTTAATTCTAACACTGTCGTCCCTCACATGTCATCACCTGCAAATGTAACCAAACGCTTTACTTCAGTACTTAATACACTAAAGCAAAAATTAATAAAAGTATCATAATACTGAATCCAGGAGAGCTTGAGCGGAACCCAGTGAGCTGAATATCATTTGACAGTGAGTCCATGGTAGCTGGTTTACTTTGCTAATCAGCTACACATTTTATTGCAGCTTAATTAACAAAATCCCTAACTTAAAAGAATGTCACACACAGAAGTATTTTGAAAGTCCTACTAAAGCCAAGACAAGCCACATTTATCATTCTCTCCTATCCACAATATCTAGATCATTTTAGTTTAATAAATGATCATAAATCACAGTAAACATTACTTTTTCTTTTTTTCCTAAACTCAGCATGATGTATGGGCAAACATTTTTCTTTCCCCCTTGCTTACACAGCACTTGGACACAACTTTTTACTTTCAGAATACTGCACAAGTGGTCAATAAACTTGGGTCCTTTCTTCCTAAAAAAGATTCACAGATCATTAAAGATCAAATTCCTGCATTAGTGTCTACTTCCTAGTGCAAATTTCTTTATTTTTAAGGTGTCTTTGTGTGCTTTGCCAATACAGAATGATAAGCATTTCTAATAGTTCCACCAAAAATCTTAACTCTGAGATTCTCCCACCCCCTCTTTAAAATAAAACGACGTGTTAGACATCAGGTAATTTTATTTAATATAATATTCAAACATGAAATGCCCTTGTAAGATATGACTCATAGATAAGTATACATAAATTTGTATATTCTCCTATTATTTATTACAGCATTTAATTTCTTTCTTAAGTTTAAAAAATACTTTCAAATGGAAACGTGCCTTGATAGATGACACAACCCACCATATCTCAAGAAATTCAAAGATTATAGATCATAAAGTTACAATTGTGATTGCATTTGAGCAGAATTTTTCCGAGCAAGTTCAAGATGAAAACGATGAAGATGTCAACACTCTGATACTGTAGATTTAAAAACTGGATCTGTACCATTTGAAGATCAAAATACTACGTGTGTAGCTACCAGGATATATACAGATGGAGACGAAGATCTCAGCTGCCACGCTGTGTGATCAGTTCTTCATTCCTTCCCCAACTTACAAAACAATTTCGTGTTTGCATTGGGAGGAGATAAGCTTGTCCTGAACACTGCCAGAGAAGTAAGCCAAATAAAACAAATGTCTGCATATACTCAATTTTTTCTTCTTTTAAAAAAAATTTTCAGAAAGAAGTATAGGTATAGTTCTATTCACTTGAGTGTCTGGAGTCAGAAACAATTAGTTCATACTAATAAGCATAAAACCCATTTTTCCATGGCAAATCTATTACTCCAGAATAGTAAGTCTTGAATGTTTTACAGGTCTCATTATCACTGAACATTTATTTTTTTTTAGGAAGCAATCCTTTTTACAGTAAGGTCTATGTACAACACAGTGTTCTATATGGAAATGTCCTTATTAAACTGTATACAAGTAGAGTGGCAGCCATACGGCAAACCATTGCTTATTTCTTTCAGTATCACGATAGAGGTACACACAATATTTAAGTCCCACAGGCTTCTGTCACTCTTCAGTGAATCCAAGCATTGTATAACATAATTTCCCAATGAAGCACAGGGGAAAGAGACATTACTTAATAGGACAATCCTGACAAGACATTTATCCAGGATTTTTCAACGATGCACATACAAAATGTTCCTGATCAGTGCAAAAAAATGCAGGCAAATTAACTACCTTGTCAGTCCAAATAACAAACCAATCAATTACATTATATGCAAGCCTGACAAGCAAACTCAATGTTTTGTCATAATAAGCTTATGGTTGAGACAAGGTAGCTGTCCTCCTTTACTTTAGGTATTCTACTGAGAGCTTTATCCACATTTAAAAATCCTATTATAAAAGGTTTCCACGATTGCCTCCGAGGATGAGTTGTGGCAGAGTTGTGTCTCATGAAGGGTATCTACACAGTAAAGTGATAAGAAAAAAATATTAACATTGAAAGATCATAGCAGCTCTCCTCTGTCTTATGAAACAGTTTAACATCACACTAAATTTAAGCAATGTGTATGCTCAGATCCAAATACTTAGACACCCACACCGAATTTTCAAGAGTCTCTAAGTGTCAAAATATTAAACTGAGTTAAGTATAGCATCCTTGTAACTTTTTCTCAATACAGAACAAAGGCAGTCCACCACAAGACAGAGAAGATAATTTTTCTTTTTTTTTTTAATCATAAAAGCAACAATACAAGCAGGCTTGATTGTGAAGCTAGCATTTATTCAGATTTGAATAAAATATAAAATCATTCTCACAGAAATGCAGCTACGGGACTGACTACAAGCACAAACAACATGGGTACTATGTTATAACCTTAAAAAATGCTTGTTTTATAGAATAGTATTTGAAAGAAAACAAGTCTTAGGATTCAGGAAGGACTAAGTAAGGGAGGGTTTCTTTCAAAAGGCATTGTAATAATTCAGTACATAAAAAGCTTTAGTCACTTCTGAAAAAAACATCTTTGAGCCAATAATTCCAAAGTCTTCACACCTTTTTCTTTTCCTGCTTGTACTTCCTGTCTTTTGACACTCATGACATACATACTTTTCAAGAATGCTTTTTTAAAAATCAATACCATTTTAAAGTGCTGATTCCCTCAATTTAAACTCTCTAAACTACTTGCCATACAGCAAATCAATGGATCTTATAGCATTTTGAGATTTTAAGTAGGAAAACATCCATGTTGTCTTTAAACTGAGCAGATACATTTTGAAAGAAAGACCGATATAAAGTCTCCATCACCACATTTGGTGGGGTTTTTTTTACTTTGAAATGTATTTAAGTAGAATTGTAATTAAACGAGAAACTGCTGTCATACTTTGATAAAATATAACAGTCTGATGAACTGCCATCAGAGCCATCTTGTTGCCACATGTTTGAACAAAAATTCTTTGCAACCAAATATTAGTTTGATTACAAGGATTTTGAGTCTAAGAATTAGAGGGACAGCAAGAGGTACCATATGTAAATTCACTCCTAATTCTCACTTCATCTCATACTTGAGACACAATTAAATAGGATGCCCTGAACTGCAATTCTACAGCGTAATTTTGAACTTCTTAAGAAAACTGAAGAAAAGCTTAGCTATAAAATAGAAATACTCTTCTTCATAGTCATCTTATTACAATCCCCTCCCCTTACTGAGTGCAACTAGTTTTCTTCAGACAGCCTCAGTACGTGAGGTTGACATGGGTGCACACTGAAATGCAGAAACTTGAAGGGTAGCATCAGAAACAATTCAAGATAAACTGAAGGTCTCTGTGCCACCTCTACCCTCTCAGCAGCAATGTGAGTAGCTGCAACTGTGCCATTTGAGTCACATCATCAGAATGTGGCAGGCTGTCCCATCTGGGCTAGTAAGGTTTGGGCGGGAATACAACAATCCATACTTCAAATACAAGGGGTTTTTTTTTGGTTTCTCAAAATGAGTGGACGAGTATGTGAATATGTGTATACACACACATATACATGTATGTGTATGTACATATAACTGTACTTATATATAAATTTCTATTTATAAATTATTTTTATATAAAAATTTTATCTATGTAAACATCTTTTTATATATGAAACCAACTTCAGAGCTGAACCAATAAAATAATCAGTTAAAGTTTAATAAGCTCACAAATCAAAGTAATTAAGTACAAACAAGGTTCTCAGAGGAAACTTGTAACTACTGGGATCCTAATATTTTGAAGTACTTCAGGTAAGGCTGTAAGAACTCAGACCTCAAGTAGGAAGTGTAAGTAACCTATACTTGCACTAGTTATTCCTGTAATATTTCTCTGTATTGCATTTTTATTGGTAACAACATGTCAAGAAACTTTGAAGTATATTATACTATTTACTCATATATTAAAGGGAAATTATTTTTTAAATGGTTGGACAATTTTTCCATTTTTACTCTATTAAAAATTTAACTTGACATCATTTATTTTACATGTTCTAAGGATATCTTCATCTCTCTAATGTTTGAAATATTATTAACTAAGGAATCACTACTGAATGTTTAAACACAGTTCTAGCAAGTAAAGGATTGGTAAAAGACAAAGGAATATGAATGTATAAATACAATAGGTTGTAATTATTGTAGTTATTCTACTATTGTAATACAATAGCAAACTCAACTGATAACTGACTACTGTCCTGAGACTTCCCGCATTGATGGCATTTCTCCTGTTCTAGTCTCTCCTTTTGCTCTTCTTGCATCCCTATATACCATTTGCCAACCCTTCCTCAACCAAAGAACTGCTCCCATTCCTGTACATCCATTCAAATTTCTACTGACCAAAGCAGTTGTCTGCAATAGCTGAACTTCTATTTTCAGCCTCACTTAGGGATAAGATTTAATGAGCACAAAAATGTGAAATAAGGACAGCGAGCAAAACTGAACAGCCTTCCTCTCTCACCAGGAGATGCAACAAATAGTAAGACAGAAAAAAAGCATCACAGATAACGCCATAACAGATGCTTCCAACAGGAAGGTTCTCAACTGCATATTTGGTCTGTTAGAAGAGTTGTCTCTCCCAGCTCTCCTTAATCCAGGACAAAAGTAATTGTAAAAGCACTTTCCTTTAAATTTTGGTACAAAGAGGGAGAAACACACCAACCTCTCTCACTCTCCTCCCTAATCACACATGACTGTCATCTGCTTCCTCACTTAAGTAAATATTATGTAAAAGGCCTGTGTCTACGAGTATGTGTAGATTTCCTTTTCAAAAGACTTTATAGGACAAGAAACCCCACAAATTATTTCAACACTTTCTACTCTTCATTTGTGTAACAGACACTGAAAAGTGCAAATCGCAGACAAACATGATGCTTATGTCAGCAGTTTTGATCCTGGTTCTTTCCAGCCATTTTAATACTTGCCTTCATCAGGTTAAATACCTGTTGTAAAAGTAACATTTCTGGCTGCTAATTGGCCACAAGTAAAAATACATTTGCAACCACAACGTAAAATCAGTTCATCTTCAAGAGTCTGAAGGCAAGAAGCTGCTTCACCGTACTTTACCAACTCTGAAAAATTAGGACTCTCGCACCAGGTTAAGTCTTCTAAGCTTAAGAGGAATTTGGGGTATTTGCAAATAACTTTTACTAAATAACTTTAATGAGGTAAAGATTGTAATTAACATGCATTTTTAAAATTCAGGCACTCAAGGTACATCTCATCTCAGAAATTATTCTGTACCCAACAGCTTTATTAAGTGGATGAGAGTTACTGAGCTCTTCAGAGGGAAAAAAAAAACCAAACCAGACCCCCAAAACAATGATGAGCAATGTGTCTTCTAGACATTGCTAATTACTTCAATTTTCTCAGTATTGATCGTTATAAATATTAATAAATGCTTCCTGAACAGTTACAGATTTATATCTGCTAATATACACACTGATTAGCCTATAAAAAAGTTATCTGCAGGACAAAAGATCACAGCATCTGAGGTACCACTGGAATTGAAGAGCTCTGCTTTATTTTAATAACTGTCACACGGGAGCATAAATAATGACAGAGCTGGTCACTGCATAAAGATGTTGACTGTCTTGATTTACAGAATTCTGTTCTCCAAGTACTCCTATGCCCACTTCAAAACAAGAACACAATTTCAAACTACTTCAAAGGAAAATTATACTCTTATTACTGAATGAAACCATTTCATATATTTGATACCAACATTTATTTAATCTTTTGTATAGGATATGTCATTTTCCTTCATTCTGTACTGTCTTTGTGAATACAAGCTTGTGAGAACCCATGAAAAAATATCCAGTCAATACGCTCAATACTCTACATGAAACCCACCTTTCTCTTTTAAATGACTGCATTTACAGACCTTGTCACAACAAGGTCCCTGATGTTATCAAAGCAATTTCAAGGTACTTTAATCATTGGCAAAACTCAGTGACTTGACAGGAGAAATTTGGGCCGAAGATTTCAATGGCTTGAAAGGAAGGTTATTGAGTGATGTAATTTCATTTGGATGGGACTGATTTCAATTGATCTGTTTTTAGCAATGCATATCTTGCCTCTGCAGCTGTCTCTATCTGATACAGTGCTTAACTGCAAGAAGTGACTATCCCTTTCCATTTCAAGTGAAACTCTTCCTTCCTCCTGCTATTATTTTGAATGAGCATGAGGAGCCCATTTTCAAGTTTAATCTCTGTACTCACTGCAAAAGAAAAATACATTCAACTGAATGCCAGCCCATTAATTCAATTGAGTCTTGTGACTGCTAGCATATGTATTATGTAAGGAGAAAAACGGATCATAGAGTATTATGTTTATCATCATTATTATTATGAACTGAAAATGAGTTAGGGTTTGTATAACACAAGGGCATATGGCAGTAAAAAATACTTTGCAATCCCAACTGCACAGTATCATGTAATCTACACTGTATTAGACTGTACTTCTTTTCAGTTGAGTACTTACATTCAAAACTAAAAGACCCTGCTTGGTATGCAATAAACACAATAATTAATAAATGGTTATGGTATATATGAAATCCCACCTTCCCATACAAGTATGGTTTTCCACAGTTTTAACAGAAAATAAGTGTAAAACTGGAAACCTCACAATTCAATTTAAACTGCATAAAACCTAGGGGGGAAAAAAAGCCACATATATGGGGAGCTACAAAGCCTTGAGAGGAGTATTGATGAATAATGTAATCATCATTATATTCTAATGAAACTGAATCAGGATGTGGCAATAGATGTTGCCAGCAATATGTAGCTGACAGGCCAATTAAGTTGCCCTTTATTCACCCACCTTTAGTCTTACACTGTCTGTGCACACAAAACATGCTTGACCAAAAAACATGTGACTTGCTGGATCAGACACAACTGTGAGCTTTCCTCTGATAATCTAATTACCAACAAAAATTGAGTTAAAGATCAACTGCCAGTCCTTCACTGTCTTACAACTTTTTGTATCACAGGAGATTATGAGTTCTGCTCAATTTCACTTTTTATCTCTAATCTATATACTTCCAAGTTTTAAGAGCTTTCAGGTGTCTATAGCAGCAGGAACATTCAGGCCACTATGAAGCAACCACACATGCCTGCAGAAACTCTTCCAGAGAAAACACGACTGACCCTCAGTACCAACCACTTTGCCTGCCTGATCCCAGGGCTTCAGTTCTGTTGACAGTAATTGTTACAGAGTATCTTCCCTGTAAAAATTATGTCTTTCAAAAATGGTAAGTAATTAGGACTTCATCTATCAGTAAACTCAAAAGCATAAACTCAAAAGTATGTACATTTTATACATTACACAGCTTTTTAATATGAGTACTGATACTCACTGTAACTGTTTCTGTCAATGTGAGAACGGTGTACTCCTTAAGTACTATATACTAACATACCATTAATCTTACAGATTAAATATTTTATTGGAAATAAAAATCTAAACTTTTTTCAACTACAGAACCTGCTTTTATTGCTATTATTTACAGGGCATACTGTGAGAAATATTTTAACTAGCAGAGCCATAAAATACAATAAATTAGATTATGATATTGATTTGTAATAAAAAACCTAAAGAGAGTCTTTTAAAATAAAAAATATGGAGTGAAGGATATTTTTTCCATTTCAGTATATAAAAGAAAGCCTAAAGTTGTTGTTATTATTATATAATAATATCATAATAATTTTGTTTATTTTTACAGAAAAGTAGATTAAATAATTTATCGGACTGCCTCTTTATCAGTGGAGATGGATGAATTCTGAGAGGAAAATCTAAATTTCACTTCACTGTTTCAGTTTCAACACTCGACGGGCAACACCGGGCTGTAATGGAGTTGCAAAGTCAGTTGACTGCACAGTTTTCATACTGTTTTCATTGAAAATACAGGCCTAAGCCATTAAGTTAGCCATCAGATATTGATAGTTTATCAGTATCTGTGAAGCATTTAGAACCTTCTGTGTGACTTCAATATGTTAAAATCTAAGCATAATTATCACAAGCGCTACAAAACAAGCTAAAGTAGGAATTCGGGTTTTTCGCTCTGCTGCACTGCCAAGCACAAGTCTGAAACACAGATTCAGAGCTCAGAGATGGGCATTTGTTTCCTCCTTTCAAAGACATTTAGAGGGTTTTTTTCCTCTCAAAACTCCCACTCCCAGAAACCTTAAAACTGTAACAGTTCTACTGCAAGCCACTCAAAATTCTCTACAGGATCAGAGGGAACCTCTTCATCAAGGTGCTGTATATCATAGTCCAGGCCAAAACCAGTGATGCACCTGCTGATTAAGAAATCAATTATGATCCGGTTTTATTTATAAATTAGACTGAAAATATTAATGCCACTACTGCCACTTTACGGCTTATTGGAACATTGAGTCCAGAGAAAAAAGTGAAGTGTAAGTACAATCTCTTACCACTGCTATGGCTTAAAATTACAGATGAATTTACTACTTCTTGATAAGGAAGACCACAAAAAGCTGTATCAGGGCTTTGGAAGAGGAATCCTTGGCTTGTCAAAGGCACCACTAGGCAGAATCCTGCAGGAAGCTGTCATGAAAGGGAAGGTTGTCAAGCAAAATGGGTATGATTTTTAAAAGAAAATTTTCTCAGAGCTCAGAAAAATAAAGCAGAAGGGGCTATGTACGTGATGCCTTTGAGCTCAATGCATCAGCATGCATGGTGAAAACTTGGCCTCGGACTTCCACGCCTACCAGTGTGACATGGGAAAGAGGAGGACAGTCAACAGCAGGAAAGCAGCAAGTCAGAGTCTAGTCCATTTGGATATAGTCCAGTCCACAGGAACTATTCAACACTTCTGGAATAGATGTTTGTTACCTCTGTCAGGCTCCTGTGTAAGGTCTAAGAAACACCATTACAGCCAAGGCAGGACAATGAAAACTGAGTAATACTAGGATGAGCCCATCTTAAAGAGGTGAGACATGCACAATAAAAAACGATAGTGAGTAGTACCTAGGAAATCATGGGCTGACCTGGTCAGCCTTGTCCCTGTACTGGGAAAGACCAAGGGATCCATTTTCAAATACATGAAAGTAACTGAGAGCACTCAGCAAAGATTTAATATGAGTAGAAGAGTTGGTCATACTTGAAATGACAAATTATGTGCTCTGTGAAAGAGGGAAGACCAATGGTTGTAACACACCAAAATGTGTCCTGCATAAGGCTTTTCAATCAGTCTGGTACAGCATTCTCCTTATCAAGTTGGAAACAAGGCTGGATGAATGGGTTGGAAGCCAACTGGACCCAAAGGGCAGAAGGCAATACCTTGAGCTCTAGATGCTGTCCAGGAACAAAACACCCCAGGGAGCCAGCGGGGAGAGAACTGGTGCATCAGGCACAGCATCAGCAGCCGGGCAAGGGAGGGGATTGTCCCGCTCTGCTCTGCACTGGGGTGGCCTCACCTTGAGTGCTGGGGGCAGTTTTGGATGACACAATGTAAGAAAGACATTAAACTATTAGAGAGTGTCCAAAGGAACACTACAAAGATTGTGAAGGGCTATGAGGGGAAGCTCTACAAACAGCGGCTGAGGTCACTTGGTCTGTTCAACCTGGAGAAGAGGAGACTGAGGGGAGACCTCATGGCAATTACAACTTCCTCATGAGGGGAAGAGGAGGAGCAGATACTCATCTTTTCTCTGTGGTGACCATTGACAGGACACAAGGGAATGGCCTGAAGTTGTGTCAGGGGAGGTTTAAGTTGCATACCAGAAAAAGTTTTACCCAGAGGGTGGCTGGGCACTGGATCAGGCTCCCCAGGGAAGCAGTCACAGCATCAAGCCTGGCAGAGTTTGTAAAGTGTGGACAATACTCTCCGGCCATGGCGTGATTCTTGGAGATGGGCCTGTGCAGTGGGACTCGATGATCCTTGTGGGTGCCTTCCAACACAGCATATTCTGTGATTCTTTCATTTTGGGGCTGACAGCACTACCAAGCTCTCCTAGGCTGAGAGAGGGAGAGCTCACAGACACAACCTGAAGGTTAGGAGGTTTAGAGGGGCCATCAGCAGATGCCTTTTCAGTACGAGGAATTGTGCAGTGAGTTCAGGGGTACTTATGCCTCAGCGCTGTGGTAACAAACAAATAAGAAGCTATGATAATTTGTTCTTGATATTCGAAAAGCTTTCATTTCCAGTATTAGAAAGCATTACCAATTTCTGTGGTCAGGATGGGAAGCCACCATACTGACTAAAATCCTGTGATGCCCAGTGCCTGGGGCAGTAGTGGATTTCTGTCAGTTAGAAGGGATAAGAAATTTCTTTCCCAGCCCCTCTTATAGACAGTATATGACTGTAGCTGACGGTATCTGACTGTACATAAGCCAATAATGTATTATAAGAGGTGTCTGAGACTGATTTCTAGTAAGTCTTGTTGTGCACAAATAGTAAAATATTGTGCCCTTGATGCCACCTTAAAATTCAGTGGTTCTAGGCATATTAAAGGCCCTTTTCCTAAGACTGCAAGGTGATTTCATATTCTACTGAAACCCAGACACTATAAACATTTCACCAAATAAAAGCCAGAAAAGGTTATACACCTAAGTTTTATAAGTGAGACCGTATCTAAAGCATTTTGGTAGCCATAAAAAAAACCCAAACAAACAACTAAAACTAAAACAGAGCAAAAACCCCAACCAAACAAAAAACCAAAAAACTCACAGAAAACTAGTATTATTCATTTATATTTACAACTCCACAATAAAAAAGCTTTACACATAAAGTGGACTACAGAAAAATTTCCCAGATGCATTTACAAACAAAATAATGAGTAAGAAAATAAAAGTTGGGAAAATGCAATGCTTTCACTTGAACAGTTCATACAATACCTGTATTTTAAAATAATTATCTTAACACTGGACTCTTTTTTTAATGGCCATAAAGTTTCTCAAGTTGATTGACAGATGTAGAAAAGCTTAACTTACAAAGCAAACATTTCATATATTCCATTATAATTTCATAGTTAATTTTCAGTCTTCAGTATTAAAACTTTCTAAAAAGGTAACAGGTCTCTAAGTGGAAATGGACTATTTCTGAAATGCACAAAAAAAGGAATTATGATTTTCTTTCAAACTAGTCCTGAAGCATGCAAAATTTAGTAATATTTTTTTTCAAAAGAAGTCAGAAGTTAACCAGTATGTATAAACAATGGATACATTTGTATTATATCATAATCAAGCTATATACTACACGCATTGTACAGCACTCCTGAAAAGGACTATTTAGACAATGTACTTAGAACAACATTTGTTAAACACAGTTCATCTATACCATGGCTGAATGCATGCACACAAATAAAATTCAGACATAATACATAAATCTTAAAAGCAATGACTAAGATAAATTGTATTTTATAAAAATCTATTAATTAATAGCATTTAAGACCATGCCAAAAGTTTGGGAACAGTGTACTAAGAAGATGTTCTGTTTGTGGAATTCTGTCCTAAGTACTAAATAAATCACTTCCAAAAGAAGTAAAAGTTCTGTGAATTAATACCATTATGTCCCTTGTAACATGCTTATTTAAGATTTTTTTCAAATAATATTAAAAAGGACCCTCAAGAAAATTATTTCATCATGACAAAAATGGAAGTCAAGTAAAAGATCATGCAGATTTTTTGCAATGTCATTACCACACAACTGTATTCTTGAATATTACTTTCAGCAGGTACATCAATAACCTAGTCTAGATAAAGCATGAAGTTTGTTCAACTGAATCAAGAGATGACACTACCTTTGTAGATAGGATAATAATACTTCATTTGTACATACATATTCTTACTATATTATGTCTTGGCAGTGAAATCTGTATAAAACAAACCTAAACCAAATGAAACCAGTAGGAAGACAGGATGTCTCACTCTGTACCATGCTGGGTGTAAGGTGAATCAAATTATTCCATTTGATATTAAATTTTACCATTTTCCTAAACTTTCGTTAATCTGTTGTTAGGCACTTTTGGTCAGATCGGTAACTCTGGTTCCCTCTGCAACACATCAAATCTTTAGTCCAGGCAGAAATGAAACATCTTTTAAAAGCAATTAAACGTAGGCTTAAATGCAGTTCAAACAATGCATCTATATCAATTTCTATCTTCAGAACTTGAATTTGGGAGAAAAATCTGAAATAAAAGAATATTGTTTATCATCCTGCATGACTTTGGAACTACAGAGTAGATTTAGCCTTTTGCCTAATTAGTGGTCATAGTCATTCTGAAATGCCTTTGTTCCCCCACATTCCTTCTCACTATTTTTTCCTCTCTAGAAGAAAACAACACAGAGTGTGAATCTATCAACCCATTAGAATGATAGGCAGACAAAATGTAAAAATGATGGATACAAAGAAGTTGAAGAACTTGATTTCAGAACACTGCAGAGTGCTTGAATCTGCAACTGTGATTAACTGATTTCTGAAATCTCTCCTTTCCTACTTATTTCTGGAGAACAGTGGAAAACAGAGAAAAATTAAAATATTCCAAACTACTTCTTGACTACTTTATCTGTTTTTTAATTAACAGGTCAAGACAGATGAACAACAGCATGCAACATCAAAGAAAACATGGAACTTTGGAAAAGACCCTTTTTTTATGAAGGGTTGCTAATCAATATATATTTGATTAATTAAGTCATATACCCAACATTTTTCTACATTTCGAATAAAGAGTTTCTAAGTATAAAAAATAAATACATTGGAACTCTAACTATATAAGTAATGCTAATTATGCTTTAGCATTGTTTTTTTAATTAATTCTTACCATTCATGCTTTTTTCTTATTTAATAAATACATCTTTGCTTCTTTTGTAAATGTTTTGATTTATCAGTAGAAAAAAAATGTAGTTTTGCAATCATAACAAATAAATATCTCCTGCTACCTATAACAATGAAGTAGCTGAAAATTTACAAAGATGCCATTTTCCAGTCACCCACTCCCCACTTCAGCATCACTGACTTGTCTTGACCACAGCAAACTTCTCCTTTTCACATAGGCTTCCTATCCACAACTACCCCTTCCTGGCTCTTTAAACAGTTTCAGTATCCACCCTCCTCCATTATCCACATGGTTTTCTTGTTTCAGTGTCTTCCCCTAACCAGTCCAACCTTGTTTAAGTCCTGAAGCTTGAACAGACCGGATTTTGCTGCCTCTGCACACCATTTAAATTCTATTTCTTCACATTCACCATCCAAACTCAGGTCCTACTCCAGTCCTAGTCCCACCATGATCTCCGTACTGGGCTGTACCAGACAACCACAACTCTAAGGTCTCTCCATCTGTAACCTAAGGCCCAGTTTCATACAGCACATCTGCATGATTTTGGCTTGACTTTACTGAGGAAACAAGTGTATAGTACAAATTATAAACTCTGGTAGATGAATAAAATATTTCATCATGTCTGTTGATATGAAATGGTACAGAGTAGTGACTCAGGAGGAAAAAACAAACCAAAAAACCCATGAAAATTAAACCATCTGAGAATACAGTGGAAAATCCAAGGAAGCCAATTCAGCTAAATAAGAATCAGCCTGGTCCAAGGAGCAGCAGAAATATCTTTACCAAAGACTGCCCCACCAGGAAAGATACATCAGACATCAGCACTGGGTGAGATATTCATACTGAAGCTTAGCCTAGCAAAAGCTAGTCCTCGACACAAGTGACTATGCGATTGTTGTGGATTCTTGAGTTCTGTACATCCTGCTCACATCTCTCTATGAATGACAGATGATGACCCAGAAGAAGGGGAGTCACACACCTCTTCACACTCACTGCCCCATTTTACTACTCTCATCTTGAGCAGCACTTGTCCACCCTGCATCTAGAATGCATGAGGATCAACGAGGCTTCAAATAACCAGTCACTGATACTGTCTTTAACATCTTTCTTCTCAATCCACATTTCTGTTCCTTGCAAGTTCTGTGGCAACTCCAGCTGTAGGGATAAGCACACTCAAATGGCCAACAGCACACTCTAAGCACAATGACAAAAGATCTAAAACCTGCCATACCATGACTCTAATAGTTATGAGGAAACTATTTCCCTCACAATACCCTTTAAGGCTTCCCTTTTCCCAGATTTCATCAAATTGACATGAATATATTTCTCCTCTGTCCTTGGGAAAGAAAGGGAGGTCTTTGCCAAAATTCAATTTACTGATCAAAGACTTCAATTCATTTTTCTTCTTAAAGGCATAGGGTGCGGGACACCTGGGCAAGACAGTACACTTGCTCAAATCTCACCTTAAAAATTTTGCCTGAAAACATCCAGCCTAAAAGATATACAAAGACATGAAGAATTCTGAGCCCAAGTGATTAAAATTTTACAAGTAATGAGAAACTGAAAATGGGGTCTGGTATCACAATTATTACTACTGCCCAGCACAGCAAACTTACATCTGTATTAAAGCTAGTTAAAAAAATCCAGAGTGTAAGCTTTGCTAAATTCCAGTCACAGACATTTTGCTTAATCATTTCCCCATTTCTCCTTTGGCTGTCTGTGAGTCAGTATTTCATAACACAGTCATTGTACAGAATATTGTATAGAATACAAATAATCCAATATTCTTGATGAAATTGAGTGGTGAGATTTCCTTAGTTCAGAAACAAAAATCATAGTATGAATTTGAAATAAATGAAGTTCTAAAAGAAGAACCAAACTTTCATAAGAAAGTGCTCCTGAAAAAAAAGCACTTTTTAGCTTGTTCGCCAATGACTTCTCTAATTAATTCCAGATTTTTTTTACCTTGTCAACAAAGACACAGGAAGCCTCAAATACAATGACCAAGAGAATCTGAAGCGCTATTTTCCTCAAAGGTCTGGTGCCGAAGACAGAATGAACTCTTTTGCCTGTTTGAACCATGAAAATTGTGTATATGTCTCACAAAAATGCAATGAAAATTTACACATAACACTCTAATAATGTTCATAATTCTGGGCCTGGCAGAAAACATAAGTACACTCAAGTTACTTAAAAAGGCAACTGCAGCAATATTATATATTAATATATATTAATATAATATATATATTAATATTTTTCCTTTCCTGCAACTAACTTGTTAAATGTATGTATCAAGCTCATTGTCAACTGATAAATTTTGCTTATGGTGACAAAAGTTACATTTTGAACCTCATCACTTCAACTCATAAAACCCACCAGCTTTACATAAACTTTTCTTCATGTAACTGTCAGAGGAGACCTACTTCAAAAATTTGTAACCTAGATTAATCTATACTGAAAATACTGTGCTGCTTAATTTCAAAATTTTATCAGTCTTCATTATCAATTTTCCACCCATAGATATGGTTTAATACAAAATATAAATGCAAAAAAAATGAAGGATGCAAGGCAATTTTACTGAGGCATCTCATCAAACAGTGAAACTAGTTTGGAATGAAGTATTAAGGTATTTTCGTAATGGGAATGAGATAATAAGATTTAAATAGAATTAAGTACATATAATATTAAATGAAGTTCCAAAATAAAAGGCTTTTAAAGTTTTCAATATAAAAGTTTTTAAGCTAAAACCTTCTGAGTTTTCAATAGTAAGTAGGACCAACAGCTTAACTAATAATTATTACATACTGTAAAAACAATCTATGTTTTTCTCCCCCACAAGATGCAAAATGTACACTGTTAGAGATACCCAGAAGTCACATGGACCACTACAAGCTAACATAGCGGATTTTTCAAGTGAAGAACCACACTGTAAGAAAGATAGAAAGTTGTGAGAAAGAATCCAAAGGAGGGCAACAAAGATTGTGAAAGGCCTTGAGGGGAAGCCGTATGAGGAGCGGCTGAGGTCACTTGGTCTGTTCAGCCTGGAGAAGAGGAGACTGAGGGGAGACCTCATTGCAGTCTACAGCTTCCTCACATGAGGAAGAGGAGGGGCAGACATTGATCTCTTCCCTGTGGTGACCAGTGACAGGACCCAAGGGAATGGCCTAAAGCTGTGTCAAGGGAGGTTTAGGTCGGATATTAGACAAAGATTCTTCACCCAGAGGGTGGCTTGGCATTGGCAAAGGCTCCCCAGGGAAGTGGTCATATAGCACCAAGCCTGACAGAGTTCAAGAAGGGTTTGGACAACACTCTCAGTCACATGGTGTGACTCTTGGAGCTGTCCTGTGCAGGACTTCGATGATCCTTGTGGGTCCCTTCTAACTGAGGATACTCTATGGGTCTATGAAATGACAGTAAACAGGAACAGAGGACATGCCTAACATGTTTGCTATCAGTTACATTGACTTCTCCAAATGCAGGCACATGTGCGCACATACAGATACACTTATCAAAAGCCAATACAGAGATATGAGCTACTACCTACACTGTGAAAAGGAGACCACAATAGTTTTTGGTGTAGATTAGAAATCAATGGCACACACTGTTCAGATCAGGTCTCCAAGGAACTAGGATCTGTAGAAGAAAAACCTTGCTATTAGTAATCTTCCATCACTCCACAGAAAGCCAGCTCCTGTATTCCCAGTTTTGCCTGGAATTAAGGGAGTGGGGATCTTAACTCTTAGCGTGTGTAAAAACTGCACCCACTACCCTACTTTGTGGGGTACTCCAGTACCCACCACAAGAGATGCAAAGGATAACCTAAAGGCTGACAATCCTCCTGCCCTCATGTTCTCCATCCCCCATGAGGGACCTTATCCTTCTAGTACAACACCACTAGACCTTCCCTCCTCGTACTTCTAGAAGTCCCGTGTACCTAAGTGTGGAGTTTTAGCTACGACATTATTTATTATTTTCTAGGACTGGCAGAATTGGCAAAGAGCCCCTGCACAGTTGAGTTTTGTGATTTTTTAGGTATCTCAGTATGCTGCCAGGTTAGGTGATACAGCTCTTTTAATACAATTTGACAGGTAACCCCTGAAAGCTCTTGTTGTGGTGATATTCTAATGCAGTGAATTTAGAAATGCATTTGAAAAATGTACTTTTCAAAGAGAGCAGAGGAAGGGATTGGAACTGTGGATGTCTTATCTGAATTTACTTACTTACCTGAACTTGTATCTTAGTGGAACCTCCCACTAAGATACAACTTCCAGTGGAAAACTGTAAGCATTAGCACTGAAAATTCTCCAGAATGTTGCTCAGTAAATCCACCTTTTAAACTACAGCTACAAACTACAACTACGACATGACTTTCCCAAGACATGAATTTAATAAGCAAAGTTAATTTCTCATTCTTAAATAGTGTTCTTAATGACTCGCTGTATTGACTACAGTAAGATGTTTCTTTTATATCAAACTAAATTTTACCTGTTACATACAATAGAAGATTTTTTTTTAATGGTCTACTTTTAAGAACAATAAATATACTTTTTCTTTTGTCTCAGCGCTGGTGGAACCACACCAAGAACACTGTGTCCAATTCTGGGCTCCCCAGTACAAAAAACATAAGAGAGTCAGTGGAGTAAGTCCAGCGAATGGACTACAAAGATGATTGGCTGGAGTATCTGTCATACAAGAATATGCTAATGCCTGAGATTATTTAGTCTGGAGAAGAGAAGGCTCAGTGAGAATCCTTTCAGCATATAAATATCTGTTAGGGGAAGGAAAGAGAGCCAGATTTCTTAGTGGTGCCTAGTGAAAGGACAAGAGCCAAGAGGCAAAAACTGAAATAAAGGAGATTGTTAAATATAAGAATATTTTTTTTTCACTGTGAGGAGAACAAGCAACAGAACAAGCTGTCCACAGATGTTGCAGAGGCTCCACCCTTGGAGATATTCAAAACCCAACCAGACACTGCCCTGAGTAACATGCTCTGACTTGTTTTGATTTAGGGGGCTGGGACTGGATGAGCTCTAAAGGTCTTTTCCAATCTCAAGTATTCTGTGATTCTATTTTTAATAAAAGCAGAAATTATTTAGAAAACCTTTCAAAATTTAAGAAAGTTAAAGTCCTGAAGTTTACTTATTATTCTTTAATGTGAAAAACTAAGATTACCACTAGAGTTTTCAAAGCCCACTGGTTTTCTTATCTCTTTTTCACAGCAAGTGTTATTAAAAGAACTGTCAGTAGGTACCAGCAGACAGGCTGTTTTAATGTAAATTTAAACAATTTTTGCTATGACAAACTAACACTTTCCTTTTTCCTTTTTTCATCTGCTCTGCATTTTCAGAGACTAAACTGCTGTTATTGCAGTTTTTACATACTTGTAGTTGCACATTCTCTTCAAAATGTAGAGAAACTCAAATAAGTATTACTGTTCACATCTCTCAATAGGACTACCAAAGCTAGCATTACTGATTTTACTCATATAAACATAAAATCTTAAATTATATTACATTTTCTTTCAAAATAGGACATTTTAAGTACTTTTTCCTCAAGTGCTTTTCTTAACATCCTTCCATAAACTCATATGCTGTGGCACTTACAGGCTTTATCAAGGGAAAAAAACCTAAAAGTTCCTCTCTTCTCCTGCCATTTATTAAGAAATGGTCTTCAATTCTGAAGCAAACAGCTCAATAAATAAGGTTATCCTTGTCAAAATTTCTCATTCTATTACTGAATCCTGTTCATTATCCTTTCTGAACATCTACAAAAATCAACTGTTCTTTTTCAAGTCTGATTTTTTTTTGTCCCATTTTGCACATTCTCAAGTAACTTAATTTTTCCTCTTCTCAATTCTCACATCATTAAATGTTAACACAGAACATGCACTGCCAGGAACCTGTCCCCAGCAGTGTGTAGACTGCATCTCTTCTAGCTTTCATGTGAAATTTCAGATCTTTGTTCACTACTTTGAGGTTTACAGAATTTAAAAACTGATTTCTCCTCTATTAATTGCTCACTACTCTCTACCTACTTAGCCCTTCTTTTGTCTCATTTCCTTTTCTCACTTTCCCAGAAGCTCTGTCTTAGGCAGCATTTCCATTTTCACTTTTTTCTCAAAATACTTTAAGAAATATGAATAATTTAAATATAAATGTAATTTAAAAATCCTAAATGTCTCAAAACCACTTGAGGTTCTCAAATAAAAATTTCTCGGGACTTGCACACATTCCTGACAATTAAACTAAGCTGTATATTCTGTTTCATCTACTTAGTGTCAAGTTCAATAAGCATTTATAAAGCACACTTCACTTCCAGAAAATTCTTCCAAAAACCTCCTCGTGTAGTCAGAGTTTCTACACAAGTTAAAGGACAAACGATTTATAAATGCATATAGATTCTGCTCCTTCAAAAATAGCCCTACAAAGAAAATGAGAGTCAAATTCACAATTACAACGGACTTCACAGTTTCATAAAGACAGAGTTAAGAGATGAAATTTTTTATTTTATTTGCCTTTTCCATGCCTAAGCCACAAGTCTGTGCTCACACTTGGTTATGCTAATGAGCATGCTCTCAGTTAGATGCAAAAATGTAGGCATGAGTTCCATCCTTTATCTTTTATGTTTTATTCACATGGATCATTGAACAGAGGTGGGAATACTTAAATGAGAAGTCCATATCGCAAGGTCCAAAGAGACTTCCCTTTTGAGTCCTGGGAAGGCTTAACACAGGCATACCTAAAGAATAGCAGATTTAACTCCTCTCCTCTATTTCCCTAGGCAGCAACATCAGCACCAGGCATAATTTGTCTCTGACTTTTAGTAACAAGAACACTTTAAAAGCTATTCAAATTTATGAGATTTTTAAACCCAAGGATAAACCCTGGCCACAGTTTACACTGAAGTGAGCACTTTAATCTATTCAATATTTTCTTACCAGATTATAATCAAGTTTCTGCTATTCAATTTTGGTGCTGCTATTGCTAGCTTTTATTGCTATATTAAATTGTTAGCAAACATCTAAAGGCTGCCAGAACAATTTCATAACATCTACTTCATTTTTAATAGTCCTTTGTACAAAACAGCTCTGAAATTATTGTTTACATATTATGGTCAAATAAATGCCAACGAATTCTATTGTTCAGCTTACTGCCATTAGGATTTTTGCAATTATTTTAGTCTTTATTACAACATTATTTTTAAGAATTTAATGATTTAACTATCAGTCCACTACTATCACTGAATTATATTTGTTTTTACTTCTATCTTCTCATGCTAAAACTGAGTGATGCTTCAGCTTTTAAGTATTAGTACCATTTTCACATTTGGCTACCACGAGCATTTTGGATTCCTCTCAAAACCAAAACCAACTCCTCAAAACTGTTTTAGCATAGGTAGGATGCTAATGCTTTTATAAGGTCCTGAAGTACTATCAGATGCCATGAGTTTTTCAAAGACACCCTACTTTTAAAACCCAACTGCACACATTAGTTTTCAGGAAAAGGAGAGTTAGTTGCTAGTGTTTCACTTTTAGCTACAAATATTTAAATTACAATAAACTGAGGTTCTCTTCCCAAAAGTTTGAATTCGTCCTTTGAATTTGTCAAAGCCAGCATGTCTTTTTGGCCAACCATTAAATAATGTGACAGAAAACATATTCCAACATACACATTTTTCTTTCAAGTCAGCTGCTGTACAACCAAAATTCTATGTTTATTTTCAGTGACTGCAAAGTAAAATATTTTATTCATATTTAGATGCCCCCTCATGGAAACAGAATAACTTACAATGACAACAACCATCATCCAACACATTGAAATTGGATGGGAGAAGGATAAAATAAATGAGGTGCCAAGAAAACTTCACATCATCACACATCCTTAAGAAAAAAAAAACTTCACATCATCACACATCCTTAAGAAAACAAAAGCAAAAGCTGTGTTTTTCAAAGATAAAATTGTATACTAGAATTGTGTGCTAGAAACAAGCAAGGCTTTTCATCAGTTCTGAAACATGAAATTGAAAGCTGCCAAAGGATGCATGAACCACACTTCAGACAAGTAATTCTTCTGCCCAAGCATTCTTACATATATTATTTTAGTTGCAGACAAGCTCCAGTACAGCATGAATGGAGGGCCACTTTTTGTTTCCCACTCTATAAAATTTTATCCTTTTCCAAGTGACAAATGTTGACCTTTCATTGTATCATGTCTGCTCAGGGTTTGCTCCCTTCTACAATCACTTCTAGCAATATACTCAAAAATGACAAGCAGAAATAAGTGTGCTGCATGTGCTGTGTTGTATAGCTGATGTGTAAGATTTCTGTGACTGGTAATTAGAAAGGATACTTTATTGAATTATCATACTTGGTATGTAATTACTGCAAAGCAGCAACATAAATTAACCTTACAAAGCAACGTGTTCAATATTAATGCTGGAGATATGTACATTTCTTCTCCCCACAAATCTGTACAATCTGATGTCAGAAACAATGTATATTTAGAATGGCTTTCATTTTGACTTTAAAGCAGAGATTTCTGTATTAGAATTTCAATGCTTGGCCACCGTCCCTCTACCCTCCTAACCTAACTTTTGTTTCTTTTTAATAAGAAAGGAAAAAGTCAGCAAAACAAAATGTCAACATTAAATCATTTCACAGCATTTTGTGTCAGAAACGTAATGGAAAATGTGCACATCATGGGAAAGGTTACTGTTCTTCCAGAACATCTTTTCATTTGGTTCAGGGCTCATCCCTCTACATAACTGTGCAGCCACTACCGATGGTTGCTCTCCCAGGGTTTAATTTGGCAGTTGAAGGATTGTGGCATTTTCAGGAAACCACAGTGCAGTGATTTTAGTGGTTATCCATCTGAAAGTGATGCTATGATTTAGAATAATTACCCTGTTTATGTGCAATGGTAAAAGTCAGTTACTACACCATATTCCAATGTCAGCTTACGCTTTCCTGACTATTTCCCTAATACAACATCACATCAGATGTCAAACTCAGAATTAGAGGGATTTAGTGTTCCTGTTCCTCAGTAGTAACTGCACATGCAGTACAGTAACATTGCTGTACTCAGTTTAACTGACATTTGGGTAAGGAAAGGAGAGGGAAGGAATGGGCTGAATTCAGCTACTTAATCAAAGCACTGCACATTAATTTATGCTTGACCTTTGCATTGTTATGACCAGTGATACGAAAAACAAAAGAGAAACATATTAGTCTTCGCTAAGAGCTATTTGATATTCTTGAAGAAAACATAAGCTTTTTTTTTTTCTTGCATATCCTTTCCACATCCTTTCTTCTCAGAACTAAGTGAATTTATTAGGCCTTTTTCAAGATGAAATCGGAGATAGGCTTAAATATTTATCTGTAACTTTATAACTTAAAAATCCATTCAAGGGTAAACGTTTATAAAAAATCTCAAGAAGAAGAATGAGGCTGTTATAAGGTAATAAAGTCCTACCTGTAACATTCAGTGATACTGAATTCCTGTCTTAATACAGAATCTTATCTTTGGCATTTTAAGTGGCTTGAAGCAAATCAGATACAAAAATTTAATTTCAGTGAGATGAGAATGTTAAGGAATGACACAAAGTATAAGTAATACTAGTAGTCTCAGCTGTTGTAAAGGAGATCCAGTTTTACTAACTGGAAGCAAAGAAAAATCTGAATCCAACCTTGGATACGGCACAGATGAAAAAACAACTGAAAAAAACCCACAAGAAATTAAAAATTATGCAGAAGAAAGGAACAAAACTAATAACAAGGCAGAAAAATAAATGAAAAATATATAATTCTGTTTTACAAATTCTTTAATTTTGCATAGAGAAAAATATTACTTTAGTAATAGATGTTACTCTAGATTAGTCAATCTGTGATTTCAATGACCACACTAGCAGGGAACTACAGTAAGACAAGTAGACCAAATCTAGTCAACATCAAAGTCATGGTGACATCCAGGAAATAAACCCTACAATTCTATTCCTTTTCCCAAAAAACGAAGACATTTGATAAGAAGATTGATATTAACGTCACAATTGTCAAACTGTCTATTTAGATGTGATTACATGCAAATTATTTCAGCTACTTCAAAATAAAGTTCAATATTAAAACCTGATTTCTCTTGAGAGATAAGCTGCCAAAAAGGCAATGTTTACCAAATATATTGTAATGTTGAAGAAGCATTTCAACTAAATGGGTTTTTTATTGTTCTTTTTAGTTTTTTTATCTGTTTAAAACTATGTTCTCCAGTAAGAAGCTTTGCAGTATCTCAGCCTATAGCACAATTAAGCTAAAAAGAACAATGATATCCCAAATACATGTAGATTATCTACAGCCTCTCAGGGAATAATACTATATGTAAAAATCTTGATTTAGACCCAAATTAGCAAAAAATTGTATGCAATTTCACTCCATTTATTTATTAATGAAATTAATGCAATCAACACCATATAATGGTATTATATGACATCTTAATAATGTGAAGAATAACTCTGGTCAATGCTGAGAAAAATGACTCATTATCCTTAAGCTCACTGTACCTCTAGCTGCTTTTCATGTACGGGCTTCTTTGGTAATGCAAAAAAACCCATAACACACAAACCCCATACTCTCACACTGTTCCAAGACAAAATTAGTTTTGAATAGTGTAGATGAAGTTTTGCACCCAAACTTCAGGTCACCTATCAAAACCCCACACAGATTAACTAACTGCAGATCAAAGACTTATAAAAGTATTGGGCAGCAGTAACAAAACTGAGAAAAAACATGCGAAAAAGCATGTGGAACCGTAAGCATCACTTTTTTGCATATTAAGATTTCTTACTCAAACAGTCCATAATTTACTCTACAGTTGTGTGAAGAGATATTTAATTCAGGAAACTGACTGCACAGATGCTCACCTGACACTAATTGTGACGAGTCAAAACTGATGCTGCAACACAGCATTTAAATTATTATAGTCTCATGCTGTGGTCTTCTACCACATCATTTTAATACCTGGACATGAACATTCTCAGGTCATAAATTTCATAACTATAAATTTCAGTCTTGTGGCTTTCGTAGCAATGGCTCGGCTTAAAAATGCAAAACAACTGAAATGGTGATGAATTTGACATTTACTTTCTGAGTATGCTGTACTATGAAATCTTCTGATGTGATAAGTGTGCTGCACTGAAAGTGACTGAACCAGTTTGGTCTGAATGAAGGAATAAGTGACACATTCAAATGCCAACTGAATTGAATTATTTGATGCAATTTGATGTATAAAAAAAATCTTAAGAATGCCCACAAAAATAAGAAGCTACTGACCCCATCCCTACAATATTTTTGCAGTCATAGCTTATTACTGGCAACCAGACTGGAAAATAATTTGGTATGTCATGAGTCTTGCCTCTTTCATCATAAACTGCAATTTCAAAATATGCATCTTGTTTCATTAAATAATTTTAATCTTCCAATGAAGCACCTCATTCAGTGACTGCTTTATCTAAAGAGGTCACTCACTACTTATAGCAAAGAACCTCTATATTATATTTCTTCATTTTGTAAATTATTATAAATCCTAGTAGTTATAGAATACAAAAAAAGGAGCAAAGGTCTCTGATACATATATTTCCTAGGGCAATCAGAAAAATCATAAATAAATCCTGAGATACATAGCTGTCCGGGGAACAGATTACAATGTGAAATACAGTTTCAAACTGTAATTTACAAACCCATGATTGCTGCACAGACTTGATCAAGCAGCTGTAGCTGAAGGGAAAAAAGGGATAACCATATATTAAAAATTCAGTAGTAAAAAAAAGGTAAAATGCTCCTTGTTAGTGGAAAACAATGTAACCCTGTAGAAAGATTCTCCTTCTACAAACAAGTAGTTATCTTGTTGCATATTTCTGAAGTTCATGACACCGGTACAGAAGCTTTTTAGATCAGCATACTTCAAATATGAATACTAAGAACTTCTGACAATTAAACTTATACCTGAACAGTATAAGCTTCTACTGTTCACTAAGCTTCTACACATTAAAGCCCAGTATGAACTTCAAGGTTTGACTGACAGATCACTAAACAGCCCAAAAAATAACGTGAAGAAAAACAACTGGGGAATGCTCACACTGCTCTCCCCTATTCACTTGTAAGAAGAGCACTAAAAAGCCTCATCAGATATCACAGTAATCCTCCAACAGAGTTTTAGAACCTCCATAACACTAAGGAGAGACAAATATGTATTTTTCCTGTATTCTAGATACTTTAAGGATGTATACTTCTTCCCAGTGTATTAATAGGAAATGTCATTAAATAACCCCCAAAAATTTGAAGAAACACTTCGGTGGAGCATGCAGGGGGAATCATGCTTTGCTGTTCCTGCATTTGACCAGATAGCATGGTAGGCCAGATAACTTCTCATGCAGTTTTGCACTCCTTTGCAAAACAAAGGCTCAACGCTACACTTTATAGAAAAATTGCATCAGATGGTCCTGTCCATATTTTCCAGCCTGAATTTCTTAATTCTGATAACAGAATTGAATGGTAACAAGTCTTTCAAACATTCAAATACCTCCAAAATTTCAGTTTTGGGCCACTCCTACACATACTACCCCTAATAGTTATTTAGTTCCTTCAAGACTACACAGTATCAAGAATCAAACCAGAGACGGAACACAAAATCAATAACTTGAAGCTTCTATTATTTAGATGGTTTCAATTTCCCTATGAGTTAAGCAGCAAAACACTCAAGGAAAAAAGGTAACCTGGGCTTCAATTCCGATTTTGCTGTCTCATTCCAGCAAAATACCAGAGAAGTATACTGAAGAAATCCACTAGGTACCAGCTAAATAGACTGATGTCTAATTAACAGAAAACCCAAGGGTCTGCCATGGACTTTTTGCAAATTTTCCAGGCATGAGCAGCCTCAGGTAGCTGGATAGCCCAAATCCAAACGCATCTAGTGGTCTGCTCCTTGAGAAGCCCTGAATGACAGCAGTATAAGTCTTTTACCAGACCTATGCCTGATTTGCATATGTCTTTTACGGAAAGTAAAATGCAATGCAAATTCAGTTTGAATAAAGTCCTCTGTGAAAAAAATGTGCATTTGTCATTATGTGTACTATCCTGCTATCTAGAATAAAAAGAAACACTTTTCAGAAGGCAATACAATGAACAATTATGCAAAAAATGATCTAACAGGTAACTCAAGCAATTAGAAAAGTTAACTCACAGAATTAATCCCTGTAAATTATATAGCAGAAGTAAACTACACAACCGAATGTTACATTTCCTTTTGTTCTCTTAGTTCATTCCAATAAAATAATGCATTTGTAATCCTCTGTAACACATAGGATTGCTGCAAATTGTGGCTTAACTAACATTTTCCTTGTGATTAATCCCTACATTAGTGGTCTTGAACTTCTACTGTAACTAATAGGCTTTCAATCACTATGATGGACTGTGAATTTTGTTGCAATGCATTTAAAGTAATGAATAATTAATGTACTTGTTCTGGAATAAACTTTGGCTCATGAAGAGATTCAGAACTAACAGCCAAACAAATAAGGACGAAATCCTTAACTTGACGTTTGGCATGCCCCTTTGCATGGAAATGTAAGAAATAAAAATGCAAAGACAAACCTATACAAGACAAATACAATTAAGGAAATCTGGTGAGAGAAGATCTCCAGAGGATTCAAAAGAGACTGTCTAGAACACATTTTCTGTCAAAAGCAGAATTAAAGCTGACCACTGTGTGCAGTTAAGCATGCAATCTTTTATACAGTATAAATTATCATCCTAAACTTGATACATACGTTTGTAGCACCAGAATTACAGATGTTGCACACTTTTTGAAAACTTTCAGTTATAGTATGATTGGATAACTCATACTATAGTCAGCCTTATAGTTAATTTTACTCAATAGTTTTTTGTTTAGTAAATATGACACTGCATATATTTTCTCTCTCCATTCCTACTCCTCACCTTCCCTGTCTGCCTTGATACAGTGACTGTACATGCAGCACATAAGACTTGCTTGAAAAGTGAGAGAATATATTGGGAAAAATAAGTACTTTTACATTTAGCCTATTTCCTAGTAAATATATGCATTAAAAATAAATACTACATACATGCTTAGTAATTTTCTTTGCAGATTTATGTTTTTTGTATACTTTATAACAAGCATTCAAATCTATGTTTTCAACAAATTCTGTTCTCTATTTTTTCAAATACATGACCTTCATCTTTTTTACCCTCTCTGTAATGCTGAAGTCACAATTTTGCCTCAGTTACTGCAAATCAAATTAAGTGGAAAATTCTAACTTAACTGACAATACAGCAGAAAAACTCAATACACAAAACTACAAAAGAATGTACTGCAATATGCTTGCTCTAAATTTTTGGATGAAGAAATCAAGTGTTTTTCAGAGATTTCTTTAACCTGGTTTTGGCCCATACAAGAACAATACTCAAATTCTATTCTGCTTTTTTTCAAATTTACTATTGAGATGCCAATTTTGTCTAATGCACTACATTCCAAAATATTACCCAAGCACATCTTAAAGCAAACAACAGAAGCTATATTTAATTATTTAATAGCAGCAGTTGAAAACTGGATTATTTTTTGAGAAGAGGCCACTTCTTTAGAAGTGAAGTTATTTAGAAGTCCTCCCTTGGAAGTTTTTGAACAGGATTAGCTTGTGGATTCTTCTTTAAAAACTGTTTTACACAGTTTTAAAATTATTTAAATTCATCCTAATTTTTTATTTTACTAAAGCAGATTATACAGTAATATTGTGCTAGAAGCACTTTGTCTGTACAATGCTACAATATAGAGGGTGGGTTTTACCTTTTACATATTGAGCCACCTGACAGACACTTCTTTATCCATTTTTCTACTAAATATGGGGACATTCTAAAGAGAATATTGGGGAGCTATTTTTAAAGATTTGCATCAGTGAATTACAGCCTCATTAAAAAAAACCCAGAAAAACCAAATCAAGAGGTACTCATGAATCAAGCAATTCCTCAGCAAGATCTATCATTCTAAGCAATTCATGCCAAACCATAATTAAGCACTCAGGATACCTATTAAATGTCTAAACTATATATGACCTCAAAAGACTCATAAAATGAAAAGCAAAGCATCATATCTAAATGCTTTCTGAAACAAACAGCAGAGGTCAGCTCTAAAAACAAATAGAAGCTTTAAAATTATTTTCTGACTTTCTTAGGAAATTTACCTTTCACATCAAGCTTTGGAAACTCCTGTGTTTCAATGTATGTATTTAATTTCAAGCAAATGTTGCCAATATTTGATTATTGGTTAAGACTGAGCAGTATATTTTCATAGGTACCCTCTGGTTGCACAATACTTTAGTTTCAAGCCCACATTATAGCTCTTTTAACTCTTCTCTCCTTTTTAGAAGTTCTGTGTCTTCACGGCCTATATCAAACCTATCTGTGTCAAATATGAAATATTAAAAAACATCCATCTTTTATTACTATTTCTCTCAAAACTCAATCACAGGTCATTTGAGTAAAAGATATCAAAATCCACACTTCCGTCTAATTACAGCTATAGCTTTATCACTTATTTATAATGACAGTTACAGATCCAACTTTGCCTCATTTGAGTACATGGTTTCAATTAACTTTTCACTTTTAGATCTGTAAATCTTGACTGTGTTACTCATTCTTCTTGTAAAAGGTAAAAATTGCAGGATTACTTAGATCAACAGAATTTACACAGGTGTGTATAGAAGAATTTATAAAATAAATTCACTGTNAAAAAAAAAAAAAGCCATCACATAAGGATCAGAAAACTGATCTTTTCTAGTGGACAACACCACAAAATCTACATTTTCAGTTCTAGTGCATGATACTACACTGAAACAGCCTATCTATATTATCTGAAATGCCTGATATGCCCCTGATTAAATAAGCACTATCTTGACATGTCTGTAATACATACATACGGCAAACTCTTAGCCTATATAAAAGCAACAAGTCAGTAAGTTTTAGACAAAAGCTAATAATTAAAGATGTCCTAATTTTTATTACTATAGTCACTAAGGCATAGTTCAGTCAGTTAGTAAAGCATTATAATTCATCAGAATGAAATGTACTTTTTAATGAAAAATCCTTCCATAGTTATTTATTGATTTTAACCATATGAACGACAGGTTAAGTAAAGCCACTGACAGTATAAAAAAATAACCCCTTAACCATCCAATGCTACTCAGAAGCACCTAAAATGAAAACTAAAAAAACCCATTCCAATAGTCACACAGTAATAACTACTTATACTTTTTTTGCTCCAGATTCATTGCTAAATAAATTACTATTATAAACTATGAATTTCTGCTGCATAATTTGAAATATGAAAAAAATTGCTTGTCTTCCTCTAATCCTTACTCAGATAGCAACTCTGGAGTCAGAACCACATAAATTTTAGAAAAACCTACAATTTTTAAAAGCAGCTTGTCCAAGTGTCATGTAACCAGCCCTGTTTGTGGTAACACAGGGCAGGAAAACACAGAAGGCCTTTCAAGATTATTCCTTAAATCTGCAGCTTCACCACTTGCATATTTCTATTTAACTTAGTGATCAACTTTTATATACAGAAAAATCTCTTGTATAACATCACCACAACCCCCCTTTTCTTAGTTACTGATGGGTTGGAAAGAGGGAAAATTAAATCCAGTAATTTTGGTGAAGACCAAAGACATTAATAAAGATCTGAGAAATTCTGTGCTTTACTAAGAGATAGTGCCAAACAAACAGATATTGAAAAAATACTTTGTTTTCTCTCCTTAATATTTCTTGCTTGCAAGGAGTCCTACACAACCTTGCATTTAAAACACTATTTCTACCACCACAAAGGAGCCCTGCATGACGGTACAGAGAGGAGAAAGCAACAGGGCAGGCAGAGGGTCACTCCTATCACTTTGTGACAACACAAAAGAAAATAAGCTTCTGAAAACTTTCTCTGACATAGCAACACTCTGTGAATCACTCCCCTACACATCTTAGGCTACAGTTACCATAATTTAGTAATTATCAAAAGTAAGCCTCCACAGCTCTTCAGAAGCAGTGGTAATCTAAACTGGATAAAGTTAAAGCTATTTATAGGAATTATCTGAAGAATAGGAAGTTTTATATCTAAATCCTTTTTAAAAAGTAATATGGAAAATAAGAAGATTTAAGGAAATATTTTTCAGAGAATTATGAACAAAGGATTAGAACATAACAAACTCCTTCTCCTATGCAGGAGTACTGTTCAGTTTCTTGGCCTAATTATGAGGATGATTTTTAAGAGAACTTGTTGGATTTTGGCATGTGGTATGTTTATTTTTGGTCCATCTAAATTACTACTAAAATCTTTTCCTGTAGTAAACAAGACGTAATACTAATTTTCTACCATTATTTTCAACTGCACCTTAAATATACAGCTCTTCATGGCATTTTCTCGTCTTACTCTTTATGTCCTCCAATGTGGTATTTAAGACTTCTAGAAAAAGCCTGAAGAAAAAACCAAATTCATTGCCTTTTTCACAGTAAAGCACAGAACATGTTTTACCATGATTCTTTCCCACAACAAAATGGTCTTCCTGCATCTTTTATTTCTTGCAAACTATAGGGCTTAAGAAAGCCCTTTATCTTGTCATGGGCAGATAAAAACCTGCTGCCACCTGTTGTCATCAGTGTAACTGCATGAGCAATCCCTCTAACACCCCCCTCTATTTCACAGTCTGGTTCTGAGCAGGATATAGGATTACCCAGCAGTAGTAGTTTGTCTATATATGAGCGTCACACAGTTACTGATGAGCTTGTAACGGGCACTCTGCCTCCAAATTGGAAATACAACTGCACACTGGCACACAACCCTGAAATTTTATCAACTTCTATGGTAAATCATATGCTGTGATTGATACTAAAACCAGCTATTCTGAGTATGTACAAGGCATCTGTACCTGTGACACATCCTGATTCTAAAGCTATATGTTGCTTGCCTATGTCATTAGTGGTTCTGACTTTTCTCATAACTCTGACTCCCAGAAATAAACTAAAATACTTATATTGGAGTAATCCTTCCATTTAAAAGCAACAATTATATCTGACCTAAAGAGAAGAACTTGTCTAGAAAAATCTGGTTGAAGCATACAGGACCTAAATACAACACAATTCTTTTAATCTGAACTTAAAAGATCATTTGAATGAAATCTCTGTAGATTCAATTAAAATCCACCTTCTGATTGATAAGGTCCATGATTCTTCTTTCAAGAATTGTGAACAGTTTCTACAGCTTTGCAAAGAGGCTACAATGCGAGCTATAAAGTCAAAATTGGCAGAAGTTGTGGTCAATGATAGCTATTTAATAGCAGCTATTCTACATGTTAATTAGATTTCTGCACCTACTAAAATATCATTCAACAGTTTTTTTTTCATTTCTATTTCAGATAAGAAACATGATTATCAAACCCTTTCATCATCTGCATTAATACCTTTTTAAAAACTTAAAATTCCTCATAATCCACATTCCAGCTTATAAAACTGTTGATTATTTTAATTTAGTTACTTTTAGGATGCTCATGTAGCTTTAATGTCATTAAAATGCTGGTTTACCTTTCTGACCTGCTCTAAAACATTGACAATTCACCCTGATGAGCAAATTAATCCTACTGTGTTAGAAAAATAGATTATCTTGTTTTTTTAAAATACAAATGTTTTTGGCAGATCAGTAAGCGAATCTAGTCAGTATTTCTGATGTAATGTTTCCCCTAAAAAAGGGGAGGAAATTTATAGTGTTTTTAAAAAGTACACTCTCCTCATTTTAATCATGACAAAGTGATAAAGATGGGACTTTAACTCCTCATAAGGTCAGAGTATTAAACCTACCTGACTAGATTTTCATTGTCTCCAGTGCCTTTGCAGGTAGCACACTCAGTCCTTAAATCCTCTGACTTGGGCTTCTTCTGCAGCACAGACTGCCGTTGCCTTCTTTCTCTGGGAATACGTTCCTGTTACAGCAGAAGGCAAAAAGAAAGGAATGGGGGGGAAAGGAGGGAAGGAAAGCAAATATTTTCAATTATGGCATGGAAAGTAACACTTCAGCCCAAAGTTTAATTTTTTGTGAAACTGTTAAAAAAACAAACAAACAAAACACTATATTCCAACCTCAGGTTTTTCTTCTTCAGGCACAAAGCTTCGTTTTCGTCCTCTAGTTCTCTAGAAGAGAATATATTTAAAATTCAATGTTAGGTAACAGAATGTTTTTGCAATTTATCTATTACTCCTATCAACAACAAAAACATACTGCAGGAAATAATTTAAAGCATTACCTAAAGAACCACTGCCAGACAACTACACTAATCAGTATTAGGACAATAGCTTCACATTCTGGATATAAATCGATAGAACTAGCCAAAAAGTAAATATAGACACTTGAGCATATTAAGTCTTGTTGTTAAAAAGACTGCCACCAGAATTACAAATATCTTACAGACTTTGCACAAACTTCCCAAAACTAGTAATTTGAAAATTTGTATGACCAGTGAACTAAAATAAATTCTTGAGTGGTAAAATGTACTGTTTGTAAGCCAAGTGATAAGATTAAAAAAAAAAAATCAAAATTAAAAAAAATTATCAAAACAGAAAATAACTCTTACAGATTTTGAGGAGTAACAAGAATTAAAGCTTTCAAATTGAAGCTTAATATAATGGGTATATGGCAAAAGCTTATAAAGCTGTAGCATGTAACAACATATGACTGGTAAACAACAGATGTTTCTGATGATTCCACACAAAAAGCAGAAATTATTTCAGCATTGCAGTTGGCAAAAAAAATATAAATACCAACAGTGTGGAGGACAAGAGGTGTCCATGGACTATAACTGCAAGTACCAAAGGTTTACAAGTACCTCTTAAGTTACTACACACAACCTGCATGAGGTTCCGGTGCAGACACTACATTTTATCTTTGAAACAGCAGCATTATTAACATGCCTATGTTATATAACTGCCACAAGCTGACAATATCACACTTATTCCTTCTGGTTTAGTAAGGGAAGTATATTAGAAGGGATGTGGAAGGAAATAAGAAACATCAGAGACTATTCCAGTAATCCAAAATGTCTGACACACTGACACTAATAACATACATATATAAAAAACCATGAAAATGCTTGTTTTTCTGGGAGGAAATCATCACAGTAGGAAGTAATTTATCGTATGATAAAGAAAAGCAATGACTACTTCATGATTTCTTAAAACTTTTTTTGAAGCAGCTGGTGTTCACTTCAGAAAAAGTAAAAAACAGCTCATCAAAAATATCTTAAACTTGCGTTTAGAAGCACAAGCAGTCATAAATCCAATTCAAAAGAAGCTATCAATATCATGCTTCTCCTGCCTGGATCCTCTTGAAGGTGATTTATACTAGCCTCAAATTAAAGACAGTTCTCTATTTTAAACTGTTTTACAGATTTAAATAGAGCTACACTTCAACACATCTATAACTTTATACTTATGCAGATTTTGATCTGTCTACATTAATAACATTCTGTTTGGGAAGACTTTCCTATTTTAGAGAAGAGTTAATACTCGAGTAGCAATGAATGTAGTGGAATGGAAAATACTAGTCTACTTCATGGCTCTTTAGAAGACTTTAATTACCATTAGGATTCTCTTTCACATTTCCCTAAGGGTGATTTATTAAAAAACGTAAAGCCTTATCTACTTAATACATACCAATATTTACTATACATTTAATAATTGAGGTGTTCTACGTTCCACAAGCCACACAGTAGACACCCAAGTGCCCAAATTTGGAAAAAGTGATTTACTAAAGGCAACTGAATTTATCAATGTAGTATTAGAGGTATTAATGTAACATGGGCTACATGTCAACTACATGTTACACAATCCAAAGTCACTGCAAATTAAAACTAGACAAAAAAAAAGTTTGATCAGACACCAGCACACCAACTGCCAATTTTACTACTTTCAGCCTCTGTAATTAGTCCTAAGAACATTTACAAACTTTAACAATTTTAAGTTGCATAGGCCCTGCTGAATGCAGCTGTGTACAGATTATAAAGAAGTAGGTATAATGGTGAATGCCAATAAAGGCAGTGTCAGGGTCCTCACTCTTCATGTTTAAGTAGCAAGAGACAAGGGTGTACACCTTGTACCATCAGAGTAATGCCATCTTGAAAACTGATACATAATTTGGGAATCTAGCTAACAATGACATTACTTTTGAGTCTAAATAGAAAGTCTTAAAAGTTAGTAATCAATTTTTAGGAATAATGAAACATATTTAAACTTCAGCAAAATGGAGATATAAGATTTATAAATAATTTATTAACTTTTGCCAAGAAAGTGTTGGTTTTCACCTGTCTGCTGTATAATTTGTGATGTATATGACCAGAATGTCACACTAAATTAAACTTTCATTATAATTTCATTAGCCTTCTAAACCTTCAAAAATACTTGAGTTTGTTCTATAATCACTAGAAAACAAACATTAAAATCAGTATCTTTAGCACGCATATTTGTAGGATATTTTATATGCTTTTAAAATAACACTTTTACACCTTTTTTTTTCTAAACAGACCACCACAGTTAAACATATTTGCAATGTTACTGCTCATTTTACTATTGCCAGCATTCAACATGGAAAGTAAGAAAAAATACGCAACTGAAAATTGAACAGTCTTTGATTTTCAGCAACAGCCCTCCAGTAATTTGACATTCGTAATTTTACATATGTTGTCACTAAAGTTACCTTACAGGTTAACTGAAAAGAATCTGTAAATCTGGATTACTATGTTCATTATTATTCATTGCTGATTGCCTCAAAGTACTGCATTTTAAATTTCTCTGAATAATTTCTGTCATTAGCAGGCTCAGAATGAAAACATCAGAGATTATAAATATAAAATATTAGAGCTGCATGTACTTGTCATAAACAATTTAAAATTTAAGATCCGGTATTTAAAAGTAGTTAAAGGAACCTTGTTATTAAATGGCATATATTACAACTGAGATAAACTTGTTCACAATCAAAAGTTATGATGTTAATCCAGTAAAAGATGCATATAAAGACAGTTTGGGTTTTTTTTAAATCAAAATACCTGGCAATTCAATACTACAGAGATACCTTCAAATGAGGATTTCCCTGTATCATACAATGGAGCAAGACAGTTTTGTGAAAATTGTCCCTGCATTTCCAAAGTGTTCGAACAGTAAGTCAGGAAAGCAAGGTCATGTTATCAGCACCCAAGCAAAATCCCAATCAAGGCCAGTGCTATCCCAGCAGCTTTTTTATTTTACTGCAGAAGGTACCATTTGGGATGGATAAATTAGATCAAAACAGAGCAAGGTGTGGATTAGAGAGATGTAACTCATACATGGCAACTGCGAGAATGTGACACTATAGGACAACAATAATTTTTAAAGAGTACTGAACAACGGAAAATGGTTCAAAATATGTACCTATAAAATTTTCTACATGTACAAATAAAAGATTTCTGTGAAAAATTATTTCAAGTGTTGACATTTAATGACCACTGACTGTCAAGTCTTTGGTTGTGACTTATCCTAAGTTCTGTACTTGCATAGCTTTGGAATTTATTCAATGGGCAAAACAGTAAGGGCAAAGTGTGCTGTGTGCTCAGATACTTCCCTGCTAGTAACAGTGAGACTCCAGCCACTGAGCTCTGGAGCCCACAGCATCAGAGTGGAATCACCATGCAGTTCTGTTTACTACACAAGCAACCGAAGATTTAAAATTAGATGTCGATAGCTAAGGGCTGATTCTATATAACTTTAACTGCCCCAAAAACTCAGATAAACATGCCAAGCTCATAACAAGTGCAAACTCTGTTATTCATTCCATTCCTTTCACAATTATGGCAGTGAAATAATACAAATAAAGGAATGAATTGACACTAAAACTAGTCAAATTAGTAAAATCTGACCTCCTGATACTATACCATAATATTTCTATTCCTCCCCTTCTCTAGTGACTTCTTAACCTCTTCTTCTCTAGTGCATCCAGACCACACCTCCCAATGTATCCCCAAGTTCTCTCCGTGTTCCTCAACTAAAGTGAGAACCTTTTGCGTACTCAGGCATCATTCTTCCCATTCAGCTGCTCTAAAAAATACTCCAACACTTAGTTACCTTAGGCATATATAGCTGTCAATCAAATATTGTAATAATGGGTCTACCAGTTACCAAAGGCAATGCTACTATAGTAGTAGGCAACTGACTAACTTATTTTTATTAGGAAATCAAGTTAAAAGCTATTGTTTTTTGAAATAAACAGTCCAAAGATTTAGCTGCTGCATCACAAAAAAAATACCTTACATTGAACTGAAAGAGAAAAATAGCACCTTATTTCATTAGCAATACATCCCAAAATAACCTGAGCAGTCCAAGAAAGGTCAATGAATTAAAATTAAGATGCCAGCATAAACAGAAATATTTTTAAACAAGAACAAAAGAAATACTGTGATAAAAAAGTTAAAAATTATAAAAGATAAAATAGATTAAATTCTTCTTATTAGTCTTTTTTTAGCATAACATTTTAAAGGGAAAGACACACCTCATCAAATAAATTGCTAATTAAACTCTTTAAAATCCTGTAAGATTATGTTCCTTGGGTAAAGAAACTGAGCTATTTGATTCAATGAAATTGTCAAGGTGAAAGCAAGCCATCTTTTCCAAGAATATCTTACCAAAGGTTTAGCCTTCATAGCAATTTTAATGCCCTTCCTCTGAAAAGAGCAATGCTCTGAATAAACGAAACCTAAAGATTAACAATGTCCTTTTTTTGTCTTTTACTTCAAGACTTACTATCTGTGGAGGCTGGAGAACCATCCCACATTATTAAGGCATACCCCATTTCACTTATTTCAGTTACTTCATTCTTCTAATTTTTCATTTAATAGTTGCAAGAGAGAAAATCCTACCCCTTGCCTATTGTTTTAAAAATTCCCATAAAACATTACAAGAGTCCCTAGAGAGAAGCAGTGGTGGCCATCACATGCAAACAGTTATCAAATCTGGAAAGAAAGAGAAGCAGGAAAACACCCAACATTGGTTTCCTCCTGTCAAATCTAATTTGTAATGATCTAAGTTGACAGTAACTACAGTATCTCATAAAATACACATCACTTTATAATATACAATGCAAGTAAGAAAACACAAGAAAGAATGTTAGAGAAAGCCTTGGGGAAAAAAAAAAGAAAAAAATAGAAGTAAAGCATAGCTAAGGGAAAGATAAATAAAAAACTGGTTTCTTTCAGTCATCGTGTTTTGTCTCACATGTTCTGTGCTGTCCAACATTCTGCTGTTACGGAGTGGAAACTTGCATGTTGGCTTAGGGAGTTAAAGAATCGGGACTTAAATGGCTAAAAAATAGAATACTAGCACAAGAAATTAATAATGAATGATGAAGTCATAAATGATACAATGTGACATAGATCAAATGCATGAGGGATATGGGGTGATGCCTGAGAGGAAATGGTGAACTCAAGACACTTAAAAAAAAATAAGAACATTAAAAAACCCTGTCCAAAATGGAATGAAAATATGCTGAGGGAAAATGCGATCAACAGCTCCCAAGAGTAGGAGAAGAATAAGGACTGAAGTTGGAGTCTCCATTTTGAACTTGGAAAAGCTAGAAGTGAATGCTTACATTTCATATTTTTGTTTATAAGCAACTAGACAACAATATGAAATACATAAAATGAAGAAGATTAGATACTACGTTGACTATAAGATTTTGAATATTCTCATAAAAATAAATTCCATACATGAGGCAAATGACAGCTATCTAAAGAGGAACAAATACAGCCAGGGATGAACCCTGTAGTCTTTGAAAGGAAACAGACTGTTTGCAAAAGGAAACAAAGCAGTAAAGCAAAGCTGCAAAGGAAACAGTTAGTTTGCCATCACTAACAGATGCAATAAGTTGATATGTTAGCTTCCAGGTGGGAAAGAACAATGGTGAACAGGACAGAATAGGTGCCCACATAACCCAAAACCACTATGGCTGTCAGCAAACCTCATTGTTATATTTCATTGTTTATACTTTAAACCAATTCATCCAAAGACAGCAATAGAAGGCTGAATGTTCCCTTGGAGCACTTTTGCTTTGCCAGTTGGAAGAAAAAAAACCCAACATGATTGATCCAGAACTTGTAAACTGACCAAAACAGGATAGGTGATTCCCAAAAGTCAGAAGTATATGCTCCTCGAGAGCTTTTTCTGAAGTGATCCTACAGGATAAAAGTGTATACTATCACCTATTTAATTTCTTGTTTTACACAAGAAGATATAGAGGAGTTAACAACATTAACAATACATGGAAAAGAATACAAAATACTGAAAGCATCTGTGCTCAGTGGCAAGGGTTCAAGTCCACTCCACATAAAGTGAACTAGCATGGTTCTGGATTTGATCTCTTGAGTCACAGTTTTTCAAAAGATCAATGGTGATTTCTGCATGGTAATTTCTAAATGTTACTTGAGAAAGAAAATATAAACATAGGAGGGGTTATACCACAATGGTATTTAAGACATGCCTGACTTTCAAAATTATTGGTACTATGGTAATTTCTTTCCTCTGCAGAAAGTTTGTAGCTGTTGTTTTGTGTGTTCTAATTTTAAGAGGGCAAAATGTGAAGAACTTTAGATGCTTTGATTTTTGGAGATCTATAAAACTCACATATCTTTTCAGAAATAATAGCACATATTGATTTATATTTCCCCGACAGACCTGTGGCTACAGCGACTACTCGAAAAAGATACATACCTGCCTTTTACACACACCGAAATGTGCAGCAAACAGGATCAGTGTAAGATTATAACCATGTTTTAATTCTGGATCCTATCTAAATTCTTCAGACATTTTCATTTCTATCTTATGTCAAGCTGTAGCTGACATACTAACATTAATGATGTATTTCCACAGTTACCTTTTATCAAACTATGGTTTGTAGATACATATCATACACATCAAAAACCTCCAAACCTCAACTCTCTCACTTATGCAGCCTTTCTCTTATACTGCTAAGGATAATCTGAAGACAAAAATATAAAAGGAATCAGTAAACATTAGAATGCAATATAATCATTCCAAAGAGGTCTTGGCAAGGAGAGTTTCATTACTACAAACAGAGGATAACTCTGATATGAAACACAAGCGAAACAGAACACACTCAGAAAACAGAACTGGGAAAACTTTCACTACATCAAAAAAGTGACTTAATGAAATCAGTGCACTAACTGTCAATAGCATGCGTAAAATAAACCACAAAAAAAGCTGAAAAAAGCCACACAGGCTGAAACTGCACAGATAATGCGCTCTCTATCCTGTTACACACTAACCATGATCATTTTGCCAAGACAGCAATTTTTAATCCACGACGTCATCCATTCCTTATGAAAAGTTAGAAATTACAAACTTCCTTTGCCAATGAAAAAGTTATCATGAAACCAACTGCAAAACAAATTCCTTTTGACTCCTTTTGCTTTGTTAAAAGGCAGAAGAAATGTTCAATTGATGGCACCACAAAGGAATAAAATTATTTGAAATAAAGTTAAGGACTGCCATATAGACACCAGATGGCACACTCGTTCAATACAGATCAAAGTGAGTACCTGAATGGTACATATCACTACTATTCAAAAAATATCTCTGGAATAATTACTAAATTTTCCAGAAAAATGACAGTAATAAAAAGGGAACTGTCAGATAAAAAGAAACAGCAGTAAATCAAAATGTGATTATAAAAAGAAACAAGTCAACCATGAAGCTTAATTACATAGAATTACAATTTTTCTCTATTTTTTGTTTCCATTGTCTTGAGAACTTTTTCTTCTAGAAAACCAAAAATTTTGCAACATTCCCGCTGTCAAGCAAAACTATCACTGAGTCTATCAATTAGCTTTTAACTACTGTATCTCAGGGTTAAACAAGAATTTGAGAAAGAGCAGGACTGACTTCTATCCTTTTTAACACTAATTTCCTCCAAAGCACACGTTTAGAGAACTGAAACAGAAGCAGGAGGACAAAGAGGCCAGAAAACCTCCGGTTTTGCTAAAAAAAGTGATTCTTTCCTGAAAAACTCAAGAGTACTTATTTGCAGAAGTGATAGATAGGCCAGTTAGCTTTACTTACAGAGATTTTAGTATTTACACCATTGGAATACTATTTGGAATATATCCATCTCTCCATGCCTTTGCTACGTGAAAAGCAAGTGATCTTTCACCTGCAGGGTTTTTTTTTGTCTTGCTTTCTTAAAAATCAAACCAAGCAACCTAAAAAATCCCCAAACTCCAAACAAAACAAACCAAAAAAAGAAAATGTAAAACTCTGATACACTCCATTTGCTTCAAGCATTGTGGAAGAGCTGGATCTTACTTCACTCCATTCTGAATTTGACCTGAAACCAAAAGAGAGTTCTACACTAAAATGCATCCATGTATTTGCAAACTAAATTAGTTTTTACATTCGTGACATTTGTGAAACTATGACATGTCATAGTCTCAGTTGAACTTTTCTATTAATTCATGAAGAAAACAAAGTATTTTACAATGTTCATTATAAAGAAAACCTTAGGTTTCAGAAAGTTGACTGACTACTGTTTTTTTTTCTAGAGCATTTATGTTCAGTTGACAGCAATTAATCTTTAAGTTCTGTATGTCAAAACCATAACTAATGCAGACTTTTTACTGTTAAACAGAAAAATTACTGTCTGTTCCTCTGGATTACATACAATGCAATTATAGAAAAAAGATTTTCAGCTTTCAAATAACAAAAATAAGTTTGGTATCAGAGTATCAGAATACTTTATTTACAGGCTTCAACTAGTAAATTCCCCAAATTCTTTTATTTCACCTTTATAACACTGGGTAGATAGCTGCTTCTGAATAAAAAGGAAGAGAAAATGGAATTTCCACAAAAACAAACCACACAAAAAAATCCCTTCTAATATGCTTGTTAAGAGTACGAGGATCTGACAGCATTTATTGGAAGATGGAATATTCAACAATACAAACATTACTTAACTTCAAAGGATACACCAGCATCCTTTCCACTCTTAGAGCACAGTTAGCCCCAGCTGCACAAAATTGCTTTAGATGTGTATGTATGTGACATAAAAGAATTCCATTACACTTCCAGACAACAGTGTATATAGTAGGCAAAGTACAGTTTACGAAATTTTTAAAAATTCACTGAAATATACGTAAGATCATTTTTTTAAAAGGACAGAAGGAAAACCCTTATTTTGCAAAAGTATTACACCAGACTAACAAAACTATTTTAGCAATGACATGCTTGATAAAAAAAATAATCTCTGTATTCTTTTTTATTCTAGGACAGCAAATTAAGTCAACATATTGCTAAAAGCTGTGTTTTTGTAGTATGGATCACCTCAAAAAGACTCCAAAAATCTGAACATATATAGCTGAGCAGAGGAAAATCATTAATCTCTCAATTTACTGCTGAAAAATGCTATTTGCATCTCTTTAAAGTATTTTCCAAAGAAACAATCGATTTTATACTTTGAACCTTTATAATAAAAAAAAAATGAAAAAGATTGTACAGTTTTGAAAAGCAAATGTTAAAAAACATATTCAGATTTATAAGAAATATAAGGAAGGTGTTTATAGATATTTGGATTATGCAATTAGCTATTGATTTCTATTAACTATTTGCTAATCATTAGCTATTAATTTCTATGAAATTAACTAGCAGCAGAAATAATGATTTATGATGCTTATAAAAGTGTGAAATTGGAATTAACAGATTTTAAATAAACCTATTTTAAAAAGTTATGCACTGAAATGCAAGAAATCTTTAAAAGATCTACTACATATGGCTTGAAATGTATAAAGCATAAACAATTCATTAAATTCTGTCTGCAAATACAGCTGTCATACAACAGAATTAAGACATAATGTCTTGTTTATTTACATTCATTTATAATTTGTACAGACTCTGGCTCAGAGTAAAAGTATGGTATGTTTAAATTTACATTTGTATATTCACCTGCTTGGTCTTAGGAAGTTTAAAATCAGAAAGGTCATCTTGTAAACTTAAGTTACATTTTTATGTACAATATGATAGTTGCTGTCTCCAAGACAATGGAGTCCAAATGGCTGGACTTTCTCTCTATCTTCCCATTTCTTTGAAACAGCTGCTCTACAATGCAGAAATGATATGGGCCCATTACAGGATGAGGATGGTCACCTCACAAATAGGGACACAGACAAGGCAGAGATGTTTAATGCTTTCTTTGCCTCTGTCTTCAACAACAACGACAGGCCAAGGGGTCCTAGTGCCCTGAGCTGCAAGACCATGGCTGTAAGAATGATAAATTCCCAGTCAACCCTGAATTTGTGTGGGATTTACTGCTCCAGCTGGATCCCTTTTAGTCTGTGGGGCCTTACGGGATTCATCAGAGAATACTCAACTGTCTGATGTCATTACAAAACCTCTTTTGATGATTTTTGAGTGGTCTTGGGAATCTAAGAGGTCCCAGTTGACTGGAAGCTGGCAAATGTTGTCCCAGTTTCCAAATAGGGCAAGGGGGACCCTGGAAACTACAGGCCTGTCAGTCTCACTTCAGTAACTAGTAAAATTATGGAGAAGATTATTCTGAGAGATACTGAAAAACCCTTGAAGGACAACAAAGTCACCAGTCAGAGCCATCATGGCTTCATGAGGGGAAAGTCCATCTGTCAAACTTGATTTCCTTAGGTTATACTGAATGAGATGACATCAGACTAGCGACCTGTCACTAGTGGGGTTCTGCAGCACTCCATATTAGGCCCACTTCTCTTCAACATCTTCATAAACCACTTGGACACAGGACCTGAAGATATACTAAGTAGGTTTGCCAGTGATACTGAATTGGGAGGAGCTGCTGACTCCCTCAAGGGCAGAGAGGCCCTGCAGAGGTTCTACATGAGAGGGCTGCGCAATCAGCAATGGTATCAAGCTTAACAAGGGCAGGTGCCAGAATCTGCACCTGGGACAAGGCAACCTTCAGTGTACGGACAAGACTGGGGAATGAGGTGCTGGAGAACATGGGAGTCCTGGTCAATGGGAGGTCGAACATGAGTCAGCAGTGTCCTGGCAGCCAGAGGACGGCCAAGCGTGTCCTGGGGGCATCAGGCACAGCACCACCAGCTGGGCAAGGGAGGGGATTGTCCCGCTCTGCTCTGCACTGGGGCGGCCTCACCTCCAGTGCTGGGGGCAGTTTTGAGTGCCACAATATAAAAAAGATATTAAACTAGTACAGCTATCAGAAAGAGTTCAAAGGAGGACTACAAAGATGGTGAAGGGCCTAGAGGAAAAGACAAGTAAGGAGTGGCTTGTTCAACCTGGAGGAGAGGAGACTGAGGGAAGATGTCATTGCAGTCTCCAGGTTCCTCATATGGGGAAGAGGAGGGGCAGGCACTGATCTCTTTTCTTTGGTGACCAGTGACAGGACCCAAGAGAATGGCCTGAAATTGTGTCAAGGGAGGGTTAGGCTGGATATCAGGAAAAGGTTCTTCATCCAGAGGGTGGTCTGGCACTGGAACAGGCTCCCCAGGGAAGTGGTCACAGCACCAAGGCTTACAGAGTTCAAGAAGCATTTGGACAATTCTCCCAGGCACGTGGTATGGTTCTTGGAGGTGTCCCGTGCAGGGCCAGGAGTTGGATTTCAGTGATCCTTGTGGGCCCCTTCCTACTCAGAACATTCTGTGAATCTGTAATTCTATATAAATATACTGTGAAATATTTAAAGCTAATAGATAGAAATACTAGAGAGCACTCACAGGGTTCTTTAAAAAACTTACATAGCAGTAGGATACAAAACACTGTCCTGGCACACAATTAATGTAGACAACTGTACAAGGGAGAAGCACTGTCCTGACTGAATAACCTGCTTCAGTCTTAGTTCTCTGACACTTCCAAATTACAGAAGAAAACTGAGTCTCCAAGGTCATGTTAGAAGCTGTGAACACTAGTGTGCTCCACAGGTCTCTTGGCCATATGTTTTGGTTTTGGCTGGGATAGAGTTAATTTTCTTCTGAGTAGCTGGTATAGTGCTGTGGTTTTTAGATTTAGTATGAGAATCACAGAATATTCTGAGTTGGAAGGGACGCACAAGGATCATGAAAGCCCAGCTTTTAAGTGAATGGCCCACACAGGGATTGAATCCACAACCCTGGCATTACTAGCACCATGCTCTCACCAACTGAGCTAACCTGGCCTCAATAATACTGATACAAAAATGCTGATAACACACAGATGTTTTGGCTGTTGCTAAGTTATGCATACCTCAAATCAAGGACTTTTCAAGTGTCTCATGCTCTGCCAGGGGGAAGCTGCATAAAAAAACTGGGAGGGAGCACAGCCATGACAGCTGACCGAACTGGCCAAAGGGATATTCCACACCATAGAACACTATGCTCAGAATATAAACTGGGGGAGTTTCCCAGAAGGGGTCAATCAGTGAAGGGGGGAACAGTCAGTGGCTGATGCTTCTCTTTGACAGAGAAGCCCTGCCCACAGGGGAGCAGAGATGCTATCTTGCAGATCTGTATGATGTACAAAAGTAGAGAGCTGGAGAGAACTGAAAGAGAAACTGAAAATTCAAGCAAAGGAACAAAATCTTTCTTAGACTGGCAGCAGTAATTTATCCACAGTGCAATGCCATACAGTGACAACACATCAGTCCACTGAAAGTCAATTAACTCGGTATTACATACTACAATGTGCGTAGATATAATTTGGCACGTGAGGTGCCAAATCACCAATATAGCACCAGTTTAGCACATGACAGCATCACAGCATGAGGGGAACGCTTCGGCACAATCAGACTTCTCTCCATTTTGCACAGAAGCACCTTGGCGGTTACTAAATGGGCTTTAGAACAAACCAATCTTGTTCTCCTATGTATTTCTGAACAAAGCCTTATACTAGTCCTTTTTTATTACAACTACGAATGTCTTTCCTCCAGTAATTTTAGCTCTCTTTAGTTGCAGAAACATGATTCTCCACACCCTAACAGCACTGCATTAGGTATAAAAGAAGAGAAGAGAAGAGAAGAGAAGAGAAGAGAAGAGAAGAGAAGAGAAGAGAAGAGAAGAGAAGAGAAGAGAAGAGAAGAGAAGAGAAGAGAAGAGAAGAGAAGAGAAGAGAAGAGAAGAGAAGAGAAGAGAAGAGAAGAGAAGAGAAGAGAAGAGAAGAGAAGAGAAGAGAAGAGAAGAGAAGAGAAGAGAAGAGAAGAGAAGAGAAGAGAAGAGAAGAGAAGAGAAGAGAAGAGAAGAGAAGAGAAGAGAAGAGAAGAGAAGAGAAGAGAAGAGAAGAGAAGAGAAGAGAAGAGAAGAGAAGAGAAGAGAAGAGAAGAGAAGAGAAGAGAAGAGAAGAGAAGAGAAGAGAAGAGAAGAGAAGAGAAGAGAAGAGAAGAGAAGAGAAGAGAAGAGAAGAGAAGAGAAGAGAAGAGAAGAGAAGAGAAGAGAAGAGAAGAGAAGAGAAGAGAAGAGAAGAGAAGAGAAGAGAAGAGAAGAGAAGAGAAGAGAAGAGAAGAGAAGAGAAGAGAAGAGAAGAGAAGAGAAGAGAAGAGAAGAGAAGAGAAGAGAAGAGAAGAGAAGAGAAGAGAAGAGAAGAGAAGAGAAGAGAAGAGAAGAGAAGAGAAGAGAAGAGAAGAGAAGAGAAGAGAAGAGAAGAGAAGAGAAGAGAAGAGAAGAGAAGAGAAGAGAAGAGAAGAGAAGAGAAGAGAAGAGAAGAGAAGAGAAGAGAAGAGAAGAGAAGAAGAAACGGGAGGTGAGAGACAAAGGGTTCAGTAAGCAAAACACCAGGTTAAGTCTTCTTTCTGTGTGAACAACAGCATAACAACAGTAAGTTCAACCTACCCAGGCAGCTGTAAGATTCTATGAGCTCTTATGCAGAAGGAAGAAGGGTACTTCCCCTCAATGAGGAAAAGAAAGAAGATGTTTCTCAAAATTTAATTTTGGATTACTTACACTCCTAATAGCTCAGGTTAAATTAATCAGCTTGGCTTGAGTCATTCTTAAAGTTCTGACTCACAGAGCAGGAAAGGGAATCCATTAGGTAAATCAAAGCTATGGCCCAAAATTAAAGCAAACATTTCACACTGGGTCAGGAAAATACTTACTTAATACCATCAGTGTACATTAAGTATGGTATCTGCTAGTATAATCATAAAATGTCTGGAAAGCTTTGTGAAGAAAATAAAGCTGTGCTGCATGAGAGATGAAGTTTATCTAACTCTATATATTAAGAAATATATTGAAAGATGAACCGCTTACATCTGAAGGTATATGGAAACACTACTCATCCAGTAAACTGGACCTAAATGCCCTTTGATATTTTTATGTACCCTTTATAGGTGATATGACACATCACACATGAAAAGCCTTGTTTTATGAATAAGTAGGAGAGCAAAATTGAAAGAAGAGTGCACAGTGATTAATTAAAAAGCACTACCTTCAAAGGAAAGAAAGATGCTAAATATTTAATCAGTACAGAAAGCAAGAGCTTTTGCTTGTCTTTTCAAAATTCTATCAACCAAGAAAGTTTAAGAAAACATAAAATGTCTAGTAAGACTAGGAGGGCAAACAAAGTGAAATAACAGGGTGTTGTGATGGTCACAAAATGTGCAGTCAGTCGGTTGCCTGTAGATAAGGAAATGACTAATTACTTTACAGCTATAATGCAATATATTTAAATCTACCCTGGTAAGTGTCCCTACTACTACAGTGAAGAACTGTAAAGGCTAAGTTTAAGTGCAAACTGAATTTTTCCTTAAGCTTGTACAGCTCTTCAGTTAAGTACCGTGTTTCCCAGCTTTCTACTTAAGCAAAACTAGTTAAGTTGTTTACCACAACTAATAAAGCACTAAAAGGAGAAAAAGGAATACATAACAAAAACAGAACATCACTCTAATTTAAATCCCTCAATTCAAAATGTCCACAAAGTAGGTCATCTAAAACAATATTATTATGAATATGAGCCTCAAAACATCAGCTCCACCATCATTTACCGTGTTTCTGATTGGAATTTTCTTCGGTTCTGTTGGCACATCCTGAGGAACAAATTTCACTGGTTCCTTAATTTGCCTCCTTGATCTTTTGGTCCCATCTGGTAAGGTTTCCATGGCGATATCAGCCTCCATATCACTGCTACCTGCCTGGTCACACTCTGAGCATTGCCTGCAAAGTGGAAGATTTTCTTTTTAAGACTGTAGTCATAAGAGCAGAAAAAGAAACATATTGAAGAGTTTGTGTTTAAGATAAATTCAAAAGCCAAGAAATCAAATTGACACCTAAAACTTTATGCAACCAAACAAAACACACATAAGATGTTCTTATATTCCCGACAGTATTTAACTTTGGATACCAAGATTTTGAAAGTAGGAATTAATCTTCAAGACAAATGCATCCTATTTCATCATTTTCATTCTACCACATCCTAATTTTTAAAGCTGCCCACTGATCTGTAATCTATTAATTACTGTAACTGCTGCTGCAGTTTAATTATACTATTATACAGTGGTTTGGATTGGAAGGGATCTTAATGATCATCTAGTTCCCACCCCCCTGCCAAGGGCAGGGGCACCCTCCACTAGACCAGATTGTTAATCTTTACAATGACATGTTGCTGAATTCATTCTGATGAGAGTAAGCTTTAGTGGCAGGGATTTGGAGGACACATTTGTTATGAAAATAAATTTTAATATATATTTCCTACAGGAGCGGGTTTTAAATCTGAAAAAAATAGCTAAGAGAAAATTAAAAATACAGAAGCTAGAGACATATTAACAAACTTTGAACACTAAATTGAAAACAATGCCTACTGAGTTTCTGAAAAAAGTACAAAATCACCATCAGAATTTCAAAATGAACAGACGGTGAAGTAATGCTATTAAGATGCTCCATACCAGAAATAACAAAATAGGAATTCATCAGGATTTGTTTTTATTTGCAAAAAATCATCTTATGCAAAGTCATAATGTGGTTGTTCATTGAAAGTATTTTAATGAAAACCTAAAAATTACACTCACTGGTAAGAGCCACTTTTAATTACTTCTCACACTACATTTCCAAGTCAAAAAACTACAAGTCCATTCAAATGAATTCCAATTCACCACTGTTCTCCTATTAAACATGTTTTTTTAAATAATACCAACTAAAAAATACCCTAACATTATGTTCTGCTATTATCTGGCATTAACAGGGATAACATTAAAATTATCTAAATGATGGAGCAAATTTGCTTTGGACAGAGACAAAACAAAAAAAATGTATTTAATTATTTGAAGTTAAATTTTAATACACACTTGTGACAAGAAGGCATATCCATCCTGTATAAACAAAAGCACAAAGTCAGATACACGTTGTGTTTGAGCCCATTTCTTCCAATTTACACATTCAACAGGAATAGTTCTCCTGTGAACTTCAGTAAGGGATAATAAGAGCAAATCCATCAACTTTCCATGTTTTCTAATTCTTTCAAAGTAATCCAAGCAGTATAATCTCCATTCTCTCCTGGCTATACCAAAAGACACCAGGAGGCATCATGGTTTGCTAGACAGACCAGTGGCTACTAAGTCAGAATAGAGGGAAACTAGTAATGGATTGGGTTACATACAGATCAGTGTAACCCTGACTAACTCAAGACCTTTCTCCTTTAACTTTTCCATATGTATATAATGTTATGAAGGTTAATCACCTCTTATCTCAAAAGCACTTAAGACCACTGTTAATAGGACAAATGAAAGTACTTGGAATACTTGTTGGTCTGGAAAAGCAGAGCAGGTAGGTTGCAGGAAAGATAACAGTTTCTCCCCTCTCTCATGTAAGTATGGAGTCTTTATGAGTAGCCAAAACACAAGGAAGTCAGTTTATGTACTTTTCAAACAGTTTTGGGCCAGCCAACAAGAGTATAGTCCTGTATTCTTCTTCCTCGTCTGGGTTACAGAGAAAAGGGGGATGAAGTTTTTAGCATTGTTTAATTCCATACCACACGCATCATCACTGGAGGCATAGGTTCAGCAGCAACAGCCAAGTGCCAGAAAATGGATATTTGCCACCTTGCTTGGATCTCTCCAGAGAGAAGGTGCTGGGATCAGCTGGCCCCAGCCCCCTCTCCACTATTGCTGGTCCCCTTTCCATTCCAAACCCCCACCTGAGCTGGCACAGCAGCAGCCGAACAAAGCCCCAAACCCCATCCAGAGCTGGTGGTGTGGTGCCAGTGCCGGCCGTGTGGGATCGAGTCAAGCTGGACAAATGCTGCCAAACACAGCCGAGCGCAGCAGTCTGCAGAAACAGCAGGAAGCACAATGCTGGAGATCTGGCTTCTGAGCTTCATCCTAGTTCTTTGCTGGTTTCTTCACACTGGGGCAGGGCAACGTTAAGCTGCAAGGGCTCTCCTCAGCTTAAAGACTTTGTCCGGAGACCACACTGGCAGCACTGTTTTTGGGAAAAATTTTCGTTTGCTCCCAGAGGTGAATGCCTCTGTGGTGGGTGAAACACTCTCTCTCTTGTATATGTTTTGCTATTAATACTGCTGTGGTTATTGTGATTTTAGTAAATTTCTCCCTATTGTTCCTCCATTATCAGAAGGGGTGGAGGAAAAAGGAGCAGCTTATTTGGAGTTTTGTGCCCTGTGTTTGTTAAAATGAGCACACTCCTCTTTACAAGCCTCGGTGTGCCACACACACAGTACTTGTTAACACCTCTAGGCCTTAAGACACTAGAATACAGAAAAATATAAGGTATAATAGCTTTCACAATTCTACTTTTTACAGTTATATGTTTACATAAATTTGTGTATACACACACAAATATGTATTCACATGCCCTTAAGTAAATAAAGGTACACAGACCAAACTACTATTATTTTAAGATTTTATGGAGAAAGGTAATCCAATGATGAAGGAGAGAGAAGCTTTAAGTAACCATATTCCCTCAAAATCTTACATGTCTGCTTAGCTAAAAGTTACTTTGAGTTCTTTATTTTTATAATATGCATTGTCTTCAAGCTGTCCAACCCAAAGGTTTAAGGTGAATTTCTATTTGGTAAGCATCAGAGAGCACGGCCCTCCATAACACTGCAGCACCAGTCATGTCATTAGTTTACGTACTGGAAAACACAATTGAAAGTAATTACTATGATCTGCTTATACAGATGTAAGCAATACCAATGAAAATGTTCAAAAATTCTATGATGAGCAGTTCTTACAAAGCGTTTATTTTCTCCATTATTATGGCAAAAATATGTGCTATGTATAAATTAAAAAAAAAAAAAAGCTTCCATAACTAAAGAGCTGAACTAGAAACAAAGCTTTTATAAGACAAACAGTCATAGGGTTTTACAACAATATTTGGAGTTGGGAACTCAGTTTCTTGGATCTACCACCCTGCATGTATGATTTAAATCATTCCTGTGCTTTATCTCTGTGTTATTACAAGGGAAAGACACCATTTTTCTGCTACCTGTGTTCAGCCAGTTCTACAGAAAATACCCATGTAGATCAGTAAAATCCTGAAGTTTCACTATTATCCTATTTAAATATATGTAAGTGAAGCATTTTAACTTTGATGTTACTGAGGAAGACATGAAACATCTCAACCAAAAGAGGAGGTAACTGCATGCAAGTTCCTTAAATTCCGTTTTTATGAACAAGCTTGCTCGGAAACAGGTTGTGCAGGTGTGAGAGCAATCAAAATTACAAAAAACGTAGATCTAGAAAAGGAAAGCAAAATCATACTATGATGGGGGTGAGGGTGTTGAGTGAATCACAGAACAAAACTTCACAAATATGCCAAAGGTAAAGGGGGAAAGCAGTTATAAACATGAACTTACAAGCAACCTCTTGATTTACCAGAATGAATCAATTTACTTGATTTAGGCTCTACTATCATAATCAACCATATCTAATCATCCCTATTACAAAACAGACAAGCTTCAACTACAAAGCAGTTTGGCTGTTAGCTCCCACAGAGCCACAGAAAAGCTGTTACAGACACACACTCCTCTGACTTGGAAACAATCTCCTTTCAGCTCTTCTTATAGTTTATTTCAACATAGTTCTTGAATTTAAAGTACTCTTCCCATTCTGCTGGTTTATCCCAATACAGTCATAGAAAACAGCCATATGACTTCTATTTGGCTATGCCACAGTCATGCTCACTTAATTCAGCTCTTCAAAGACAAGCAGTGAACAGAGAACCTGTCACAGCAGGTCACCTTTAGAAGTACTGCAACTATCTTCGACTACCTCTAAATTAGCAAGTATTGCTATGCAGCATAAACAAAATTACAGAAGAAATGGTGCCAAAGAATCAACTTTCAGTACACAGGTTTTGTTTTGCTTTTAGTCTGGACTTGCCTAATCTAGACCCACAGAGAAAATCAGTAGCGGGCAATAATACTCCTACTTCTAAAATGCGCCTACTGCTAAAATTACTGGAAGTGTTTGTTCCATCAAGAAATCTCACTACTGATTTGAAATCTCTTAATCATACAGAAAGTCTTTGATTAAGCACTAACAACCTACAGAAGAAAAAAGAAATTCTGTGATTTTGTTGTGTTTTAAATCTAACTTGGTACAAGAATCAGAGATAACTTCCCACCTCACAAACATCTTATCAACTCAGTAGCACTGAGTTGGGGAAGAGTGCATTTAAATTGCTTAGCAAATACCACTACAGTGCTTCCAGAAAACAGTTCTGTCCTGGGTGTTTAGAAAGGAAAACTGTACAGTTACTTAGTGTGAGGCTTGTTTTCAATAAGAAAGACACAAGTCTCATGGATATACTCTCTGACAAACCACCTCTTGCAATGTTTACAAAGAATTAAGCCATTTTGGACTTGAAGAACATGGACCACAGCTTAAAGACGACACCTATGCTCTGTTAATTACACATGTAAATGACGTACTGGAGGTGGGAAAAAACAGGGCTGCTTTTATTCTGGAGATAAAAGACAGTGTATACGAACCAAATACAGTTGTCAAGAAGCTTCAAGGAGCACCTTACAGAGTGGGAAGTTACAGAGTGTAACAAAAAAGAAAATTTGCCATTTGCAACGACCCAAACATCCTTCAATTAGGACAAGTTACAAATACATAAAAATGTATATGTCATCTTCCACTCATGTTTATATAAGTTAATATTTTATATCATTATCCAGTGACCCAGGATGAAAAAACATTTGAAGAAGGGTGTGGATCAGTACTGAATGAATGAGGTCAGGAATATGAATGAATGTCCAGATACTACATGAGTGTTCACGGGACTACTGGTCAGGAACTCTACAGCTCATTCTGTCCTGTGGCCAATACTCCCCACAGCAGTCACCACTAAAATAACTTGGCCTTCTAGAACAAAAATAGGAACAACCACGCTTAATACACCATTAGTCCTTGTTTTGTTCATCTCAGTCCCCAATATTTCATGTGCTACCAGAAGTTATCACTGTTTTTCAGCAATCTCATTCCAACAGAAAGAGCTAGTCCTTGTTCTTAGCTGCTAATTATTTTCTTAGTGAAAATGTAAGTATTTTACAATTAGATTCATTATAGTGTCTGCCAACACTTGTGCACTGCCTTAGTACCAGTTAAGATCATTCTCTGTCAGGAAAATATACAGTTCCCAGCTCATCCAGAATGGCCAGGAGCACACAAGTTGTCAGCAAGAATGATAAGACTTAGTATTATGATAACATATGAATCAAAATAATATTCAACCGTTTAATCAATAGGATTTCTAAGAAACTGAAAATCGCAAATTTTTAAAAGAAAGTAAATCACAGCATTTCACTGTATGGTTAAAACTCCTGATCTAGGAGTTGGACTTGATTCTCTGAACTCAGGATTCTACTTTGAAAGCACAGCTTCAAAACAGGCATAAATTAATGCTTTAATGTATTATTACATAAAATAGTTCCTACACTCTTCATCTCAAACCCATTTGAAATGAGGACAGGCTTTGAACTTACTGTGGTACAAACTGATGTATAAGATGTCATAACTGTTACCTTGAAGAAAACTGTCAGGCCTCCAAACAAGGAAAATTCTTAGCGTTAAGAGTTTTAAACCAGTTAAACTAGTAAGCTATGAAACACTGGTGCTCACCAGGTCTAAATTCTTACTATGATTTTGCTAAGACTAAAACTGTTAACTCATTTTAAATTTTAGAAACACTGAGATAATGAAATATAATTTGTGCTTTCTTTAACAATTTAGCTTTTAAATACATAATAGATTTAATTCTTTTCTCTTACTATTAACATATAATACTGGATTTAATTTACAATTTCAAAACTCTTTTTGGTAAACTGTAATTTAAACTATTAAATGCTGAGCATGAAACGGACAAACAGTATAACTACAAATTAGTCTATGTAGCATCACACACAACCTGAATCACCTGACATCCTCAAATACAATATAAAGGATGAAGTTTATGGAATAAACTCATGTTAATGTACTCATTGTTTAAATAAACACATATTGGTAAAGTACATGACTGTCATCATCAAAACTTTTGCAAGAGCTCAAGTTAGCTGTTCTGAGTAAATTATTAGCAATGATAACGGAACAGAAAAAAAAAAACCAAGAAATAATTCTCTTTAATTGTTTCTTGATTACTATTTTAAAAGAGAACTAAACTCAATGTTTTTAACTACTCTTAATAAAGTCTTTCAATCTGCCTAGTGTTTCAAGGAATTTCCCACCATATCAATTTTCTTTTACCTTTTTGCTAAGTTCCTATTATATCATATACAAATATCTGAAAAGTACATGGCCCCCATGTAAAAAAAATGAACTTTTCTTCATATCTTAATCAAAAGATAAAAATTGTATTCAAAACAGCAGGGGATGAAAAACCTGCTGAACTCGAACTTGGATTAAGGGTCTGTTCTATATGCTTTCTATCGATCCTGAAAAGAATACATAAAGGAATGTTCAATGATGAAAAGAATGCAATCAATGCAGCTCAATTTGTCTGCTATCATGTCACACTCCAGAATATGCCTGAGCTAATTAGGAGTAAAAGCCAAGTTTGTGATCTGAGATATAACTGAAGCATGAAATTCACAACAAAGATAAGTTATAGCTTTGAAATGAAAGAGCTTTACTACCTAACCTGACCTATCCTGCCTTTAACACCTACTGAGAGTTATAGTCTTACATCTTTTGGACTGATAGCTTTTAGTGAGCCTTTTCAACTTCATTAAAAAGCAGAACAAAAATCAAACCTCCTGTGCAAATGAAGAAGCTATCTAAAAATGAAAAAAAAAAAAGCATCCATGTAAAATAACTACTTGGCAAATATGACGAAAGAGATCAAAAGTCTCACATCACACACTACATTAAATAATTAAAGGAAAATTAGGTTCAGGAAAGTATTAATGATGGTGAAAACCTTTTTGAGATTTTCATCTTTTAAATGAAATCTTTATTAATTTACTGAGATAAATCCAGGTTTTGTCACATTAAGATATAAAAAAAAGAGACCTCCCATTTCATCTGTACTGGACATCTCATTCTCCACACAATCTTCAAAACTAAGTAAAGAGAAGGCTGAAATAAATGTTTTATGCAAGTTCTTTAATAAAAAAGTTTAGAGATATATGAAGAAAAACAGAAAATAATCTTTTTCTACTAAAATAGTTTTACTGTATTTTTAGAAGCAATTCTTATACTATTCTGATTTGGTACCTTAACATTCAGACAGCGTGATCAATGACTCCTCAAGATGCTATACAATAACTTCTTGCCAACAACAAACTGTTTCTGAGTTTGTTCTAACACATTTCAGAGCAGTTTAAACATGGAGATTGCTAACACTGCAGAGCAGAGCAAGCTAATTTTATGACAGTTTGGAAATCAGCATCTTTGTCACCTTATAATTTCTCCATTGTATCACTTAGCTTTTGTTCTGCTCCACAGGCATGAAAGATTTAATTCATGGAAATGTAACTGCAACAAGTAAAGTTATGAACATACTTCTGCCATTATACATTTGAGTCATAAGACAGCAGTAAACCCAACACTTCCCATTTTGCAATAAACAGATCTACTGCTTATAAGTTTATTTAAAAATATTTCAAGTATTTGCCTGAAGATCCAGACAGAGGGTTGCTAATCTGAGTCCTAACATAAACAGAAAACCAAGTCTTCCACTTCCCGAAAGTATTAGCCTGTAATTTCCTACCACTATTATATTGCAGCAATAACAATCACAAATGAACTCAAAACCCAAGAAAATTACAGCTATAACCTATTTTTACATAGTGGCTAATAATGAGAAAATCCTTACAACTTTTTTTTCTTAGCCTTGAAACATCACTGCTAATAACCTGAAAACAAAAAAACCTCTGTTCAAACTGCATTAAAGCAACGTCTAATCCGCTCAGAATCTGCAAGTCTATTCACATTTACATCCTACTTTAAGTACAGAGACAGCACAAGACAACACATCAACTGTGTTCTTACCAGTAACTGTTCTTGGTCTTCCTTGGCATCCTTGTAAGAGGTGGATCCAGGCAACCAAGATGATAATGCAGCTTACAAGTGTCACACAGTAGCAGCAGGTGTTGATCATGGTTCTTCTTGCAAATTCCACAACTTTTTGTGTACGTAGCAGAAAAGCATTATAATTACATATTCATAAAGAATAAATAATACACCCCAGCACACTCCCCAGTTTCAATACAAACATGTGGTAACTTCAATTTGAATGTATCGTACGTGCCTAATTACTTTTTGAAGTAATTGTGGAGTAATTTTGGAGGGGTTTTTTTTAAGGAGCTTCTAAGTACAGTAAAAGCACAAAAGGCTCCTAATAGGAGTTAGCAAAGAATGGCTTTCAATTTAAATTTTTGAGGACTTCTAAAAAGTTAGTAATCACTCAATACTTCAACAAAATGTACCAGTAGCAAGCAGAAAAAAAATACAACAAATACTTAAACAGAAAATTATATTGCTTGTACCAATCCTAACAATCGATCATATGCTTATTCAAGTAACCACCCTGAAACAGGTCTGTGCTGCTGTTACACTGGGCAATGAAACTCATTAGAAATTATACTTTCTTTTTATTATTATTTTAGTGGAATTGAAATTTTAGTTATTTTGAAAAGATCAACTGATTACACTACAACATGGGAGGACCTGAGTTTATTTGAATGAAACGGAACTAGTGAAGCATAACTCCAATTATCTGTGTACACCTAAACTGCAAAATCCTCAGCTCACTGCCACATTTTCAAGATTTCTACCTCTTGCAGCACTAAAACTAACTTTTGCTTATGTAAATCATCCTCTTCAATTAGCAAGCTAGCTGGGCAAGACACTACTTGCTGTGGCTGGATGCTTGGCTGCTGCTCTCTAGATAAGCAATAGACCATGTCACTTCTCAGCTGTGGTGAGCAAAGAAGATCCTAGATGACGTGTTTTGCACAGTCACAGTCTGGGATCCTGGTTTATGTCCCACTATTAGGCTTAATAAAAACCCAGTCAGTAGCTTCACAGCTTACAGAAGAGGGGGAAAAGGTGGAACTATGATAGAGTAAGTGAATACATTCATAACTTTGGGAATTAATAAAAACAGAAGGGAAATTTAGCACGAGCAAAAAGTGAGAACTCTTATATGACAAGTGTTTTGTGCATCCAGGAATCGTGACAGAACAACATCATCACTGTTCTCAAAATCATGCACTCAGATGACTGCATTCAAAGAACAAAGTGACTAGTTAGTTCTCACATCAAAAAACTTCAGATGCAAGGAGTTAGCTTTGTCCTTAAAAGCACTGCTGTCAAATTAGCAAACACACCCAAAACTTTACTTCATGTGTGAAAGAGTAAAGAATTGACCACTATTCAACTTAGCCTTCAAAAGTAAGCAAAACTTACAGACAACTGTAAAGCATTTTGCTAATTAAACACTGAAGCAAACAATTTTCTCAGAACACTTTTCTGAAACGATAACTTACTAGATACTGTATCTATTCTGTCAAAGTTTAATTACTTGCCTATAAAGTACTGCTGGAAGTGTAGATGCCTTCTGTGTTCCTCCTTCCTTTTTACTTGGTTTCCTTTCCTTTGGAGCCCGTAAAATTGCTGGTATGTTCAATTTCTATTGGATTTGAAGAAATGCAGTACACATGAGTCTTGACACTGTTAAAGAATATTTCTCTAATCTCAATGCATGAAGAACAAGACACGTAATAATGAGTGGGAAATTGCTTAGCTAGCTATTTTACAGACTACACATTTACCCCAGTATGATTCTGTAATATAAAGTAATCTTACAGTAATTTTTTCAATTCAATAAGAAACACATGGAAAGACTAGCTTTTAGAATCTTTCTTCAAGCTTCCAATATAGGGATGGACAAGGATGCATTTCTCTAGGAAGCTGAAACAAGAAAAGGCAAATTCATGAAAGTGACAGAATACTGAGGCAGTTTATTTTCCCCAGCACTGCGGGTACACTGGTGCTCGACAGGTTAATTAGAAAAATTATCTTATTGGACTAAGACCTTCACAAAGCAGACGAGACTCTCATTGGGTTTCTACTATCTGCAGTATACTGGCTTCTCAGACAGCAACCATCTATCAAAGTCATTTCTCTGCAGCCCCATGGGTCTGCATCTGTTCAACCAACTGGAAAAAAAATGTCATGCAAGCTGTGTAAATGAATTCTGCTCAGCTTTTTCTTCGTTTTTTTAAATTTAGTAACATTTGCATCAGGAAATATCTTTGCGAATACTTACTCAAAAAGGAAAGAAAAATAATCCTGGTTTAAAAGATATGTTATGCAAGAATTATTTGCAAGTAGGAGAGGTAGGCAGACAAATAGAACTAGTAAAAGGTTGCATATCTTAGGAGCTATTACTGCATAAAGAAAGTGTAAGGTTCATTTTCTGAACAGCAGCACGAACTCAGCAGCAACAAAGGGCATGCCAAAATTGTGAATAATTGTATTTCTGGATTTTCACAATGAGCAGTTTCATCAATCTTAAATCATAACTGGAAATTATTGCAATCTCCCTCTCACATCCAAAATGTCCATTGACATTTAATACCTCTGACATAAAACATGTATGAAAACACTGCAAAAATCTACACTTCTCTTTTTTCCTGTATCAATGGGAACAAAGATAATTGCTGGCAATAGGAAGTAACCCAAATCTTCTGTTGTCCTAGATATTTATTTTTATTTGATCAAAGTATTCTCCTCTGTCTAGTTACACACCATTACATACATACTGCATTTAAAAGGATTTATATATTATAAAACCCATAAAGAGTTAACTTATCATTTGAAGCCTACAGTAACTAAAGACAAAAGAAGACAAAAACAGTAGGATTAACTCATGCTTCATGCTAAGATTCATCACAAATGACAGGTCAATCACTTAAACCAGATGAAAGAATTTTGCAAACAAGAACACTATTACAACAACAAAACTAAGCTACACATTCCCAGTTTGTGGTTTGCAGAAGTCTAGGTACATCAATCAGGAAGCATTATCCCCCAAGTAAAGCCTGGGTCTGATCAAATCAAATAAATTTATTCAGCCATAGAAGTGGCAGACAGAAACAAAAACACCTATTCTTGGAAAACCTGTTCTGCTGTTTTTCTCTGTAAAGGGGGGCAAGGAACCAACCAACCTGTCCAATGATTCTACCCAGCAGAGCCCAAATGCCTTGCCCTTCATTTCGCAGTTTTCCATTCATATTTTGTAGCTCTTCCAAGGACTCACACAGCTGAAAAGTAAAAAAAAAAAAAAAACAAACCACAAAAACAAACAAAACAAAACAAAAAACAACAACAAAAAAAAAGCAACAGGAATGAAAATCCATTAAGAGTTATTTAAGAGTTATTTACTAAAATTTACTCAGCCCCTTAACTACTGAGGGTGCATTAATTTATTGAATTAATACTGATATCAATATAGCTGAGATCAGTACAACCATTCAGTAATTTGACAGAACTAAGACAAAAACCAGAGCAGCCATTTGTTTTGTAAAGACCTGAAGCATTTCAGCATGGAAATAAAGTCAAATGGAAAGCAAAACTAAAATAAAGCAACATCTTGTATGTGCTGTCCACACTACTTAGGCAGCAAGATTATAACATGAACATTTTTAAAACACACACCAATCAGTTTAGGAATTAATAGCAATACCATTTTTTGTAATCATTAACCAACACTTAATAGGCTGTTGAATTCAGCAAGAATTGCAGCATGTCATCTGTCACAAAAGGTACAGTATATCTATATTTCAAAATATTTAAACATTAAAATAAATATTCATTTGATAAAAATGCACAAAGTTCTTTCATAATGATGAGTTAATAAAAAATTACATTAGCAACATTTTGGGGGAGCAATGCCATAATTTATGGGCATCAAACTTGTTATACCCTAAAAAGCATGCAGAGGACACTACGGAGATGTGAATATGGATAATTTCTGTCTGAAAAACTAGTCAAGTCATTAAATCTAAGCCCAACTGGAGTTGTAGTTGACATAAATAAATAAATAACACTCTGACTAGCCTAGATTGCCAGTTACCAAGTAGGACTCCAAGCAGAGAATCATGCAGGTTCAAACAGGTCCATGTGCAATTTGTTACTGGAGCTCTCAGTGGGGTCAGTTAAAGAACTTGTGTCCAGTCAACGTATCACAGTTTAGAAATTAATACTACGTGTATGGGAGAAGGCAGACTACTGAGCATTTTTGAAAGAAGTATGTTTTTAAATATTACTTTTAACAGATCAATAGTTTGTATCTTTCACCTTCATCCTAATTTTTTTCCATGGAAAGAAAAATTCTATCAAAGTGAACAGCAGCAATACTAAAATGGTACAATGGTTTATTATCCCTTTTTCTTTACCTTATTATACTCCACGTGAAGCTTTTCTTGCTCATTTTCTAACTTATCCTTGATATTCTTCTGTTCAGCCATATTTTCCTGGATTTGAATCATGCGCATATTTCTCTCTATTCAAAAGAAAATTGCATTATTTTCTACTCTGGAATATACATTTTCAAGTTTTATGCATTAAAAAAAAGTGAAGCAATCAAAAGTAAACAATACAAAACAATAACAATACAAAACTATGGCCTGTAGGTTTATTACGCAGACTGAGTAGAATGAACAGTCATAACATTTATATTTTGCTGCATAAATATTTTAGTTTAAATTGATGAACTTTGATCAGGATCTAGCAAATAGTCAAAAGTCATGCTATTCTACATGGAAATGGAGGAGAATTTAAGGAAAAAATATTATACCAAAAGTTACCTACTCCCTTCTCAAACACAGTTTAGTCTCCTGTTTATATTTGAAAGGTTTTGTTCTTTTCTGAAGTGTCTTCTAAAAAAATAACTCTGTGTGTAAACAGAGATTCCAAACAATAATATACCGAACCTAAAATGAAGTCATAATCCACATTTATCTACTATAAACAATTAAAAACAACAAAATGAAAAAGCCAATGAAATAGCACAGCACAATGCAGCAAAGTGGTACTTTTTCATTGACAAAAATAAGCCATTTTCACCCTTACCAAGGTAATAATTCACAAAGTCAGCAGTGAGAGCTGGTTGTTTATGTTTTCTTCTTCCATCAACACTGGAACTCGTATCTGAAGTATCCACTGGGAAAATGTCTGTGCTGATTCCCATCAGTTCGGCTTTGCGCATAAGCTTACGTATGGCCGAAGCACTGCTCGTGAGCGGCCGGGGCAGCTTCTCCCTGGGAACCCAGGCCTGTGGCCTGGTGGTGCGGGCCAGCTCTGCCTTGGCACGGTACTGCTGAAGCCTGGCATTGATGCGAGCCTGCAATGAAGAATTCCACAAATTAAAAACATCAAGGAATAATTCAAAATTAGTTTTGAGTTATAATTTGGAACATTCCACATTTTATTTTCATTTTAAAAGGTGCGCAATCTAATCAATGTCATTTTCACTCCAGAACTCCACAACTCAAGAAACAGACGTTGCTACAGACATTCCATTTCACTTCAAAGCACACACACAAACGACATTATCCTTTCACTAGGTTTTGAAGCTATGTACACATTTCTTCATGAGATTTCCCCATTGATGAAAGCAACAGATGATTGCTGGCTTTGAGACAACCCCTTTGAATAATGATAATTTGATGGGACTGTGAAAACTCACTAGTAGTAAAAGCTTTGGTTGACCTATCACATATGCATTTAGATACACTTTAAATTGGTATCTATGGAAGCAAAAGAAGGTGATGAAGAGCATTTTTACCATATTTGATATTTTGTAGGAACTCCTTTCTGAATGCCACTTCTCTTTATGAATGTTAAACTTGCTGATTATAATTTGTCAAAAACACAACCCAAACAGATGTGAATCAGACAAGAAATGCTCACAATATATATTGTTGATGACATTTTTATATATGTGACCATCTGGGAGATCTACCCCAGAAGATCGAACTGTTACTGACAGTTGGAAAACACTGTCTTGTGGGAACTATATGAAGTGGCAATTCTGGAAGAAAATGACATCAACATACAAACCTTCAGAGGCAAAACTCCAGCTGACGATCAGTTAGAAGCTGTTTACTTGCCCGCACAAAGAAGAAACTAAACTAATGTGACTGCCCCACCATATGGTGTGAGATACTCCTGAGACAAAAGCAAGAAGTGTGCATATACATACACACTGTAGTTAAGGAACATCTCTGATTTCAAACAGAATCACTGAAGGTAGTATTGCAGACAGTTTAACACATTACCTTACTAGGTCTTGAACATTAGTGACCATGAAAGACAACAAATGCAGCTTGCAGGTCAGCTCTGACCTCAATGGCATTTTTCTTGCCCCCAAAGCTGCAGGCAGCAGGTCCACCTACAGCCACCACTGTTCAATACCAAAGCCACCAATAGTGAGAACATGTGGTTGTACAAAACGCATGCAAGTTACCATTCTTGTATCAAGGTGCCTATGACACTAACTCCACCTGCAGATTTCAGCAGTCATCCTTTCATTTCCAAAAATTTAATCTAAATAATTTAGATTAAATAATTGCAAGGTCTTGGTTTGGGGGAAAGAGGAGGGAGAAAGGGAAATGCTGAGAACTTATCAGCACTGCAGAACACATGCCTGAAAACAGAGCCATGTTGGATCCAAACTGATACTGAACAACCAGAACTTACCATTGTATTGGGTAGCATTCATATTATTGTAATGTCTGCACTACACAGGTGCATTTCACGTAACTGAGAGCTGAGTATATTCAGCAAGAATTATGAAACCAGTTTTAAATCAAGCTACATGAAGCTCAATACCCCACAGAAATATTTTATTCAAAATTCTTCTATGGTACAAGTCTGCTCATGCTCATTCTCAACAGCATAGGTCATTTTAAATTAGTATTCTCTTCACCTATTCAAAGATACCTGAAGAACTAGGAAAGGTTAGATTTTTTAAAATAAAAAGTCTGATAATATGAAACTGTATTATCATTATACTGTAATTCTCACTTCAGAAAAAAAGCAGATAGTCCTCTTCCATAAATGATTTCCACTATTTACAGCATCTGCTACTTGCTACAAATAAATTAGGCATGTTTTGTTCAGGTAACAAGCTGCTTTTCTGCACAGGTGTGATTTTTCCATGGAAAGCAGTTCAGTCTAAGCAGTGAAGCAAACTATGCTAGAAATTCCTCAGAACCAGAAAAAAAAAATAAAGGACACACATTGAAACATATGAAAGTATGTGAATTCCCTCAGAGGGATTGAAACCTTTGTACCAACAGGACATTTATCACTTGAGCTTGTGGAGTAAGTAACAGTTTTAAATGGATCTGCCACTAAACAGGGACATAGACTTGCCTAAGGCTTTCAGACAACTCCCATGCAGTAGCACAGACTCACTTCTTTGCATACATTATTTTTTTCCTAGGAAGTCTTTACTATGAAAACACCTGGCACACAGAATTCCACTTAGACCTACAAAAATGGAAATTCAGATAGAAATAGAAATATGCCTGATTTTTTATCTGGCTTTTTTCCTTCAGAATATTGAAGAAAATGTTAAACAGAATCTATGAATTACAAAGGAAAACTAATTACCAACTTTTTATCTCAAAACCTAAGTAATATTTTTCATTACAGACAAACACAGATATTAGTATTTGATATTTATTGATATATATATATATATAATGTATATGAGATATAACTATATCAGATAAATATACATATAGAGAGAATTGTTCTTAGAGACCAAACCCTATAAATAGTTCACTGTGCTGTTAAATGGCCATGCACTATTGATATATTCCACATTTAATTTCCTACAATAATAACATTTTTATGTTCTCTTAATTTCTGTCTTGTTTAACATGGATGATTAATACAGAGGCATTTGTGTCACGAATACAATACCTGGGCTTCTGGCGAAAGCTGCTTTTCTCTTTCCTGCAAGGACATTTTACAGTAAGATTGTAATGCCAAGTAGTTCTTCCGCTTCCATTTTCTGTCTAACCTGTCCGCATGCTGTTTACAATAAGCAAAAAAAGGGTCAGCTATATCCTGTTTCAGAAAAAACAAAGGGGAAGGAACGAAAATAAAGTAAGACATAAAGTAAGGCCAAGGGGCTCTGAACAGTACAAACATTCTGGCAATCAGTTCACATGTTGAAATTGACATGTTTTTAAAAACAACTAAAAAGTATGTTTCTAAATCAATTTTCTCATGTTGATGAAATTTACAATATGAGGTGTTTTTCCACTGTTTTCATTGCATGATCCCAAGTGTTTTTAAATGCATTAACTATTTAACTCTCTACTAGTCAATCTCCGTATTTTATCTGCATTCCGAGGAAAAAAATCCCAGCAAAATGAATTCCTAAGTAAAAATCCCTTTAGCATATAACGTGTATTAATTTCTTGTTGATTCACTCTGCCTTTTAAATTAAATCCTTAAGTGCTTAATAATTCTGAATACTATCAAAGGCAATATATTTGGTTTCTCTAATGTTTTTCCAACTGTTTTGGAGGCTATACCCTCACACAACTTATCAGCTCTCAAATGATCTTTTTTTTTCCATTTTTCATTCCAATTATATCTGCACGTTATCATGGCTAGGTTTATAGCAACTTTTAGCACCTGCAAACCCTGCAAGCGGACTACAGATATCAGAGCCATGAGGAGACATGCTTTGAGAAACACATTTCATTGCCTTCGTACTTCCAAAAGTGTACAAACAACATTATAAACAGACTAAGAAAAACTTAAAGTAGTCTTCTTTCATAAAGTAATACAAATATTAATAAATTATCTGCCTATCAAATTTTCCTTTACTCCATTTACAAAACATAGACCAATTAAATTTACTCAGACTTTTCTTAAAAGCACATTTTATTTTAAATTAGACTTTCACAATATGCAACAGCTTACTTCAAAAATTAGCAGCGCCCTAAAATGAGATTGTGTGAGACCCTGATAAAAAATTTGATTACAGAAAACATGTAATGAAATCTTAAGGTGGAAAGGCAAGCAGATATATATGTCCAGGGGGAATCCACATAGAGCATTTGAAGATTCAACCTTACACATAATCTATTAAGGACAACAACAAGGCAATATGCTATCTTCCTATTTATCGGTCCAACAGAACTAAGTATTTTGTGATTCTTTCATGAATCCCTTAGTGGTCCACTGTTTTCAGAAACAAAAGTGTCAAGATCAACAGCAGAAGTAATGTTTGTTTTTGTGTTACCTGTGCTGCTTCCTAGGGCAAAAAGTTAAATTGTGAAGCTATGAACATGGTAGGCTTAATCCAAATGATACGTATCAGGATGAAATTGGACAACCTAAAGGTACTTATACCATAAAAATGAGTTGGGAATTAGGAACTTCAAATCTAAATTGCTTTAGGTCGTATTACAGGGAAAAAACTGTTAAGAAAAGATATTAAGAAGTTATCAGGAGGTTATAAATACTTGCTTTTCATTCTGATTCCAAAGATTAATGTTACCACAAGGGAAGTCATATATATGTGCTACAATTTGAAGAAAATACTGGAAAACATGCACGAAAAAGTGGCATCAGAAATGCAGTTAATTTCTTAAGTCTCCTATTTGGTATGAAACAGAGATTAGTATACTGCACAAACAGGTAGGTAAGTATGTCACTCTATGTGAAGTTCAGGAAAGAGAGTTAGAATTCATGTCTATATTAACTGATACTCTATTAAGCCAACTTCTGTGTTAACTTTCTCTATCCTTTTTTCCAGTCAATTTCAAAAGGTGCTCAGAGTTGGCCAATTTGGTGAAGAGCTTTCTCGGTACAGGTCTTTTACTCAGCCTAGGCCTTGTTACCTACTTAAAAAAAACTTAGTTCAGGGTCTGTGAACAAAAAAGCCACCATTTCAGATCATCTTCATAAGCTTTCAATAGAGGTCTTTTATTCTATCCTTTCCATAGCTACCTCTTCCGCTGCTGCTTCTGAGAGAAGGCCTTCCTTCTGAGCGCAGGTCACATGGAAATAAGCTCTGCACATCCCAGCATCACAACTAATGCATACGCCAGTCCTGGCAAAACGAGGATCTTCACAAAAACTGCACTCCTTCATAAAGAAGAATGGAAAATGCCACAGTAAATATTTCAGGTGCATTTTGCTTAATAATTTGATAATTTAGGTCTTATATTTAAAAACCAAACCGGTAGGTTACTCCTGTGTGGTACAGAAACCAAGCATGTTCCCAACAGTTGACACCACTTAAAGCTTCATGCTTTCTCAACTCCCGCTATTAATTTCATTTTGAACAAGCAATGGTAAGGTGTTTAAATAATCTAAACAGCATGTTGGATGAATTTTTATATGAACCTCCATGTTTTGCATTCCCCTTCAGCAAGTCAACTAAATACCATCCAAGCAATTCAAGCACAATTAGTTGTATAAGTATGGTATTAAAAAACCACCACTCCTCAGCAAATGTTCAACAAGTTCTGACGACAAACAACAATAAAAGAGCAGTGCTCTGAATGACTGAAAACCATAGATAATTATGTACACGTTCTCTGATAAGCAATGACTGCAGAGTAAACATGTGACAATGCAGAAACAAATACTCAAAAATCATAAATATCAGTAAAGAAGGTTGTGATTCGCTTAATTAAGGAACTACGGCTTCAGATATGTGCATTCTAGGCACAGTCATTTGCAAAACAACAAACTGACATCCCCTAATATGACCTAGAAAAAAACAATGAACTTATTTTTCAGTCAGATCAACTCCTCAGTCTGTTTCACCACATTTTCAAAACAAATCACTGTGCCAGCAATCTAGAGTGATGAACACATAAGCAGGAAGTGGGAACATGCGCTGCTTAAGCAGTGCTGCTATCCAGTGCATAAAGATGATCTAAAATTATACAGGCATGCATTTCCTAACCTCTTGCTGAATACAGAACAAAGCCGTCTATCACCTAGAGAAAATATCTCCATGCAGAAAGTTAAACAACAGAAAAGAACGGTAAGGAAAACTCAGTGACTGAATAATCTCAAAACAGCACATATGCCTAGACTAGAAGGGCACCCTGTAGCTGTTTAGCTGCAACACATAACAGATAATAAATGAGATGAAAAGCACTATTATATTAAGCTGGTTTTGCAAGGGGGAATTTAGCAAAATAAGCTGTAACTTCCACACTTGATACAGCAAATAGCATTTACAGCTTTGCAGCAGTAATGAGTCTTCTTCACCTGTATAGATCATTTTCACCTTACTCACAGCCAGAAAAGATGACCAAATTATTTGTCCTGCTCCTATACATCACTCATGTTATTAAAAAGAGAACATGATTCATTTCAACAACAGTTTGCAGGGTCTGGCATGTTTGCCCCAACCTTTTTTTATACATTACTGAACAAGGCTAAATGCCTCAGCAGGCCCAGGCTCCTGATATAGATACGTTGTACATGGGCAATCCAAAGTTTTAACCTGTTTTATATATTGTATGCATTGCTAGAATTGCAGTACGTATTTTCATTTAGTATGGAACTTAGCAAATTGACATACAAGAAAACAAAAGTGACTTGGCAGAAATGAAGCTTTAGAGCTGCAGACTTACAACCTTCCCTCATATTAGCCTGATAGACATGGCTTCTCCACACTCTCTCCATTAGCCATACAAACAGTATGTAGCAAATTATTAAGTGCTGTCCTCTGCCCATTGCAGTGGTTTTCTGTATGGTTTGTTCATGATTACTTCTGATCTGGATTGAAAACATTTACATGTAAAACCATTTTAACTTTAGAACCATTTTTCAGTTCAAGTTGAGGGTCCTATGTTGCTATGGATTGTTGTAAACACTGCTTTGGAACAGCCTTTCTGTATGCATACTAGCTTACATATAAACTCTAAAGTAATTCTTACTAAATGTACATCTGCCCCTTTCTTAATCAACCTCCCATTTCTCATCTCAAATTCTCCTCACTTTCCATTCACATTTTGTCAATCTGCCACTAACTGGCTTCAAAAGAAATTAGCAACTGCATAATAAATCAGGGAAGTTGGGGGAAAACAGTGACAGAAATTATGGAGAACAGTGGTAAGGGAACAGATAGAAAGATGGAGGGAAGAGCAATGGTGTAACAACCATTAACAAGCTTTATCTCATTTTTCATCCTGAACCTCACTACAAAATTGCTATAAAAAAGAAAAACAAAGTTGGGAAGATGCATTTTATTCTATTACATGTAAAAACATAAAATACAGCTAGTTGTTGGCACTGCATCTCTTCTAAACTTACCTTTGCACCATACTTTGAATAATTCATTTCTGTTAGTGTTACTGGTCGCAACTTGTCAATATCTCCAAATGCCACTCCTGGAACATAGAGGGCACAAACAATGTGGACCCACCTAAAACAGCAAATAGAATTAGATTACTGTCATCAGCATTTTGATCCTATATTATACTCACCATTTTCAGATTTCAAAGTGCCTTGTAAACGTTGCAGATTCTAGATGAAACGTTTGAAGGAAAGTACATTAAAAGCAGGGATAGAGTGCCTATTTGGAATTCAGGAGCTCAAACACTGAGCCACGGAGTAAGGCCTTTCAAAGCTACTGGGATTGCTCTGCCTGTCTGGATCAAGGGCTGAGTTACCATCACCTTTATGTTCTGAGGGCTCTCACAAGGGCTCCACACACTTTTCAAGGAACATGAAAGGTGTACGAAGATTTTGATATTACTTATAAAGCTAAGGCAGACAGACACTTCCATGATGTGGTAGAGGGTAGGAAGGGGAGGAACAAAACTATACAGGTAGTCAAACCAACACTGAGCTTATAGCTACGAAGCACTTACATAAACACAGCATCAGTCAGACTTTGCACTGTTAGTTACACCTGTTAGTATTACCAAAACTAACTAGTTTTAAGCAAATAGATAGGACTTGCATTCAGTAATAAACACATCTGAGAAGTCTTATAGAAAGGCCTATCTGAAACTCAGATGAACAGACTGTTACTTAGTTTTTCCCTCCCTCACTGGCCATGAACAAACTGGAGAGTAATAGGTCTAAATCTTCAGCCCTGAGGGGCAGAAAATGAATCTGGACCTTAATGTATAGTAATTAAATAGTGTATAGTAATTTACACAATGGTAAAGGCTTCAACCTCAAGTCTGCTTTTGACAGGCACCTTCCTAACTCCCTGAAACTCTCAGCTACCCAAAAACAGCCTTGCAGAAGACAATTTTTCCTTTTCTTCTTATGTAATGAACACTTTCTGAAAGATCCAACTCTCACTGTCTCAAATCATCAGTTAGTGACAAACTCAAAATCTGTCCTGCACACCATGCATGACTCAAATTACCTGAAACTACTCCAAAAATCTTACTGTTTTATCAAAATTGAGGAAATATTTGCTACTCCTTGCTAAATCACCAGGTGGGAGAAAACTGTGATAGACAGAGGGTCAAGACTGCTCTTTTTTTGTTATCTTAAAATATTCAAGAAAATGGCCTTTCAATTGCAGAGATTGAAGATAACACTTTGAACCCAGAAAGACCCACATGACGTGTAATACAACTAGGGACTTCAGACATAACTGAGCTGAAATATCCTGTGTTTGAGCCTCAGCAAGTGTGTTCATTCAGCACTTTACAATCTTCCCAGCCATTATTGTTTAACAGCTAATGTGTCACTAGTGAAGACTAAAACTCTCTTCTGTTCTAATCAAATAATAGAATCTGCTCCTTGTATTCAAGAAGACTCATGATGATGTGAGAAACACTTCTTTCCTTGTCTCTTTTACCACGGATTCAGTACAGACCTGTAACCACCTGCTTAAATTCGTATGCATGCTGCTGTGCTCTTTTTTCCAATCTTCTACCACTGCTTAGCCTATCTTTTCTCCCTCCTCTTTCCTTTTTAGGTCAATAAAAAAAATTCAGTTATACCAGGGCAATAATATCCTGGGTTCAAATGCACTTAGAACAGCTACTGTTACTAACTAGCTGCTTACAGATGAGAGAAATGCTGAAGCTCATGCTTATACTATTCAGGAGCTCCATGTAGTCCTGGTTTCCCAAAGCAGCACACTTCTCATCACTGGTCCTTAGACCTACAACGCTTTATCACACTCAGATTTATTAAGTTTCATGTAATTCATGAATCACATATCCAAACAGAAATTCAAAAAATGCAAAACATAAAAGATTCAGTAGCAAGCTCAAAAATACATCTATATTTCAAAAGAAAACAATGATCTTTCAATGCACAAAATTGGTGTACACACTATTTACTTACCATTTCCCCCCAAAATAGTCCAAGACATTAACTGGGTAACAGAAAAATCCCAGTAACAGTACAAAACTACTTAAAAGCTATTAAATCGCTTCACTCTCTAAGAAATTTCTCAGTAAATCTAACAAGCCACAACATTGAGTGATCCATTGTGTCATATCTGATAAGACTCTTCTCACTTGTGTATTTAAAAACAAGTTTTTATCCTATGGTTAAATCACTCAGGTTTGCAATGCTAAGTAGTCAATTCCCTTTAAAACATATAAACTTAAAACAATGAGAATAATGTATATCCCAAAAAGACATTTATATGCAAGAACTGCATTGCTTTGTCTCCAGAAATTTTACTAGTGTTCTTCACAACCACAAAATTATTTGGTCCCAGCACTGTAACTATAGGAAGACGCAAAGAAAATTTAAAGATGAGTTACAACCTTGTCTTTAAACAATGTTGTAGAAACATGACAGCCTGCTAGCTGCCAGAGAACAAGCTGAGATACTCAAGTGTTCTGCCAAACTTCTTGCTGCTCAGAAAGGGAGTAAACCTCATCACTGGTTTTAATACAGCATAAACACTCCAGCATGCCAGCACGACCCCCTAATTTAATACAATGTTACATGCAAAAAAGATTATTTTCATTAGTATATGAAAAGTACATCTTCTGTCTGACTCCCCACAAAACCCGTGGAGACACAAGATATCCCTGCAGGGGAGCAATGAAGCACCGGGTACCACCTCTGCCCTTCCCCCCTGTATCTGGGAGCAACAACAGCTTGGCCTAAATCACTACCACAGTTTTATGAAATGTTCCGCTATAAAAAAAAGCATATGTATGTGCTTAAATATGTATTTTGGTAAACAGTATGACTTACTAAAGCAAATACCTCATTGACATGAGCATATTGTACATGTTTTCAAAAGGAAATTAAAAAAAAAATTAAAAGCGAAATACCGCACACAGAATGAGACTTGTAACCTTGAGATGAATAGAGTGCTTGTTTGTAAATAAAAAACATCTGAATTCTGTAGGGCTTCTTTTCCATACTCTTCCTTTAATTTAAGGTGTGTAATATAGAATAAATCTTTATAAACAGAAGTTACGTATCTTCACAATTATTCTTGACAAAAATCCAAGGTTCTGGTTGGAGATTTTTGATAGTAAGTTTTAATACAGCCTACTAAACATACCCTCCAAAGTTCAATATAACGATACACATCTTCTACAAGCAGCTGCTTTCTCAATTTAATTTGCACAGTTTTTTCATGCTCCACTGGTGTATTTAATGCTGCTGCACTCTGTAGGAGTTTATCTGTGATAAACCCAACAGCTGGCTGCTTGCTTCATACTGACCTTCTCAAAATGTTTTAGTACATGTCACCCAAGTACTGCAGTATTACAGATTTAAACTGCCATTTCAGTGTGATTGGCACACAAGTGCCTCATTTCTTTAACCACCTACCTATATGCGAACTCAGACCTGAATCTTTTTTAAAAAACATACACAAGTCAGTCAAGTTCACAGCTGAAGCAGCTTCAGCTGCTTTTAATACCAGTTCTAAATATTTTCCTGCTCATTTATTTAGCTTCACATGTTTTAGAAGCTTGTAATTAAGACAAATTGGGTAATCAAACAAGAATAATCTTCCTTGTTACTCTACCATCCATTTAGCTTGGAGCAATGATGACAGATGTTGATTAGAAAAGAAGAAAAACTTCATACTCAAACAAGGACAGAATTTGTATTTTTGGATAACAGCATTTTGAGAAGTAAAATTTCATAAATTCACATTTATACCTGTGAAACTGAAAGATTAATGTGAAAAGGCTTCTGCTGAGAAATTAAACACCTCATTATTCTAATGATTCACCTTTCATGTAGAAAGAGAGAAATTATTCCAATTTGATTATGAAGAGAAACTGACTAGGTTTGGTTTGTGTAATTTCCAGCACTGATGCATATGAAGAATTTATTTTAAAAAGGTGGTAAAGGTATGAAGAGCAATGGTGAGTTAAAGGAATCTGTTACTCAATAGTCTCTTCCTGATAATATGTCAAGAAAAGCACTGAACTGGATTTCAGTTTACTGAGTATAATGAAAACATAATGGACACTGCCCCACCTTGGTCTATAGTGCCCCCCTACCCTTGAGAATTCAAATTTTTAATAAATAATAAAAAGAGAGCACAGGAATTTTCACATACTAGTAATGTGAATTAGTAAATTGCAATTAATATTTTTTTTTCAAGTACATAATCTCTTCATCTGGGAGAATAACTTATCCTCGACAGCAATATCACACTATCTATCAAGTCAAGATACAACAACAACAATAAACTGTCACCAAGGCAGGCATATGCTTCTGCACAGACAACCAACGTAACAAAGAAAATACTTCCAGGTTAACCAAAAGCATACCACCATTTTACAAGAAGAATTTTAAGCAATTTTTAAAATGTTGAGTATAGTTTCTACTAGGATAAATGGGAAGTCATATATATAGGGCTTCAATTGTTTATAGAACACAGGAATAAAAAGGTTGAAATAAAATTTGCCAGGTGATATCAAGCATCATAATTCTTGTTAAACAATTGACTTCTAGTCTTTAAAAGTATTTTTCTTGCATATAGAAGTATTATTATTAAAACAGAAAACAACTGAAAAGGGACAATTTGCTTAGTTGTGTAAAAGCTTTTGAAGGAAGATGTACATACACTCTTGAACCTACAACAGACCAGAAACAAGAATCTGAACCCTAAAAGTATTAAAAAAGCACTGCTACCTCCAAGGTTCAAAATTGTTCACTACAAATCTTGACTCACTTGTGTAACTTTTTTATTTTAAAAGCTTATGACAAGCCGTTGGGGTTTTAAAAAGGGGTTCTCTGTTTTTTTTTTTCCTTCTTCTCTTAAAGAATTTTTCCCCATACGTGTTGCTAAGAAACAAATTGCTGAGTACTTAAGAGAGACAAAAGACCTGGCCACAGGGACAGGTCGAGGTGGCTGCACTCTTTTACCTGGGATGTTACCATGAAAAGCGAGAGGCCATGAGATTTGAACTGAATAAAAGATGGGAGATAGGACCGCTCACTCTCTTGCTCTTCCGGCATTGGAAAGGAGAGTGGCTGCTCTCATGGTGCAGGGAATTCATCGCTTTGCCCTCTTGCTGCCGGAAAGCCCCAGGATTCCAAGCCCGCCTTTCCCTGCCCCGCCAGGAGCCGGGCCGCACCCCTGCCGTTCCTCTGCTGCTGCTTCGCTGCCCTGCGCCGTGCACCCTGCCTGCCGAGACCTCCCGGGGTTCCCGCTGCAGCTCCAGAGCTTGATACATCTCGCCTGCCACCCACGATTGTTCACCCCCTGCTGTTCCAGCCTGCTGTTCCCGAGAGTCCGGCTGGGCGCTGGGATCGGCTGCCCCAGGGAGGTTTGTGAAGCTTTTCCCTTCCATCCCTTCCCGGCTTGGCCAAGCTGCCATTGCTGTGTGATCCCTGAGCTCGCTCCGGAGCACCCCCTGCAGCCGCGGGGGAACCATCGCACCCGCCCTGCTCCCTGGGAGCCAACAGCGCCCCTGCCGGCCGTGAGCGTCACTGCACCAAAGGGGAAAGTGCCTGACAGCCGAGAGAGGCTGGCACTGGCTTCTGGTTCTGTTTGCTGTTATTGCCATAGTTATTGTTGTGTGTTTGCCTTGTTATATATATTTCTATATATATTAGTAAAGAGCTGTTATTCCTATTCCTCATATCTTTGCCTGAAAGCCCTTAATTTCGAAATTATAATAATTCAGAGGGAAGGGGGTTGCATTCTCCATTCCAAGGGAGGCTCTTGCCTTCCTTAACAGACACCTGTCTATTCAAACCAAGACACAAGCCCAGCACCTGAAAGCTTTGCTTATTACCACACACCTGCAATTTATACAATCACAGGGTGTAAGGGAAAAACCTTAATTTTCATGGTCTATTAAAAAAAAAAAAAACAAACAAACAAAACCACACAGCAAAAACCAGTAACATTAAGCATAAATCAGACATTACTGATAATCCAGTTTTTGCCTTTAGTATAAATAATTAGCTATCATTACTATCTGCATCTTAATTTATTTTCCAAATGTGACAGGAATTGAAGACATCATGAGAATTAATCTGCTTATTCTCAAATTAAACCAGAATTCAATCCTAAAAAGAAGCAAAGAATATTCTCAAAAATCACAAATAAAATCTTGTAATTCAAAATAATAATTTACTAGGTCTGTCTGAATACCTTTAGCACACCTTCAATATAATTTTACTACGCTACTTTTTCTCATTACCTGGCATTACCGACCCAGTAAAGAACAACAAAACTTGTAGGTTTCCTCCCACTTATACTTGAAAATCAATAGACTTGAGCAAAATCTCTACAAGGTACAGGAAAAAACCCAATCCTTTAAATGTAAGATGACATCAAATTCAAAACATCACTTATTCAGTCTTACCTGCCTGCATCAGTCTCCTTGAAAATCCCATCCTGGTTGGGACACAATTCACAGCTAGGTGTGACACCACATTTGCATGCATCACAAAACCAAGGCTCTGTGGAATTTTCTGAAGCTGAACTCATTATAGAGTCACTCTCTCCATCAACACCATAGCAACCTAAACACAGGATAAATGGAAGATCAATATAAGAAGAGACAGTTGTAGAAGCAGACACTTGTCAGTTATGAGTTCGGAAGAAAACATACAGACATACAGATTCAGGGGAATGATACAAGAGAAATACTGAGATACCCAGGAAAGCTTACAACATTTTTGAAACTATTATTGTTACTGCAAAATTTACATTTTAAAGAGAGTTTTATTCTAAAAAGTGATCTGTTTTATGTGATTGTCTTAGATTACAACTGCAAAACAAGAAGAAAAAGACTGTTTTACTTTATTCTTCTAGCCACACTTGGTGTTCTTTCAGACTATCCATTATGAAGGAAAGTAAGAAAACAAGACTTGAAGCAACCAAAGACTAAAAGAAACTCAATGCATTTTTTTTCAAGTAAAGAAATATATTTCAACATAAATGCAACAAGCTCTTCTCCCCGAAAATTAATGTTTTTTGGAGGGAAGGGGAGACTGTTGGGGTTTTCCTCTAGAGGTTCATTATGCCAGTAAAGTCCAGTCAACAAATATGCACTCCACTTTTCCACTTTGCATTCAGCAGGCAAATCAACTACAAAAGAATACACACATGAAATAAAATCCACTATTTACCTACTTTATGAGTTGTAGGATTGACCTTAGGAAACCTTGTGCAACTTCAAAACCAAAGTATAGTTTGTGGAGCACAAACTGACAATTCTGAGACACCACATTGAAATATATATGTATTTCTAAGCACTCTCATTTGTACGTGGTTTTAAATTATGGTGAGGCTCAATCATTCAGTTTCTCCATTCCTCTTCAGTACTAATAGGGTATTTTTTATGACTGCTAAGGTGCCTATGCATGCTTAATTACCACAAATTTAGGAAAACGGTGTCTTTAAAGTGATCTGTTATTTAAATTTTGCACAAGAGCAAGAGTTGTATTAGTACCACTGCAAATGATAAAAAGGAAAATCCTAAAGTTAATTACCACAAAACTGGGTTTTTTTCATATCACACACTTTGAACATTTAGCTGCTATTCAATAAGAGAAAAAAAAATTAATTGTCAACACTTGAAATGCAGTAGAGACTTTACTAAAAAACTAAATTCAGCTATTTATCAAATACAGCAATCATGTCAAAATTTGTGCTTCCAGAGCAGTAAAATTACTCTACTGCTATTAAGTAGCAACATGATCTTTTACTTTGTTTCATTACCCACTAGCTGTAATAAAATAGCAACAGTACTCCAACTCCCCTTGTGACAGAAACAGAGGTCTGCATAACACACTGAAACTACATTCCGGAAATAAGCAACACTTCAGGAACCATTTAAGAAATGCAGTCTTCCATTACAGAATGAGCCTCATCAATAAGAACTAAAATAAGATGGCAGAATGTTTCTTTTCATTATACAAAGAATCCTAGAATGAAAGGACAAGTAATGTGCAGAAGCGCACTCAAAGACAAATATCATTAGGGATATACAAGATCATACAGCTCAAGCATAGGGTAACTCCATGTTCCTTATAATGTGGTATCAGCTTTAGGCAGCATTTCATAGAGCAATTTTTAAAATTCTAACAACATGATTTTGAATACATGCCAGCAAATCTCCTTTTCAGCAACAGCACTAATGTACAAACACATGGCCCACTGATATCATAGAGCTGATGAATCATTAACCTTTTGATTATTCCTTCAGACTTCTAAACACTAACATTTTCTTAAAAGTACTTACTAAAAATTTCTTAACATTACAGATGCAGTAATGCTGTCATCAATCCACATGGCAAAATAATATCAGTTTGTTTCAAACACTGATGCTTCTTCACCAATTGAAAGTAATTAGATTTGCTTTTCTAGCCTAAGTGCCATCAGTCTACTAAAATTAGAATGATGACTTTGCCAAACTGTCTTACCTTCATTCTGAAATAGTTGCTTTATTATACTTATCAGTCATTTATACCTGATTGTTTTTTATCCTTCCTCCTAGAAAACGATACAAATGTGCTGCAATTATTTCCATCCTTATCACATGTGTTGGCATTAAAGATTATTTCTATAACAATACAAATATAGGTCCTTTTCCAAAGCAGAAAAAAAAAAAAAGTTTATATTTTTAACCCACTTTTTTTGTCCCAGTTTGTACATAAATCTTAGTGACAGCTTCAAAGAGTTTAAGATCTCTGACACACAAGGAGGCAAGGAGGCATATACTCTTTTCCTCAACTTGCGTTTAGCAAAAGCTAAACGCCACACTGTTACAACCAGCAGAAGGGGTGGTCATTAGCTGGAGAAAACAGACCATATTACTATTAATCATTGCTGATAAAAACATCAAAACAATCTGGTCCACCACAGAGCTGACGAAAAGGAAATCCAGCCTGTAAAAGTGCTGCTGACCCAGTGTATGCTGCCAAACAAAGCTACTGAATCAAAGATGCAATACAAAATCTTTCAGGCTATGAAGCTAGGTTTAAAAGAAGATACTTATATACTCAGTTCTTGACTGAGTAGTGGCAAGGGCCAATTTCAGTATGCTCCCAAGTCTAAAACAATTGCCTCTTTAAATATATCATTTTAGGATCCTTAAAAATGCTGGGTATGGCAAAGGTTCCACTTATTACCACCTGCCTTCTTTTGCTATGCTGAAAGAATTATTTTGTTCCAATTAACATAAATTTTAAAACCCCTTATCTATATGACTTCAAAATGCACAGATATGCAAATACAATGCTGCTACTTGGTAAACCATTCCATCCTAATATTAAGTGGCTACACTGAAGATCAATTTAAAGTTGCTCAATCCAACTGTTCTGTATGAATTATTGGGAATTGCTGGTGTTGGAATAGAAAGCAACCTAAGGGCTCATTTAGTAAAAGCATCAGGAGGTAATCTTTAGGTTCCCTCTAAAAGTACCCCAATTATACAAACAGTGTGACTACTTATGGCCTAAAAGGAAAACAGGGGGAAGGATATAGAACCTGTAAAGGACATATTTGGTTCTAGTTATTATCAGCGCACCTCTGACCTATCTGGCATTAAGTCAACCATCTGCCCCTTTGACTGGAAAATACGCTGAAGAAAATAAAATAACTTTCAAACACTTTGCTTAAAATGCATGCTGCCTTTCCTTAACAGTCACAAAAATTCTGAAGTCTGGGTCTACAGAATACCCCAAAGAGCTCCTCTTGAACTAAATTCATTAAATCCTCATGTTTGTATATTCTTAGATTACTGTATCGTAACTCCATTTCTGACACTTCCTTGAACACCATTAACACTGAAAAATAAAACCAGTTTAGTATAATACTAACCTATTAATTTAAACCCATGAAATTCAAGAAGGTAAAATTTTCACAACACTTACTGTTCCACTAATGGCATCTATATATTATTACAGCCAAGTTGTCTGTTGAATGTATGTCATTATATACAGAAAACAAACTTTTTATTCCCTGATTTTGAAGTCATTTTACTCTGTCAATAGCTTATATTTTCATGTGATTGTCAATAAAAAGAAATTGCACACACTTTAAAATAATACCATTAAAACAATTGTTCTGAAATTTATACCACTGAGAAAAACAGGATTAGAGAGCTAATTCCTGTATTGCCTGCAGCTGGTCCTCCGTTTCTCTGGGAAGGCAATTTTTTGCCAAAGACGATATCTGCATAAACCAACTACATCTATATATACTATGAAACATGAACTTTATAGTAAATTCTAGGTTTGCGAAATTAAATGCTGTGAGATCACGGTATTCAAAATATATTTCATTCAATTCTTAATTGGACCAACAGCTTAAAATAAATACATTAATAATTTCATGCATCATAAATTCAGAACAGTATTATTATTTAGTAAATGGAGAGTACTAAAGTACATGATTTTGAAAAATGGATTTTTATACCAGTCAGCAGTAGACCACAGTAAGGGGCAAAATTAAAATGCAAAAATGTTTTACTACACTGTAGACCATATGGCAACTCCACGATTGATTTAAGCAAGAGAAGCTTTATTCTCTGACATACACATCAAAGTACAGTAAGAAACAAAGATAGGAGATGGAAAAGAAACTGCTCAAAAAATATACAACTTTCTCATTTAACTCACAGCACATAACCTAAGGGCAACAACTGGCAAGCATACTACCTACACTTGTGGCACATGCTATGACGTGTGCCAGACATTTTCTTCAGACACACTGCAATCAAGATGTCAAAAAAACTGACAACACAGTTGGGGGTGTCCTGCTATTACAAGATCTTAGCACAAGCGCATTTATCCAAAATGACAGATTGGTGTCTAAAGAAGACTTTTATAAAAAAAAATTACAGTCATATTCATACAGAAGTAAAAATTCTGAAAAGCAATGGTACAAATTCAGTAAGAAAGATTTTTTTTCCCTTTTTTTTTTGTGGGGGGAGAGGGAGGATGTGACAGGGATAGGCTGATATGTGAAATGAGAACACATTTTTAATTGATGGACTTATGAATTAATTACAGGCTTTTCAAACTAACAGATGAATGCACTGTGTAAGAGTGGGTATTAAATTAGCATTACATGTATGCTACTTACGCAGTTTTAAAGGCAGTTACAATTCAAACCAGTTATTTACTCCACTAAGAACAGATTTTTGGACACATGTCTGCAGTGCAAAGACAGCTTTTGGACAAGTGATGCAGGCCATGCAGATGATATGAACATCACACAGCAAACAGTTGTATTAGAAAGTAAACTGAATTTCTCACAATCTCAAAACTCCTCAGTAAGTCAAGTAAAGGTATTTATTAAGGGTCCGTGACTTTAGATCTGAATGAAAACTCCCCTCTAACTCTTGGCCAAGTTGCTGTTTCCACATAAGCTCTGGCAGAGTTGCTCCTAGATGAGCTATCACCCCTCTTTTTCCATAGAAGACCTTCTGTAAAAACTCACTAATGCAAGCAAGCAATCCAACAGGAATACAAGTTACAACTGAACAGACAGCTGCTGCACCAGGTACTCAAAAGGAAAAGGTCGTAGCACCAAATACCCAGGAGGGAGCCCTGGTGTCCAGAAGAAGCAGGTTTGACCCAGAGCAGTATTTTCGCAGCTAATGAATAACTTCACATTAAAACAGAGGTGGCCGTCATAGAAAAACCTCCTCCAGTTACCAGAAAGGTTCTGTGGTGGACAGAAACTTCCACTTGAACAGAGCACCATGGCATAAGTCAAGGGTGTAAGACCCCGTCGCTGTGAAGCAAAACAGTTTCTGTAATAGTCAACAAGGAGAAGGAGAAATAAGATCTTTAGGGGAAGAGCAATCAAATTGTCAATATCATCATTATGAGGGACCCCGGGTGGGACACCAGTATGGTGTGAAATGAGTGCACTCCTTCCAAATAATTTACCATGCTACAGAGAAGGAGAGAAAACATGCTCATTCATAATACCACTTGAAATTGCATATAAAAACTAGGAAGAAAACCCCTATGGTATTCCAGCAGCTTGCTTTAGGCATTTTGGAATAACTGGCTTTGATTCTAGGGAAAAGGCAACTGCTAAGAATCAAAAACAGATTGCAGGAAATGGGGATATTACTCTTCCTAAGTGCAGGTAAACATCACTGCATTGATTTCTATCCAATTCATAAATAGGAGCCTCTTCATTCAATACTGTGTTCTGAAAAACTCAAAAGCTCTAATATTATAACAAATTTCAGGACACAGCATGATACCAGCAGCCATGGCAATCTACCTACTTAAGGGAAACTGGAAAAAATAAAAATGAATTCTTGGTTTTCAATGTGTTTACAAAACAGACTCGCTCATTACTGGAACTTATTTTTCAAACTACCAAGCAGCTGTGTATAAGAGTAAAAAGGACTACAAATACAGTCTATGTCTATGATCTGGGTATACATTTACGAAGTACAGATCAAAGCCAATGCTATTAAGAGTAAACTTTCCTTCTATTAACATTAAAAAAATAATTCTCAAGGTAGCAAGCCATATTTATATGATTAGACAGTAATTACCTTTTCAACTACTTTTCAATTTATTTTGAAAATCAGCTGAGTTGAATGATTAGGCAAACCGGACCAAAAAGTAACTGTTGCATTGCATTTTGGTTTTGACGGCAACTTCTTATGAATAGGCTGTCTTCATGTATTACTTGTGCATTCAGAAGTAAATAGTCAGTCAGTGACCACTGGGCAGGAGTGCAGAAATCTCCAAGTCACTGAACATATGTGTATATATCTAAGATCACTAACTCAAACTAAAGCTTCAAAGGTTACAATTTTTTTGTAACTGTTCCCATTTTGGCTGGGGTGGAGTTAATTTTCTTCACAGTGGCTAATGTAATAGCCATATAAACTTTCAAGTATTTATTATTAAAATGAATTGAAAAGAGCTAACTAAACATTCAAGCACAAGTGTGAAAAATTAACCAACATCTATGGTCAATTATCTGGTATACACTGTAGAACTTACCAGAACAAACTAACAAATTAAAACTTCTGAATTAATCTATTTTACTTTGTCACAATGACAGCAAAAGAAACATACACACTGTACTCTTTGTATCAGTGGGACTACAGGGAATCTTTGCCTGGAACACTGTAAAAAGAATAGCAGCAATTACTTTTAAACAGATTTTGAACTACTAAAATTCAAGTGACTTCTGAACTATGGAACTACTTTCCTGTAGAGGAAAGCCAGCTATAATCTTCCTTTTGTAGGGACAAAAGTTTAGTAAACTAAGCGAAGTAAGGAAGTGATCTTTTGGGGATTTTTAAAGTACTCCTCTTGGATAGAAAACAGATTTGCCATCATTTCATTCTAAAGTGGCAGAATATCATTTTTCTATCACAATCATTCTTCACTTTAGCAATCATTACAATCATTAAATAAATCTTACAGAAAAATTTCCAGGGAACTCCACAGCACTAGAGTTTTGATGCGTTGACTGGATGTAATGTTTGGGAAATTCTCAAGCATGCATTTGTAACTATCGGCAAAAGATACTTTTTTTTCCTCATGAGTTAATATTAGACTGTGCTAGGGGAAAAAGAAGATCTATCAAGATTCTATAAAACTAACTTTTATAGTTACTGCATCTCAAATCAAATATATCCTGTACATTACTTTCCAAAAAACTTCATGGATACAGAGGAAGGAATTCTGCAAGACACATAAATTTAGGAGCCTAACAGTTCTAGTAGGCAATAAGACCTGACTAATGCCCTCAAAGCCACTTGGAGTGTGATTCAGCTCATCATAAATTAGGTCAACTAAACTGCTCTCTAAGCAACATTGACAGTATGGATTAGCTCTTCAAAAGACGGCAACAGGTTGGAGAGCTAAAAGCACGCATGGACACATAATACAAGGCATCTGAACCACAGGACAGAAATTCCATCCTTAGTTTCCAAAGTGATTTCAAGAGAAGAACTGAACTACATCCCAATGCATGAAAAATACTGTTTTGAAAAAGTTTTCAATCTAGTAGGAGAAAACCCAAGTGTGCGTATGGGATTTATACAAACACTTCCTACCTGGAAAGACATGCTAACAAGCTCAAAAAATTTTTGTATTAAGGGAGTCACATAAATTAAATAAATGCCTTGTACGTTTCTGAAGAATGAAAGCTTATTTCACTTATAAATAAATGCCATGGAGAATACCTTTCTTCCCCTTCTCTGTGCCGTTTTGGTACAACAAAAATACAGGTGAAATAACCTTTCCTTTTAGAAAGCCTCCTATTCTCATTATCTTATATCCCAATTATGCAATCAAATTCATATACTGAAATACGTAAGATGCATTAATACAATATCCTAAAGCCCTGAAAATACAGTGTATAGCTCCAATATTTGCAGACTGTCATTCATTGTATCAGTACCTGTAGACTATGTCCCATCCCACAGGTTCTTATATTTGCTTTGCTAAAGTAGAAGATGGGTGTTACACCACTAAAAAAACATCAGTGTAGTATTTAAAAAAAAATACCCCCCTGCATTGAAAGGTTTTGTTTGAAGAAAGCAAGTCAAAATTTTATTAAAAGCAAAGCATATGCTTTCCTCCTGCAATGAGAATGAAGGGTTGTATTACCTTCATGCACTGTTATTCCACAGTTGTCACACTGGATTATTTCATCAGCATCTTCACTGTTATCTCCAAGACAAACGCAACAAATCAAAATATGGTCCATTTTCTGGGAACTCCAATTTTGTGACTTCTCAAGGATCAATGAGTCCTAATATTGAAAAACGAAGACATATGAATTATGCCAGGAACTTTAATTTTATTTAAAGCAAACAGAAGATCTGTTATTTGCTTAATTTTTGAACAACAATCAAAAAACCATGGAGCGTTATTTTCACAAGGCTAAGAACTTCTTTGTTGTCAAAATGCTCAAACACTTCATCAATGAATACAAGAGCTGGGATGCATGGATCTCAATGCAACCTACAGACCTGTTAAGATCCAAAGGTCAGAGGAGAGTTATTTCCTTAGACAGAAACATATGTCTTTGAACCATTTATATTCTACAAAAAGGAATACCTAAGAAACCATTTAAAATCAAAATTTTAAAAAAAGCCAAAGGTGACCTTCAAATGTTCCAGCATTCAGAAAAGTTGCTTCATCTTGTTAAAATTTAAAAAATCACATGGATCTGAGAAATCGAAGAATACACAGCTAATACAAGCCTGCCAAGTTTTCACTTACGTAAAATATAATAAATGATCAACTCTGTATGATTTTGTTGTAATGCAAGTTTATGTGTCTCTATGCAAAACTGTATGGTTTATCAGAACTACACGTTCTTCTGATTATAGCCAGGAGTAAGGATTTGCAGAACAAGTACACTGCCCTGTTCTTCCAACCTACAATATGAACCATGGGTCTTAAATACAATGTGGGTTTTAACAGGGAATTTTTCTAAGGAGACACAGAGAAGTGCTTCATAAACCAAAGTTGTATATAAAATTAGTTTTTTTTAATAAACACTGTCTTCCTACTATTATTGTGAGACAGAGCCACTGTCTCTTCTGCAGTTTCATGGCCTCCATACGTATTCATTTATTTTTATACTTAATCTTGAACTACCTTTATTGGTAATAGGAAGGCATATAAAGAAGTGTGAAAATAAGCACAATAGTGAAAAATAACCATTGCAATACAAAGAAACAAGTTTCAAAGCAGAGGCCAAGAGTTCAATGGCACCGTTCAAAATGTCAAAGACGTTCCAAAATGTTCCAAAACTGCTGTGGCATACAAAAAAAAAAAAAAAAATTAGGGTGAAAGATGCCTTCTCAAACCTTTTTTTTTAATTCCAGCCCCCAATTTATAAAATACAGCACCAATACTATGTCTAAGGGAACATGAGCTCATGTAGAAGTAGAAAAGAACATTCACACAGTCACATTGCTTACAGGAAGGCAACTAATAGTGAAAAATAGATTCTGATTCTCTGAAATAGAGTTCAAACTTAAGGAGCATCTCTTCCAACATCCTCCTGAGGAAAACAATAAAGTTGGACATTACTGTGGCCCATCATTACCCAAAATGCCCACGTTTAGCTTACCATTCACATTATAGATAAGAAAAGGCAGCGGATGCTCCCTAACTCCAGCAGATTAATTATGCTATCACAGAAATTTCTCCAATGCATGTCACAACTCTACAGAAATCTGACCTTTGACTTAAACTGTTATTTGGCTTCACTGAGAGAAGTTTAAAAGAAATTTGTAATTTCTACTGTTATAGAAGCCCAAGGTCCGGTAAT